>LS555566.1:689305-720211 GCA_900490775.1 Pristionchus maxplancki | reverse complement strand
GAATGGTGTATAAATTGTGGGGGTAAAATCACGATGAAATTTTTCGATCTCAAAGATCAAAGATCAACTTTTGGGGTCAAATTTTTGGCTGAAGTGTATCCCACCCCTAGGGAGTCTACCCACCAAGTTTGTACCTCCGGAGACCATTTTGAGCTGCTGTGCCACCCCCTTGTACGTTCTTACGGAGACCGCGTTTTAACTCAGAGTTCTGTAAACACTAAGCAATTTCGAATAGGCGAATTTCGTGTTCACAGCTTAGTTCTGCCGCTCACCGTATTATTAATGTATTTCCACCACATTGTCAACAACTAACAATAAAAAAAAAACTAATAGCTCACAAAGTCAAATTTCCGCCTTTCTCCTTTTTAGACTCTTGAAACTCGGTACATGTATTTGATATGATAAAACTTGTGTTTCAAGGATGATATTAGGAGAACGGATGACCATGCTAACCTGCAGACTCTTGATGCTGGCCAATTTACCCGCAACACCTCCCTTCTACTATTCCACGGTCATTCTAACCATACGACTCTTCTGTTTCACTAGAACTACTTAAAATAAACGCCCCCACCTGCAGACTCTTGAAGCTGGCCATGCCTATAACCTGCATAGCCCTACCGTTCCTAATCACTTCACAAAAGCTCCAAACTAACTATTTTTCCTCTTTTATCATCCCTTTTATCAACTACCTAACCTGCAGACTCTTGAAGCTGGCCATCTGCACCTCCTGCAGCAGCTCGAGCGTGCCCTTCGTCAGCGACCACGCCTCCACCATCTGCGTCGTGCCGGACGAGGCGAAGTTCGTCACCTGCGAGGATTGCGTCATTGCGTCATTGCGTCTCACAGCTTTGATAAAGCACTTTAATTAAATCCCATGGTTAAAAGAATAATATATAGAATGCTCTTCAGATTTCGCTTAAATGACACCCAATAGGCTGTTCTCGTGCATGAATCACTAGCGGCCGCGCGAATCACATGCATTACTCAGTTTTAAAATATTCCTAGCGGAAATGTGTAAAAAAAACAAGCTATGAGCGATATCGTCAGTCGCCATTCGCAGTCTAGACAAGTTATATTATTATCCATCCAACGTGCTTTTCTACTTCAAGACCATCAGCAACTCACTCTAAATCAATGCTTCTATGAGCACTCGAAAAAGAGACAAGCTTGATTACTTACCCGAACATCTAGCATTAAATCCTACTAACTTGATCTATGTATAGCCCACCTTTCCAAGCGTTTTGGCCAACGCTCGTAGTTGGTCTTCTTGCATCGCTGAATGCTCTTTGATGAGCATTTCCAGTTCGTAGACGGCCTCATCACCCGCTTTGAAACGCTCATACAGCGTGTGGTACCCGTGGTGTTTGTCGCCCTACAGGATTCCAATCACTGCAGAAAAGCCGAAACAATACATACCCAGAATTGATCGCGATACTTGAGGCCGGACATGATGCAAGCTGACCACTATTAGCCGGCAAACCCACTTCAGTCGTCTTTACCCCAACATTGACACCGAAGAAATATCTGCACAGTGTTTCTTTCTTCTATTGTTCCGATTGTGTATATCTCATGTATCAAGTACCGCTTCAACAGTATAATGTGATGTAGTGTGATAAATCAAATAAATTCAGTCAAAATGGATTTATTAGATCCACATAACAAACACAACAAGAGTACAGGTGGAGACCATCTACTCCTGGACGGAGTCGTCGCTGTGCTTGCCCTTGAGGACACCGAGGACCTTGGCTCTTCCGGCGGACTTGCGCTCAATGATCTTCTTTCTGTCGTTGTCGAGCTTCAGCTTGGTGATGGCGACCTAGAAAAGCAACATTGCTTTGGTTCAAAAAGATAAATTATATATTGTAAAATAATTGGCTCGGGTCAGGGCATTTAAAATTATTATAATCACAAGGATTCATTGAGATTCCCACTAAATGCAATACACATCATTCCCGAAAACTAAATCAGACTAAATGAATTATCCAATGACTCACGTTGGAGGGGTGGATTCCGATGTGGACGGTCGATCCGTTCGACTTCTCACGGATGATCTTGTCGATGTGCACGACGAACTTCTTGCGGTAAACGCGCATGACACGTCCGGAGTTGCCCTTGTAGTGGCCACGAGTGACGGTAACCTCATCGTCCATTCTGTAAAAAAAATATTATGAATTACATCACCCCATGAAATTATTTAAAGAATTCAAAAATGCATATAAATCACATCATTAGCAGAGTATATGGAACCATTTCTGGATGGTTTTACAGTGTAATAATCTCACAAAAGGGAAGTCCTGTCTTGGTGAAAGTTGCTAATCAAACTTACGACACATGACCGAGGGATAATAGTCAAATAACACATAAAAGGTTAAATACGTACCTGATGGGAATGGCGCGGATTCCGTGCTTGCCACGGAGCTCCTTGGTGAGGGGAGCAGACATCATCTTTCTCTTGATGTGGGAAGGAGCGGTGAAGTGACGCTTGTGCGCCTTTCTCCTGTCGGAGGACACGAAAGAGTTCTGCTTCATATTACCTGCAAATAAAAAAATGTTAAAAATCACAAAATAGACAAGCAAAAACTATCAAAAAGGAAAAAAGAGGCAAAACAACAACAAATGGGTCAGAACTTTCGCCAAAAGTAGCTTCATGGAATATAATAACGACAAGACAGTGATAACTGATTTTAGGAAGACTTCTAGCACTGATTTCAATGAAAAACTGCCATCGATTACCTGAAAAAACGAAAAAGAAAAATGCGAAAAGGAAAATGCATTTCATCGCCCAAAAATACCGTAGTTCACCATTTCAGGCACATCGTGGTGAGAGAATGTCGTGCACGAGTGAAATGTGGACCACTGTGTTATTTTTGTTTTCAATTGTTTGTTTCTTTATTTTTAGTGTTTTGAACTATTTATTATTGAATTTTAGTTGATATATTGAAGTTTGAGACCCTGATCTATCATGAAGCCCGATATCAAGGACCGCGACTTCATGTATCGCCTGATTATCGGGTGCGTAAATTGTTCACTTTTCTAAATCTTTTTTATTTAGCTCCTTTATTGATTTTTTTTCTCAGGCAACTCTATTATGACGGTCACAAGCAACTCGCGCTTGACCTCTCCAACTCGATCGGCACCAAGCCGCCTCCGCCGCCCTCCGACAAGCTCTTCCGATTGGTAATAATAATATTATTATATTTATCGCTCAGTGCGGGGTAACATCAGCGCTAGTTTTAGGTAAAACACGATGTTATGATCGAGTTGGCGTCAATATTGTGGTTCTAGGTGTCTGTGGCCAGGCAGTTCGTCGAAGATGCCGATGAGAGTCAGAAGGACATCACGATGCAGGTGAATAATATTTTTGTTATAAACTATATTTTAAGAGTGCCATAATCTACTCTAATTCTTGTCTGTGGATCTTGTTTTGAAATGAAATTGTTTATGCAACTCTTTATTCTACGCATGGCCATGTTTAAGTCCGTCATGTCGCCATATACACCTTATTTATTAATTACTAATTAATTTTCCATTGAATTTTTAAAATAACATTTTTGCCGGGTACATTTTTCATCGCCATTTCCAGATGGACAACGTCTCCTCTGGCATCGACCTCGAGTTCGATGCGGACGTCGTTCCCTGCTCGCCCGAGCCCTGCCAGTACGAGACGATATTCCTCACGGCGCACAAGGCACCCTGTCGCGCGGCCGCCTTCAATAATGACGGTTTGTACATGTTGTGGGCTTAAAAATACAAATAATAGCCGGTCTGATTCATGACAAGATGAACAACAGGAAATTTCGTCAAACATTGGAATCAAACACTTTTTTAAAACTATATTTCCGTAATAGCCGTGTTTTAAAGTTAAATGATATTCGTTCAGGTACCCTCTGTGCCACTGGCTCCGTTGACTGCTCGATCAAGATACTCGATGTGGAGAGGATAGTAGCAAGAGATGTTAGTTCGTACGCTTTCTTCATTTTTTCCGCCTGTCGCCCTGATAAGGTCCTCCTACCATTTCGTCAACTAATGCAACACTTTCTTATCAGACTAGTGATGTAGTTTTTTTCGTGTTCAGGACTGTCAACCTTGTGAAACTCAATCCTTTCATATCCGTCGTGAAACGCACCCCGTCATGGTTACAAATTGGGCGTGAAACTGATTTTTATCTGGGTTTAGGGCAATGCAATTATACCCTTTTAATGATATTATTAGCAGAACGGCGGCGATATCTCCGACAACGGGCCCGATGCCTCCAATCCAATCATCCGAACGCTGTACGACCATATGGATGTGAGTTTCACAGTTTTTATATTGGCAATGCCCTAATGCAATTTTTTATGTGCATGTTCTTCATTCATCTTTGCTGATATCATATCATTTGGATGATGCTTGCTATTCTCATAATTTATTAATTCAGGTCTAGGATCTGCAGAGTAGGCTATCCAAATGGATCATTTCCTTGTAATTCTCTTTAGCTGGTAATGAAATTAATGGTAACAACAACAACAACAACAACTCACCATTCCAGGAAGTGACTTCGATCGTGTTCCATCCGCGTGAGCCCATCCTCGTCTCTGGATCGAGGGACATGACCGTCAAGATGTTCGACTACTCGAAGATGGCCGTGAAGCGGGCGATGAAGACGATTCAGGTATGTCATATATTTATAGAAAAGTGAAGAGAAGAATCATCAAGGGATAAATAACATGAGATATGAGTTAGCTGTGAAACTGTGAAGATGCCGCAGAAATTTGTTGAATATTTGTTATAACTGCCTTTTGACGGATGAATTAGAGTTCAGGATATCACTCGTAATGTGAAGAAATGCTGAAGCAGGAATTCAACCATGTTTAAATATTGCAGTAATAATGTTGGGTGTTAGTTAAACGGTTCATCGAAGAATTATCATTGACTGAGTGATCGTAGGTGTTGTAAATTGAAGCCAAAGCAGGAACTCAACGATCATGTTGTTGTGTTCATGCCCACCACGATGAATTATTGCTGGGAACGAGTAACTTGTATTGTAAATGGGCGATGAAACACAAACTCACCAAGTCCAGAAGGTTAAAAAAGTTACTAAATTAAATGTTCGTTGCAGGAAGTCTCCACGATCTCTGCCATGTCCTTCCACCCGGGCGGCGAGTTCCTGCTCGTGGCCACGGACCACCCCACAGTCAGGTAAGGTAGATTGTGATTGACGAGGTACTATTTTCCCACAGTCAGGTACGGTAGATTATGATTATCGATTGCTTGATTATTGTACCGGAGCACTCGCATCCCATGGATTTAGAACGTTTGGTGTAATATTTCCGGTTCTAGGGTTTTGCCGAATTGAATGAATGAGATTAGCGTATCTAGGGTAATTTGCAAGCCAGGTTGCACACGGTTTCATGTATGCAATATGTACTGATAGTGTCTATCCCGAATGATTCTTTCGGCGCTTCTCCTGAATAAAAACACTTCTCGGTTTTCGCAGTCAGTTGTGTCGCGTATCCAAACTATCCCTTGCATATACCAAATACCAATTGCAGACTACCGTTACATACTAGACACAATAGCTACTGCACCTTCTACTGTAATCATCAACATTTCTCCCCATTGCAGACTGTACCGTATCCACGACATTGGACCTTCTGTAATCTTCCTCATTGCAGGCTGTACAACGTTGAGACGCTGCAGTGCTTCGTCGGGTCGATGCCGAGCGACCAGCACACGGCCAGGGTCGTGGATGTGAGTTTTTCTTTCTGACTCTCCCAGTTTTACACGCTCTCTCGCTCTCTCAAGCGTGAGATCGAGTGCAAGAGAGTGCCAGGGCCGTGAATGTGAGCTTATTTTTGTTTTAATAAATTCAAAACAAGTTCGACGGTAGTGAGCTTTATACTTTTTTCCCTATCGAACCCTGATGGTTTCCTGTTCCTCTGTATTCTTATAGTTCTCCAAAATCTGATGTTGAACACGCTGGTCCGCCTAAAGCTTTACACCTTCCGATACAATATTCCCTTCTATTTTATTGATCTCTTGACGCACCTAACAATGATTGTAAATGATCCAGTTCTCATGCTAAAAGTTCCACTAGTAATAAATGCCTTTTCCCAGCTGAACTACTCGGAGAACGCGCGGCTGTACGTGACCGGATCGGAGGACGGAGACATCAAGGTGGGGATCCTTTTTCAAAGTTTGTTTTTACTGATCACCCGTTCAGCAGTGTTTCATCGACTTCTTGTATTAGACTAATTGGGGCGTGTTGTAATGCGGATCCCAATTTTCAATTCAAATAAAATATTTATCTATCCACAATAATGTTAGTTTCTTATCTTGGCCGCAAACTAGGCATTTTGGGGTACCAGCTGGTTCACATAGTTGAAGTACTTGCACTTTCCTTGATCACAGCAGTTTCTGGACTCTAAATAATGGACAGGACTACTTTAAAATTTGTAATTATTAATTATTATTTTAATAATTAGATAACATTAAAAGGTCTGGGACGGCATCTCGAACCGCTGCGTGGAGACGTTCAATCGGGCGCACGACGGAGCGAAGATCTGCTCGGCGAGATTCACCAAGAATGGAAAGGTTAGCAGATATTAAATTAATTTAATATTTTTGTTATTGTTATTATTACCGGCGAGGTTGGATCGGAACAGCTATTGTAGATCGACCTCAAACTTGGCGTCAAATTTGCTTTTTTTACTAACAATTTATTTGTGAACTGCGAGAGATAATGGCCGAAATGGAAAGTTGATGACCAGGCGATTTTGACGTTCCACGGAAACATTTACTTGGATGTTATGTGTTTGACGTAATTAGTCGTCGTCATGTCCTTCCAATTATTTTGAGTTCGGAGCCGCGTGCGTGCAGCGTCTTCTGCACTCGATCGGCTAGGTGCATTTGTGGTTTCGGGCCGGGCCACATATGAGTACGTGTTGGTGTGACGATATTTTGTATGGGCCCGCTGGAAAAAATAATGTAAATCAACTTTATGTATAGTCACATCTAGGGACCACCAGGTGATATCCAAATCATCGATTCATGACCCATGAACTATCTCAGTATACTAACACGGTGTATAGAATCACTTTTTGTGTGGGGAGGACCAACCGAAAATTTATGGTTCCCGAGATAATTGCAATTTTCGAAAAACATGATTTTCAAAAACGAGAAACAATAAACGTTGGAGCTCTATAAGTGACGAAATAGGTGTTGCCCGCGAGTTCTGACAATTTCTGGTGTTAGACTGAGGTCATGAGCATATCATATCCAAAAATCAGCCAAATCAATGGCCTCCTTCCATATTTTTTATAAGATAAAAGATCATTATATAGACCAATCTTTGATCTTATAAAAAATATGGAAGGAGGCCATTGATTTGGCTGATTTTTGGATATGATGTGCTCATAACCTCAGTTTAACACTAGAAAGTGTCGGAACTCGCGGGCATCGCTTCAAGAGAAAACTAGAGCGCTTCAACTACGACATTTTGTACAAATTTTTCATTTTTGGAGGTATTTCAGGATAAAAGATAATGAAGGAGGCCATTGATTTGGCTGATTTTTTCAGCAAAGTTGGTCCGAACAGTGTGCTAGACACCTGTGAAATCAGAACACGCGGGCAAGTAGCCTCTTTCGAGTTATTCAACATTTTAAGCGCCACAACCGTTTAAAAGGGGTGGTGGTCCCTAAGTCACATCCTTCGTTTCGGTTTCGTGTGTTCCTTTAGTCCAATGACGAGTTGTGGTGATAATTCTTCGTAGTGTAACAGGGACAAAAAATAAGTATTATTTGATTCCTAATCACCCGTCAATTGCAGTACATACTCTCCTCCGGGCTCGACTCGATCGTCAAGCTGTGGGAGCTGTCGACCAACAGGTACGTGTTTATTTGTTGAATTTGATAAGAAATATTTCGGAAGGAGTATAGTAAAGGCCATCATGTGAGCATGTTGTCGTGTTTACTTTACAATTAGAGTCTGATTAGATGAAAAGGCGAGACGTGGTTTCAAAGGTGTGTAATTTATGAGACTTGCCACGGTCAGTGATCTGTGGTGCATGAATCAGAAATTCCATAAATAAGACCGGCGAAAGTCTCGTTGTCAGAGTTGCCGACTAGGAGGTGAGAAGGCGTTTCATAGGTGGGTGATATCCAATGCTGATTTCTCTTGGTAGTGCTTTGGTGATGGGTTGTGGTTTGTAGAAAAATTTATCGTAAATCGCGAAATTATTCCAGATGTCTGATAGCGTACACGGGCGCGGGCTCTACTGGCCATCAGGAGCACCCGATCCAGGCCAGCTTCAACCACAATGAGGACTACGGTAGGTGGAGTACGGTATATTGATTGGATACTGTATCATTGGAGCCGAGGGAATTGGTTAGGTTGAGTAGAGGTGGGCCTCTGGTTATATATGGTTGCCAGTAAGTGAACGGTTTCAATGGCAAGAGAAGCTACCCGTATTGCTGTTGCCATCAATGCGTTCCACAGGACTTCGTCAATAGATTAATCTACGAGCACAGTGATGAATTTGAAGGAATTAGAGGTGGCGAGGGCTGTGAGTTCGAGGTTTCACTGATCGGGTAAGTTGCTCGCCTCTCAGCTGTCTTCAATGTGTATTAGGATCCCTTTCTTTAAAAACCCAAACGATTAAAGTGATGTTCGGTCAGCAAGGAATGTTAGCAGTTAGTCTGATGTTTCCATCGTTTGAGATAATGGTCGCGTCACCTATGCCGCCAATTCTGTTTTGGGCTTTCTTTCGCAAAATATAATTCGCGTTCATCCAGCATAAAAACGAGACATAGGTTTGACAGATTGATTGAAGTTTCAATGACTTGTAAAATCGCTGATCTATTTGCAGTCATCAATCGAAGGTAGATTTGTTCCGTAAATTCCGGGTGTAATGTTTCACAGATCGTATAAATCGATTGTAGCGGTAGCCCATTTTTCAATGACGTTATTGTGTTATTGATTATTTTTAATCTACTCTGATTATTGCAGTGATGTTCCCGGACGAGCAGTCGGGCTCGCTGTGCTCGTGGGACTCGCGCAACACGGACAGGAAGCGGCTGCTCGCACTCGGTAACAGAGAATACAATGGTATTATGAATCCCAGGAGGTCCATGTGGTGATGGATCTCCCTAGAAGTTAACCTTGAATCTAGAACTAGGGTTCAAATGCAGCGCTCTATCTAGACCTAGTGAAACACGGACAGGGAGCGGCTGACTGCCAAAAGGAAAGTACAAAAATAGTGTCTTTAAAATTCTCATCCAAAGAAAGCGAGTTTCATTTCTACTTGTTGGCTACTTGACAGTCAGAATCAGGAATTACTGATCGATCTTTCTTGATGTATTCTATAATCATTACGTGAATTCGATACGAATTATAACGATAGTATATTAATTTGTAACATGTAGTCAGCGATGCTACTGAATGATATAATAATTAATCGATATTCCTCGCAGGTCACACATCCGCGACGCGAATCTTCGTCCACTCGCCGACGGCGCCAGCCTTCATGACCGGATCCGACGATTTCCGCGCCAGATTCTGGTTCAAAAAGCAGAATTAGGATTACGGTAGCTCCCCAGGACTACGGTATTATCTAGACTATCGATTAGTGACGATCTCCCCGGCCCATTCCTTCGTTCCCGTGCTCGTTTTGTTGTTGCAATTGTAAATATTAAGGTTTATTGAGCGACGGAATATGCTCGCAAAATAATACAACGTTGATTAATGTTATACCACGATCTCGATAAATTTACATAAATATATGACTGGCAATGGCGACTAAGGTGTGCTGTGGTGGTGGTGTCTATACGTTATGTCGTAATTACCGTATTTGGAATGTCGGGGTCGCGGTTGTTGATTGATTACTGGGGCTACTCGCGGGCGTATGTACAAATCAGATCTTGCTCTTGCTGAAAGGCGCGTGGGGGCTAACTCAGGAGGGGTTACGGTACCTAGGGCACTGCGGGGGTACTGTAGTTCTAGGATCTTCCAGCCAGGATCTCGGCCAGTCGCCTGATCCTCCTCCTGCCGCCCCGACCGTCGCCCATGGGCGTGGGCTCTTTCAGCGCGTCGTGGACCTTAATTATTGATTTTTTGACTACTAGATACCACCGTAATCTGGGATATTGTATCTAGCGCACTCGGTTTCACGCGCACTCTATCCAGGCAGTCAAAATGATTATGCTAATTCTAGAGGACCAGACTGCGCGCAGTGTTAATCATGCAAATAGGCTCGTAGAGAGACGACTCCGTTAGGTAGGGCGAGAGAGCGTGCAATATTGAGAGAGTGAGGGGGAATAAGACTGACCATCTCATCCATCCTCGTGCTCTTCTCCCGGACGCCGTCGATGATAGTCGTCTCTGATCGGTCGTCGTCTCGAAGCACGTTTT
Source organism: Pristionchus maxplancki (assembly GCA_900490775.1). NCBI lineage: Eukaryota > Metazoa > Nematoda > Chromadorea > Rhabditida > Neodiplogasteridae > Pristionchus > Pristionchus maxplancki. The sequence goes on along the minus strand of LS555566.1, from coordinate 709,825 downwards.
CCTGCGAATTGAGAGCCGATTTGATTAACCGCGTGTTCAATTTGCACGGTATCTAGCGCTGTCTAAATGCTGTCTGTCTAAATGAGCGTGTGAGATTCACGTTTCATCCGCGCATCGTAGTAGTGGGTGAATTTGTTTCGGCAATATAGTTTCTTCTGGAGGTGGTTTAGTATAACTTATTAGACAGCATTCGCAATCGTACATCCAATCCCACCTCCATACTCATCGAGGAGAATCCTCTAGTAGGCCAGAGCACCAGCACTTTTTTTAAAAAATTAACCGCGGAAACTCTTGTTGTTCCGTACTAAGCCCCGAAGTCTGGACTCCCTTGACCGTACCTCCATCTCCATGCTCATCGACGAGAATCCTCTCGTTGGCCATAGCACGAGATCCTCGTCGTCAAGGCTGTTCTCGGAGCGGGGCGACCGGGAGACCTGAATTATTGTATTCCTGGTATTATCATTATTGGTTGCGATATAATGTAGTCATTGCGCTATTTTGAGATAGAGGGTTCTGAAAATGGGGGGGGGGGGAGCCCTGTCGAATCGAGATTTTGCAGATTCATTTAGGTTTCACGCACATCTCATGTGCTGATTGTGTTGAGCAAAGCCGATTTAGATCCGAGTTTGCTGTCAAAATATAGATACGCATTTTTGTCAATTTTGTGATCAGTTGGGGGCGAACGGGAGACTTTCCCTATCTCAAATGCACGACCGATTTTTCCAAATTTCATCCTTCCTTGCTCAATTATTTCGCACCCTGACTGCACAGTTATGTCTAGGTTTCATCTGCCCATCATATTGTCAAGGGTGTTCGAATGTGCAATACCTGTTTGGTTCACGCCATAAAAATGATCTTACAATCCATGCAGTCGATTGTTTTGGAATATCAAAGCCGCTACCTTTTCTACATTTTGTGAGACACTCAATGGCACTCTGAACGTGCCCCCCCCTTCTCTGCCTTCTCGAACATCAAGTTTTATTTGGGCTTCACTCATTCTCTATAGACTACTTGGGTTATCAGTTTCGATAATGCCGTGGCTTGTGCAGTAGTTATAAAAATAATGCGATTTAAATAGTTATTAACATTGAGTCACCTCCTTCTCTGCCTCCTCGAATGCGGCAGTGTCGATGGATGCGAAGGGCGAGTCGGGGGCGAAGGGCTGGGAGACCTGAATTGTTTACGATCTCTGACCGATCAGTCGTCTTCTGCCTCCATAGGTTTTTATCAGACCTTGCGCTGAATCATTGCTGAATCGCGCTGAATCATTTCATTTCTGGCGCATTTCTCACAATCAGAGTGACACAACTGGTTTTGTTTAGGTTTCACGCACGCGTCATAGCTGAAGCTGAGATATTTTTCGCGTTTTTATTCCGATTAATTTGCAAGCATATTTTAATAATTCGGTTTTGCTTGCTCTTTATAGCATTCTGATCTTCTCGTAAGATTGACGACCAGTCTATTTCTCTCACCTCCTTCTCAGCCTTGGTGAATGCCGCAGTGTCGATAGAGGCGAAGGGCGAGTCGGGGGCTACCTGAGAAGGGGAAGGATCTGATTGACTAAGAACAGCCGTGAGTTAGGCAGTTTCCTTGCCCAGTCGTACTCGATTGTATAGTTTTCTGTTCTAGAGGGGTCATTCATGCGCCTGATGCAGATACTTCATCAGAGACGTAATGCGAAAAAGCGGGCAAAAGAATTGCCACTTGCAGGAATCGAACCTGCGACCTTCGCTTTACGAGAGCGACGCTCTGCCACTAAGCCAAAGTGGCCATGGGGACGCGGCGTGAGATTGTGGGGTATGAGAGTCGGGAGAGGGGAGGAGGAGGGGAGCGATTCGCTCAGATAGAGATGCGAGAGTGCGTGTGTGTTGAAATGATGAAAGAGCGCGCGAAAGAGGACTCTGGTCTCTCGCTACCAGTGGTAAACCAGTGCAGGGGGGCGGAGTCTGCCTTTACCAGTGGTAAACAAGTGCGTCTACCAGTTGTTTACCAGTTGAGGGTTTACCAGTGGTAAACCAGTTGGGTTTGGTGGATGCTCTAGCGCGAGTTGCGCTTTTGTAAACAAATTCTTCAATCGTTCAACGATTATTTACATCATTTTCATTAAATTCGTTCATGTGTCATTTTCTGATATTTTCCATGTGTTTTGATGTTGGAAAGTTACGATTCTATGCGCCTGTGACTCAATTGCACCATGATTTAATAAATAAAGAGCAATGGGGAACCCCCTCTCAAATCCTTTTTTGATCTCAAATCGTATCGTCTGAACTTTGTCCTTTCCAGCATCGTGTGTGAGATAGTCGTAATCCAATGTAATCTACCGTGAAACCGAAACATGGCAGGTACGCGATATGACTAAAAGATCGCCAATAATAACAGAATGATTGGACCATAAACAGAAGGATGCATTTTACAGATTCTGAAGATATCGAAATCTTACGTATTTTACGAAGTAGTAATTCCCTCCGATGGACAAACAATCAGGTTTGTATCACTTGCAAATGAGACTATCCTATTTGATGAAACAATTTGTGAGTACGTGTTGAAAAGTTGCTAATGTTACTGTATTTGATGAGAGTATTGATCGACTAAATCGGTGTGCGTCCCCATAAGTGGGGAGGTAAATGTAGTATCAACATTCACTAGTGCCCTCGGTCTGCCCTATAGCTCAGTCGGTAAGAGCATGGTCTTCTTATCGTGGCCAGTTGCTCGCGGGAGGTTCGGATCCCCGCGACTGCAGTATATTTTTGCAATCATTTTTCGCATTCGACCGGATAAATGTAAGTAAACACGATACTGTATAATTATTCTCGTTCCTTCAATGTTCATGTTTCAGTAAAAGAAAATGTATTATCATTTATTTTCATAAAAAAACAGAAACAAAAAACAAAAGGGCACGAACAAAATATTGACAATGTTGATATTGATATTACTAACAATAATAACAATATAAATTGTGAAAGAAAATCAACAGTCAGATTATTTTTACTAATGGCAAGCAACAAATGAAATATGCATGCCAGAAGGTACACACTGTATTTGTTGAAACGAATTCAAAAGTTTCGATTAGAGAACGGAAGCCAGTTTCTAACCCGTCGCGACTAGAGCGCACTGTCTAATTAGATACTCGTTTTGAGACATCACTCGCCTTGCCCAACCTCCGTTCGTCAAAGATTTGCGAATAGCGCAGAGCTCTACCCCTTCTCTCTCTCACCTCCCAGCATCCGTATCACACGTTGTTTTTTATGCGAAAATTAGAATAACTTGTCGCTTTCATTTCTAGATGGGAAATCGCCTTTGACCTTGTTTCGAAACGCATTTTCAGCAATGTTAAAGAGACATTTTTCCATTCCCTATTAGAGTTGAGAATCTATTTTTATGCATACTAAGAGATTTAGGAGGTCTCTTTTGTCGTTTAGACAAAGCGTGAAAGGAATCATTCAACAAGAAGCGAAGCAACAGTTCTTTTCAATGCTCTATTATTGAATAGTTCCTAACCACTGAACATAAAAATGAACCACCTTCTACCCTGGCTCATCTTCCGAAATCGAACGTGAAAACGTTTCTCATTCTCACTCACGAGTTGTCTGGACGTAGAGGATCTAATGCAGCAGTTTCCAAAAGAGAACAATTATGTAAATGTTCAGAATTTCATAATCATCGGACTGACATATTCCTTTCATTGCTTTATTTAGAGAGCGTGATTGTGAAATATTGTACTGGATACCTTCTGGCTTTTACTAATTAATGCATACAAAATGTATTCGTAATCATTCTATGCTAAGAAAATACATTCTAGGCACATTCACCGAGTGTTTCTTTCCTCCGTCGAGTCTCATTGAGTGACGATGAAATGGAGGAAGAACAACAATCTGAAATAAATGAGGATTTGTGGATCAATCAGGTACTCATTCTTCCTCTTTCACCTTGCTTTTTTATAGCTTATCATGGTTTGCGATATATCTAACATGAAAAAGTGATATTTATCGTAATTTAGGAGAAAGAATTAGAACTCACTGTAGACGAGATGCTGTGTAGTTTGTCGACAATAGATCCCCTTTCAAATGGTATAGAAAACTGCATCTATTTTTGTTTCATGGGCACCATTCAGGCATTTCCCTCCTATCAAAAAGAGTCCCTGGGCTAGAAGAAGAAATAGACAAATCTAAGTCAATTGTTTCAAGAATTGTGAAGCATATCGATATCCAATTGCAATATCGTTGTAAATATTGTGGGCACAGGAATCGAAATAGCGTTACTCGCTGCTGCTCCTCAATGTAAGCTTTTGGAAATCAGCAGCAGTCATAAAACTATTCAAGGGATCCTCTTTCTTCCTCTCGAAGTCGGATTCATTCGATTATCTCAGCAGATATTGAAATTCAATTGAGGGTCATAAAGCGATAGAAATATATCAAAAAATTTGCGTTCCAATGATTTAATCTCAGGAGATTGTAACTGCTAATTTCGCAGAAATTCTATTGATTCGAGAAGAAATTGATAATCCACAGGTTCCTCCTCTTTATAATATTGGGTTTTCTTTACATCATTTGGGCGGAAAAATAATATGCGTCCAAATATTTACCATTATCGTTTGTAGGCTCCTCACGCCCTTCCTCCTAACTTGGTAGATAAGAATTGGACTGATTACATGAATCATTTGCAATCATTATCATTGTCGGCCCCTAGCCTATTTTCGTTCCCTCCGTTTTCCTCGCAGAGCACTTCTGCATGCTCACCCGTGCCCCCTTCTCAGCAATCATTATCCGCTGTTTGCGGAAGGCAGAGAAGGAGAGCACATTCGTCTGCCGCAGTCGCTCAACACCCAAATGCTCGCGACGCACCAAATGCCCCATGGCAACTTTCTCCCCCTCCGTCATACTCCCGTGTAGTACATTATTCACAAGGCCAAGCAACCAAAAACTTCACCGATATTCATCAAAGTACAAGCTTCACCGAATCGATAGAATCTCGTGCCGAAAGAGCAGGAAAAACGCTAAGGCTTTCGCTGAATTTTTGCTGCGACGGCTACCCTATGTATTCTCGAGGGCGGTACGTCCAAACAGCCAAAACATGCTTTTAGTATTCACTTTCCAGTGGTTCTGCCGTTCCTGTTTTAATGCAGCTGCTCGATCTCGGTGCTAAATCGCGAAGCAAGCCTCAAAATATCGTGGTTGCATTTCTGATCGGCGGCAAGGGCAAAGTGGGCACTCCTCTATGGGAGAAGATCCTCCCGGACCTAAAGGAAACGGTCGAACGAACGTATATGGAAGTGAATGGATATGAATGCCACTTTCGAATTACATCGGCTACAGTAGACGCAGACTGCGTACGAGAATTGTACGACCATAAAGGATGGACGGCGTATAACGGCTGTTTCCGTTGTTATGCACCTGGTGTGCGCAGTGCACGTGCAATGCGCTTTCCGCCCTCCGTTCCACCCCCAATAGGTATTACCAAAATTACTCAACAATTACGTATCCTTTTTTTTTAGAAAGAACAGCCGCATCGCTCATTGATGATGCAAAAAATGCAAAAAATGGATTTAATCGATTCAGCCGCGTCCACGAAGTTAGCAAATATTAAAACAGCACGCTATAATTAAAATTTAGTTTCTTTCGATGGCGTATATCAAATACGACTCATTGCACATCATTGATGAGGGTGTCATCAAAGATATTTGTAAAGGTCAGTTTGACGATGTGCATACTATTCTAAATAGGCATCTATTCTAGGCCTCCTGGATCCAAAATCGATCTATTATCTTGGAGCATTTCGCAACGTACTAGATGATGTTGTTATCAATGTCCCTTGTGGCTATGTAAAACCAAGAGCAGTTACTGAGGGGATGTTAACTGCGACAGAGTACAGCAATGTACATCGAAAATATCGGCGCTAAATCGTTAAATCAATCTTATTCAGCATTCTCTAACTACCCTGGTCTTACTTTCATTAGAAGATTACGTTGGTGATAATGCTAATATTTCTATTTGTCTCTTCGCATTACTTTCTTGCCTACTATTCATCCGCAAAAGATGTATCACTGATATTGATGCACAAAATATTGTAAAGGTGGTTACCATTCAGATATGCCTGTTTAATTTTGCAATAGCAGATGTTCAAATGTGTCGAGAAAGAAGTGAATGAGCAAGGAGGAACGAGAGTATTCTCATGGAAAACACATACTCTCCTTCACCATGTCCCTAGATCAATTGAGAAATTCGGAGTGCCTGATGATTCGACAATGGCTCCGATGGAGGCGATGAATAGGTTTGCAAGCGCAGAATATGCAAAATTTACTTAAATAATACAGACAACTGGACCTTCGAAGGAATGATTGCGCCTCTAGAGGATACGAGAAAGCACAAATGACCAGGTACTGGGAATCTAGAAATAATAAAATAGTAAATATTCCTTTATAGATTCCTCGTACGATCATTCGTACAGCGCCGATTACATTCCTCGATCCTCACGATGGACCAGTCAGCCCAGCTAGCCACTATCTTCCCCAAAGCCGCGGCTTCAGAAGAAATCCTCAAAGTTAACGCCAACACCTTTCTGTCGAGTCCGATGCGAGGCAAAAGAGGATTCTATAGATCTGTTTCACTGAATGATCATAGCTACACAATAGGTGATACGGTAGCTTTGAACAATCATGAATGGGGCCAAATCGATACTATTCAGTTTACCAGTAATCATGTAGAAATTATGGCACGCAAGTTTGTAGTAGAATCAATTATTCCTATGCTGCTTAGAATTGCGCCTCGTGGAAAATTCATTTCATCATTCTTATCGCTATCGCATGCATTCATCAATACAACTTATTGTATCGTGTACAAAAATAGCCCATTTTTTACGAGCAAAGTTAGTGTTTCACAACTTCGATGCAAATGTTTTAAAGTTTCGTTCTCATCCTTTCCTTATGAAATTTTAGTAGCAAATGATTCAAGATATCGCCACGAGTAATTCATTGAATAAAGAGAAGTTTTCATTTTATCAAATTATTTCTAGTCGAGAGTCGTCTTCTTCGACATTCTATCTTCATTAGTTTTTTTTGTTAAATCTCGTTATTTAACCGGTTTCAGCAACATGGCGCAAAACCAACAAAATACTCCGACACAGCTCAGTAACTCAGTCAACGTGCTCAAGTTGGCAGCGGATGTGGTTGGAGATAAAACTATCCAAGAGTGCGGTGGTCTGATCGAGGTTTTCCCATGACATATTATTCGAAAAATAAAATACAAATGTTCCAGAAAAAATTGTTATCAGAATATAATGGACTCCCGGTAAATGCAAAGCCTGTAGCTACCATCCTCAGCTGCTCTAACTACACTTCTGAATCAGAGAAAAAGCGACTGGAAGATCTGTTCAAGCTTGGAATTATGGGCCTTGTGAGCTTACGCCGAGATATTTTTGTTTAAAAAAATTTCAGATGAACTATAATAACAGAACGCTGATTAAGCAACTTAATCAACAAGGGGAGGAGTTGGCTCGCATGGATAAGGCCTACGCGGAATCTGTAGGTCCTTATTACTGTACTAGTGACACTTCAAAATTTAGCTACCCGTACTTTCGTCGAGATTTGATAGAGAAAAAGTACTGGAGAATGCTATCACTGTTACTGTGCCTGGAACTGGAAAAACGGCCGATATCGGCGAGTTGCTCAAAAGCAGTCCGGATGCGAAGGGCACTCCAGCCCATGTATGGAGAAAATTCGCAGTCCATGTGGTGGAGAATGTAGTTTTTCAAACGTGAAATTTAATGGACAATTATCTATTCAGACAATGCCACTGGAAATTCAGCGAGTGTTCACAGCTGCAAAAACTGCTGTAACATACTTTCCTATTCCCAAATCTTATCTAGACGCCATCAAAGGTTTGCGTTAATCATGAAGAACAGTCAAATAGATGGCAATAGAGTGTTGAAATGAAATTTCCATTTTTAATAGAAGCGATCATTTTGGCTTCTCACGTCACTGCACAGGATATGCACAAGGTTGAACCTTCGGTTCGTCACCATGTGCGCGAATCAATCAAGGAGCTTTTGTGAGTTTTCGCAAATAAAAACTATTCTTGCCTCAAGGAATGAATTACAGGAATAACAAGAGAAGGCAGTGTACAGGAAGTGGACACTCAAGACAGCAATTGTTCGATGAAGCAAAAAAAGCGGGACTTGTATTCGCTCTTGAGTTATTTAGATTATTTTTACTTTATCAGTAATTACTTTTAGCTCTCTGGAAACCGAAGAGAATAATGAAGCCCTCAACGAAGAGAATAATGAAGACCCGACTTCTGTTCCCTCGAGGTTAGTAGTATACCACACTATATTGCAAAACAGTTCCACAATATTTTTAATTAAGAAGCTCCTTCACTACGCCGACGTCCTTACCCAATAAGAGGCGCGGACCAATTCGAGGATCAATTAAAGTGTTAGTTATCATACACATTCCAATTTCGAAAAGATGATACAATCCTCACTGTAATAAAAAGAACAAAATAACTCACTTGAAATCATATTTAATTTACTATTACTTCAAACTGAGTTGAATATATTGAAGTGAATATATAATAGAGAGTAAAAACAGCCACCAGTGGTGGCAACCTTAAACGGCTCCACAAGCTATAGTGCTCTTTAAAATCCAAGGAGATATTGTGACCTGCGAAGCAGGGTTCGAAACGCGGGTATTTGTCTCTTCATTCTACATACTCTCTCATCGATCACACTGACTTTACTGTGTGTGCGAAATGAAGAGACATTTCTAATTCTACTTAGCATGTCATTATAATTTAATGGTCCACAATAAAAATTGATGGCCATCAAAAATGCAAATTCAATTGCCCATCCCAATAAGAGAAATAAAATTTATCCATATTTTTGATTGAAATCATTGATTGATTGATTCCGATACCCTCAGGAAAGGAAATATGTAATTTCTTGAAATCTAAACAAAGGGCGAGTCGGAAAAATTAGTTAGAGTTAATGTTGGCTTTATGATTTCCGACATTTTAGAAATCACAATGCCTACATTAAAATTCACACTTGTTATTCATTTAATCAGAATCGGGTAAACAAACTTATTATCGAAATCAGTAGCTCTTGATTTCACGATATTTCTAGAGCAATATTTTTTGAGAGCAACCACTAATAATCAGGCGACAATATCTCCTTGGATGCTGTTTAATATATATAATTATACAATCTTATAATATTGACGGATCGTCGATAGCCCTTGAGAAGTGCTGTTACTCACTAACTGTGCCTTTTTGCACTGAAACTTAACGCTGAGTGCATTTTTTTAAATTGCCGGTCTTCCATCTCTTGTGCTTATACTACTACGACTCAGCATTATCACAGCTTAAAACAGCTGAGACTAAATGTCCAAATTTTTCTTCAATGTTTCCATGTTTTCCGAATGCAATGCAAACAATGAATGTAAAAGAGATGTTATTGTTACTTGATTAGGAGCGGTAGATCAACATCTCAGTCTGTCTCTCTCGCTGGGAAAGGTCAAAGGAAGGATCGATTGGGGGGGAGAGAGACAGGCGAAGAGTGACCTCTGAGGGAGACACGAGTGATCTACCCCTCACATTCCTCTCGCTCTCTCCCAACACGGCTCTCCAGCATAGCAATCTTCCCGCGCTCTTTTAGCGAGCAAGCACTGTGCGCTTTTCGCGCCAATATGATCAGTGCGCGTTTCGTGCCCGCGTGCACATTGCGCGCCACCTAAAAGTAGCCTCCTGTATTACAAGTATGCTACATAGGTGAAAAATAATTGACTAATTAGAGTGCTAAAAGACAATGATTTTTCAAAAAAGCGGAAAACGTGATAATCGGTTATTGGATCTTTGTCAAGTCTCCTCGGGCTTTTTTTCGTTTTTACGCGGAATGATGGACAAAGTTATACTTATACTTATGCCCAATGCTACAGCTTTCAATACGGAAAAGTGTTAGCGATTTTATAGCTTAGATCACAGCGAGTTTATGTCCATCTTCCACCATCAAAATATCGGCAATAGCAACTTCTCAGGGGCTTTCAACGATTAGCGTTATTAGAAAAAATAAATAACCAGTGTTGATAACGAAAAGTGTTTCAAATATGAATTAAATTAACTTATCTAATCCACGAAGTGGCGAAAAAACATCTCCATTATAATCTCCACTTCATATAGTTCAAAAATTATCGATGACGCTGAAGGAAAGGAAATTAGTTGCAGTGATTTCTCGAAATACGAAAAACAGTTTGCGAGTGAGTTTGCGAGTGAAAATACGGGATCGTGCCCACAACTGCCAAACTCGCGATATAATTACTGAGTTTCTATGCTATAAAACAATTAACATAATCATAAAACACAGGAAAAAGTTAAAAACAACTCGAATTATTTTCGAAAAAGAAAAATGGAGGGAGCGTGCGTTTCGATGCGAGAAATGCGAATCGCACACCAGTATATTGTACCATTTAAATACGGTACTCTTTCGTTTGATCACAGTTATGATTATTGAATTTATTACAATTGAAATATTCAGTATTTTGCCATATCTTGGCACATACTCAACAAAAATAAAAGATTATTACTGAAGTAAAATATACTTTTTACAAAGAACTGTCGTTAATTGAAAGAGAGAACTATTTGCAAATATTGATTAATTTGTGACACGATAGAGTAAGACCAGTTCTCAATTTCTTTAATGAAATTATCGTCAGGAAGAGGGAGAAGGAGAACATCAATGATTCTGATCAATACGAGGAGCAGATGTATGAAGAAACCTCTACAGAATATGAAGAAGTATTCATTAACGACGATTCGGGAGTTAATACCAATAGAAGAAGAAGAGAGGAGATCTTTCACGGCACCCCTAATGTGTTCTATGATGGATCCATTGATTCGAAGTCCCATTTTCGCCTTTAAATTATTAATATGTGTATCTAAATAGGTCTCGATTTTGTGCACTGATTCTAGAATTACTGTAATTGTTCAGAAGAGATTGCTTGCCCTGAAGGGTCAAATGTTGCTATTCTATATTGCTCGAATTGTTTAGAAGAGTTTTCTGAGCCTGATTATGGTCAAATGTTGTAATTTCCTGAAATATGTTCAGTATTGTCATTCTGAAGTCACCGGCAACAATAAAATGTATTTAGGATACTGTAATTGCATCCCGACTCAAAAGGAGGCCAAAAAGGGGCGGAGCCTCCACAATTACCAGTGGTAAACCAGTCCAGTTACCAGTGGTAAACCAGTGCAGCTCAGAAAGTGAAAGTGGGCGGGGCCAAAATTTTTACCAGTGGTAAACCAGTGCAGCTCAGAACGTGAAAGTGGGCGGGGCCAAAATTTTTACCACTGGTAAACCAGTCCATTTACCAGTTGTATTTCAACCCGCACGCAACTGGTAAACACACTGGTTTACCACTGGTAGCGAGAGACCAGAGGAGTGATGGAGAGAGGTATGAGAGATAAAGGTGGTTTGAACAGGGGGAAAGGGAGCGAACCTCGGATTTGTCTGAGTCCTCGGAGGAGGGCGCCTTGCCGGCCATTTCCATTAGCTCGGGAAGGACGAGTTCTGAAATTGGAAATGAAATTCCTTGTCTACTTGTCGGCTATTACTCGGATATTCTTCGTTTTCGTCCCTTGTGTCTACATGGATGAACGAATTGAATGAACGAATTTCCGCGGAAGGCGAGAACGTTTTCGTTCGATTGTTTGCTCTCGGAGAAACAATCGGTAACTATGCGCTATCTGGACAGACCATTTCGGGCGCTATTGTCTCTCTTTGTCTGTGCGCTGAACTGTCGCGATTTTCCACTAAGAAAGATCACGAACACAGAGTGAAACTAGAGTCTTTGAGGCAAAGAATAGAGCGTGGACAATTATCTAGATCACGGTTGGCTTTCATCCTAACGTTGTTCTATTGCTGTGGTTAGCACTGCGTGTTATGGCAGAAAATAGAGTTCAAAAGACATTTTTTTAGACATTCCAACGGACTATCGGAATCCGAATTCCTATTCAGAATACATAGATTGTATGAAGCACCGACGAGCATAGTTCAAATGGAGCTAACTCTGATCATTCCTAGGGATGAGTCATTCGTTTCTTCCTTTCTGACCATTCCTAGTTCCCTCTACAACAGCCTGCCACCGTTCATAGTCTCGATGTTAGATGTTGGACAGTCTATATTATTTGTGTTTCATTTTCGCTAGATATCGGGTAGTTATCGTTGATTCGCAATAGTGATGTTCTTCGGAGTAGAGAAAATTTATGCTGCAAAATGAGTGTACCTCCTCATCAAGCCGCTTTGTTCTCCTAGTTTCCTATGCTCTCTAACCGACCAGACAGTGCGAGAGAGTGCGTGAAAGTAGGAGAGTACCTTTGGGGAAGAGCGGCTCTCCGTGCAGTGCTTCTTCATCCAGGGGCACTGCGACGACATCGACGGGTTCGGGGATGTGCAGAGGGAGAGGACGGGCACTGGAATCATGAATGGATTTGTGGAAGACTGGGTATACGGTTGCTGGTGTCGCAATTTAATCTATCATATCAGGTGCTTTTTGTTAGTATGGGGATGTGCAGGGGCAGAGGGCGGGCACTGAAAGATATAGAATCTTGACTATGTTTAGTCAAGATGGTGCACCTAGTATTAGTGCTTACAGGAGTAGATTAGATCAACTAGATTTGTCCCAATTTACTGTCTACAAATAGTCCACTTTACAAATCACTTCTTTTCCCATCGATTTTCATCCCTTTCCCCCTCTTACTACCCTTTCTCTCGTCTACAGTATCCCAACCCATCAATCACTCCTTACAACCGACGACAACTACAATCGATCTCGCTAGTCTTCACTCGGAGTTGAGTAAACCTGGTCACCACGAGTCCTTTCCTCCTCGTATTCCCATCCCTCTCACACCATCCATGAGAGAACGGCCAGACGATTACAAGATGAGTGCTGACTGCGAGTATCGACTACCCCCCCCCCCTCCCCCCCTTCCTTCCCTCCTCCGCCGATCGCTACCCCACTGAGAGTCATTAACTGAATATCACACTTATATTTTCCTCCGTGTCTCGTTGCGCCTCGAGCGTAGATAAAATATTTACCGGACTGTAGAAGGTAGGCTGTGGCTGCTATTGATTAAATCAGACATTTGGACTACTAGATTGCGTGCTGTGTACGACTAGGGGGTGTGCAGGGGGCCACTACTAGGGATAGAGGGCGGGCACTAAAAGGGATAAAAGATTGAACCTATTCGGATTTGCTAGTCAGGAGAGGTTGCATACACTTCCGTGCTCATCATTTGGTGCGAATCAGCCCGTCTCATTTATTTTTCGAAAATATGCCATAACAGAGACATATTGCGAGAGTGGTGTCAGCTTTATTGCACAAAATAATAATTTACGCTCATCCCTCTCTGGCATAGTGACTCACTCAAAGTTCTCATTATCTGTTGTGAGACAACACTGTTTCTTTGATGTTTCGCAAGTGCGTCACAGCAGGGACTGATTGCTGGATGGAATTTCTCTTACCACTCTATTTTGAGATAAAAAATTATCATGATTCTGTAAGTAAGGGGGCATGACAAAACGGCAACGAAAAAACGGCAACCGACAAAACGGCAACGGAGCATAACTCAGTCACGGATTGACCTAGAACCTTGGGTCAAGTCTCATTATGTTCCGAATCAATTGTTCTTGATTTCATAATGATGATGAAATATTTCATCATTCTTACGAAAAAAATCATTTCGCGGATTGCGTAAAAATGATGCAATACAGATGAAATTAAGCTCGATTAATAGCCCTGGCATCAGTGGTTCGAATGAGCCCACTGCCGAATCAAAAGGACCATTTTGGCGAAAAAATCGTATTATTGCGTAGGAATGATGAAATGTTACATCATCACTAGGAAACAAAGAAAATTTAATTTGCAACAACATAAGACCTTAGCCATGGTTCTAGGTCAATTCCCCGCTGATTTTTGCTCCGTTGCCGTTTTGTCGGTTGCCGTTTTGTCATGCCCCCGTAAGTAAGGATCGCGGTAGAAAGTTGCAGCGCTGACTGTGCAGCATCAAAGATCAAAGATCATTCAACGTACCGATAGAGGGGCGGAATGGGGTTGGAGGGGTTGCCACCGGGCGGGTAGAAGGGAGAGATGCCCAGTCGGGAGGAGGTGCCTTCCTGGAGTGGATTAGGGTAGATGGTTACGGTAGGTTACGGTTGGTAAGGTGAACTGTATGAATAAATGCTGCGTGACTACTTTATTCTATGGGGGGGGGGGGGTGATTCCCAGGCGAGAGAAGGTACCTTCCTGAGATTACGGTAATCGATTACTGTTGATTACGGTCTGTAATCTATACCACGGTACTGTATCTTTTCTGGACTACGGTAGTGCGATATCTCATCAGGGTACTGTAGGAATACGGTAGCTCACCAAGATGGAATACGGTAACGCACCTTTCCCAGCACGGGAATTATCTTGCCTACGAAGGGCACGTTGTCGTAGGCGAAGTCGACGTACGAGTAAGGTGCTGTAAAGTTAGAAGTGACCCGATGATTTCATGACACTGATGCTAGACAAATCAGCAAGGGCTCACTGAAGTTGATTCTCGGAACGCAGGCCACCATTTAAAAATATATATATATATTTTCCATCTCTGTGGTCTTGCAGGGGCTGTGTGATTTTTGTTTCACGTGCAGTTGTGATCTTTTAAATTGGTTTCTAGTTGATTCTGGGATCGGTGCGATTTCGTATATTTCGTGGTGCGTAGCAGCTCGATCTTCCAGAAGAACATACCAAAGCGGCTAGGTTATAGTATTCAAGTGCCTGGGCGATTTGAGAGTTTGATGGTTACCCGCTGGTTTCATGCACCCGAATTTGACAAAGTCGCAGATGCTCCGCTCGATTTGATCATCGAAACTAAAGTTTTTCCATCTCTCATAATATTGCATTGTGAACTGTGCTAATGAGAGAGGGTTAGGAATGGACTGCAATTGATTGGGCGAGTAGGCGAGTAAATTGAGATGACCCGCTGGTTTCACGCTGGTGCGATAGGTGAAGTATCTGGTGGCGAGTGCGGGTCTATAGGTTGTAGTCTATTAGTGAATAAAATAATCAAATGTATTGTTCGAGAGATTGAGGTGACCCGGTGGCTTCTTGAGTCTGACGCAAGGGAAAGCAATAAAGTTTGCCTTGACTTGGTTGGGTTTCACGCACGCCGAGAGATATTAATCATCGGATATTATTGGTGGGACCTGTGAAGTAGTCGAACTTCCGAGTCATTTTCAGTGCGATCGATTCCTTTTGTTTGATCACATTTGTGCCGTTTACTAGACGACGGATAGGCTAATGGATAGTTGTAATTGATTTAACCCACCGAACACTCCCACTCCCGGTCCGTAAGCGGTGATGGCATCAATGTACTGCTTGGTCAAGTAGAGATCCCGCGGGTCCAGGATGGATTGAGTGGAGGACTGGGATGAGATGAGTAGAGGCAGGAGGGAGAGGAGTATCAACATCCTGGGAATGGATCAGTAAAAAATAGGATAGATCATGAGTGAGGGTGCAAGTATCTCGGAGATGGACTGTAAGAAACTATTGAGGGGGAATTAGGAGGATATGAGCAAAGGGAGGGTGGAGTTGGAGGAGCATCAACATCCTGAGGTTTGCAACACAGATGAATCGTCAAGTAATCATTAGAAGTAGGTTCTCGATGATAGTTTGAGATTGGGATGCTAGTACAGGAAAGATGAAATGAAGGGGAAGAATGGCAAAAGCGGGCAATTTTCTAGGATTTGGACTGCAAGGAAGGAAGGGGAAGGGAGGGTAGCGAGAGTGAGGGAACAAAAGAGAGAAGGAAAGAAGAGAAGTAGGTATTGCTTGTGAATCATTCAATGGAATGATTATCGTTATCTCAGATAGTGAAATTTCTCATTTGAGAAGACCAGGTAATTTCGGGTTCCTGAAATATGACAACTGCCCAGAGTTATCATTGCTGCGATTTATCGTGGTTTCTCGAATACACTAATAATGCTCATCCTAGCAGGAATTTGCGGGAATACTGAATACCACAACCGCGAGTGATTCCTGCTCTTGTTGCACGAACAAATTTGGGATCACCTGGCGATTTCTCGCTCCTGGCATAGTAGTAATCGGGAGAATTGTGCCAGGTGTGATGTTGATGGCGTTTCTACGATCTACACACAACACCTAACTGTCGCGTCTGTTAGGACACAAGAAGTATTCAAGGATCACTAAGGGATGCTGAGGCGGGTGAATAGAGCAAAGGCATGGGAGTGTCCTGACAATGTCTGAGCAGTGTATTCGGAACAGGGCAAAAGCGCGCAGGGGTTCCTGAGCTTGTTGAATGGAAGGGGGGGGGGAGGGATACCAGCCCCCGGGGTGTCAGCATTAGATTGCTCGGTGATTTAATGCTACTGGCTTTAATTTATAGCTTATGTTAGGAATGGCGACGTTTCTGACAACTTGTAAGTGAACACAACATCCAAGAACAGGGAAAATCACGATGACTAGGGGTTCCTGAGCCATTTGAATGTGGAGAGGAGTGAAAATGGGGAGAGGAGGGAATGGGATACCCGCCCCGGGGGTGTCAGTTTTAGATTGCTGTTTAATGTCGTGCTAGATACGTTTAGGAATGTACACTCATGATTTCTACATCATTTCTGACAAAAAAGAACAGGGAAAAGCACGATGGCTAGGGGGTTCCTGAGCCCGTTGAATAGGCGAATAGTGAAAGGATACCCGCCCCCGGGGGTCAAACAGTGAAGAAACAGGCGGGGGTGAAAAGAGGGCTGCTTGTGTTGACTGTGAGCCGGTTGACACCCCGGGGGGAGGAGGGAAAGCTGATACTGTGTACTCGAGTAGGCATTTTTTGGATGAACGTTCATAGACAGGCTTGATTCATTGCGAACGCAGGTTGGTTGCATTAATAAACTAGATTGGCTCTATGTACTTGAGTAGAGTACAGATGTTCGATGGAGTTTACTAGTTTCGTATAATCTAGTTTTACTTATTCCTCAAGAACGGACCATCAAAGTATGCGAAAGACCTAGAATGTGATGAATTGGTCTAGCACGAGATCACCTGGTTGAATAATGCGAGGAGTGAGAAAGATTTCTGGTTAGTGATTAGCTATTGTCGAATGGATTGAACGGAACGAATTCGCATAAAGTAGCAAGGAAGTAGGGGTAGCAGTGAAGCATAAAATCGGCTGGGCGCACTAACACACGGCAAAGAAGAAGAGGAGGAGGAGATGAAAGATAGGTGCTGCCGATATGGGATCGAGTTTGGGGATCGATCCTCCCTCTTCCTTATCCCTCGCCCTATCCTTGTTAGGGGGAGCTTGGGAACGGGAAATTAGCACTCTCAAGGAAGAGTTATCTCTAGGAGGGAGTGGGCGAGGAGTTGCGGCGCCGGGATTGGGGCAGAAAATGCTGGAAAAACATCTCGCACAGAGTATAGTGGCATAAAATCGGTTTGAAATCGGTTTAAAATCGGTTTCTATAGCCAGGGAAGAGTGGAGCGAGGAGGTTTGGGGTCAAGATGGAACAGGAAAACTTTCCTGGAAAAGTTATAAAGTCATGTCTCGAAACTCGGATGAATGGGGATTTGAGAAGGATAGCGAAAGCTTTTGACGTGTACTCTTCAAAACGGCAAAAACGGAAGCGAACAAGAGCGTTGAAAAAGCAGATAGAGTTGCAGCATTGGACACGTTGTATAGCTCGTAGCTTGCCAGGTTTTACACTTCTCGGACACGGAACGAGTGAAGGAGGGGGAGTGCTTGGGGGTTTTCCTTGGAAGCGATTGTAGCAACGTGAGAAATGCAAGTAATCTTCTCAATGATAGTCTTCCGGACTGAATTGTGCTGATATAACCGCAGTGATTCTTCGCAGGACCCAAATGCCTAGATAAAAGGGGTCACCTTTACCAGAGGAGAGGGATAGTGAGAGATAACAATGGACAGCAGCGTTTGTGGACACGCGTGATTCCGGTGGTCAGAGTGAAGAATCTGACCCTTGATTCAGCGTGCTCTCTCACGTCAGGACGACGAGGAGAGAGCATGCGAAGTGAAGAAACAATGTGGCAATCTAATAGTGATTTGTTGTCTGCATTGCTGTGTGCAGATTGCAGCATGCAGCAGTGTTGTGCAGGGCGGTAAATGTTGATGGGGAGGTGGAGGAATGAGAGGACGTGGTCGTTGATGTTTTCAACGAGATCCGAGAAGGATGATTGGTCGAAAGTAGTCAACAGTGATTCAGCACTGCACACGGGAGTGCCCAGAGATTAAGCACTTGCTGGAACATCGATCAGATGGGGGGGAGGAAAAAGACCAACCGAAGTATGTGAGATTGGACGCAGTTGTCTGTAGCGGAGGATTGCAGTAACATGGCATAGCAGGATTGAGGCAGGTTGACTTGTATGATTGTTTGTCAAGCCGTAATTCGAGATATAGTGCTGAACAAGGACTGGATCAGATATTGAGCACCTACAGGAACATCGATCGGATGGGGGAGGCAGTGCATAGTCATCAACAGAGTCAAATAAATAGGGTATGCGCAGTTGTAGATAGCGCATTGTCATGATGGCAACGTGATAGGAGACCGGGTATGATTAAATAATTCGTATAGCATTGAACTGGGTAGTAGCACTGCACCTTGGCTTGATCTTATATTGAGCACCTACAAGAACATCGATCAGATGGGTGGGGGGTAATAATTAATCTAATAGGAGATTGAGAAAGCGAGCACTCGAAAAATATTGAGTAATTTGTTGAAAAGCCTACTCCTCGATTCATTACCGCGTGTGATTTTAGTCAGATATTGAGCACATCCTGAAACACCAATTGGGATACATGTTCAGCGTGAATAATTCTTTCATCTTCGTGACACCTTGATTGTCTTCATGTTCCCCGATTTATATTGCCGTTCCTGTCTTCTTCTGACTATACCTTCATTGCGTTTAATATTGTCCTCCCTTGACGACTCCTCTCATCCTTTTAGCTCCTCTTCTGGATTTACCTACTGATCTCCCGATTCTTCCAGTTTGATGCCCCCATGATGCCTCTCATTCCCGCCTGTCTCTTTTCTTATTGCGCATTTTATTTTCATGCCTCATACATCCTCCGATTCTTCCAGTTTGATGCCCCCATGCTCCGTCCCTCTCGTCCTCGCCTGTCCCTTTTCTTATTGCGCATTTTCTTGCCATGCCTCATACATCCTCCGATTCTTCCAGGCTTATGCCCCCATGCTCCGTCCCTCTCATCCTCGTCTGTCTCTGCGCCTCCGCTGCCCTCTACGGCTACGGCTTCTTGCTGGCGGATCTGCAGAGGAGTGGGGGAGAAGGGAAGAGTGAGGGAGAGGGAGGAGGAGAGAGGAGGAATGGTGAGTATCGAGGATGCTGTCTTCATACCTGCCCGCGCGTCTCCTTTGAGGAAGACTGCATCGGGGTCGGAGAGAGTGCTCTAGACGCGCTGGGTTAGAGAGAGCGATAGGGGTGGAGGGAGGAAGGAGGCGAGAGGAGGAATGGTGAGTGTTTCGGATGTTGTCTTTTGAAAAGGTGCGATTGCAACGTGAATTATAGGGTATTATTTGTTTGTGGTTTTTCTGCGATGAGTGATTGTGAGTAGTATGATTCATAGCACAAGAGGCATCGGTGAAACATCGACTTGCTGTGATAGAAGAGTTTCTCGCAATTAGTATTTCTCTATTCGTGAATCCCATGCAGAGATCATAAGCGGCGTGGTTCCGCGGACAGTTGCTGAAAAATGAACGAAGCGTGATCATTGTGTTTAAAATTTTTTTTTTGTCTTTTTTGACGTTAACACGACACAGTAATTACTAACGTTGTGGCTCATTGCACAAGAGATGTCGCTGAAACAGAGAGCATACTCTTTGATCGAAATTCATAGCCAGCGTAGATGCGCTTTGACAAAGTACTAGTCTTCGTTTAGCCTAATCAAACCTTCTTCCAGACTGCCCCCTGCCTTCCTCACTATATATCGCTAACAATAAGAAAAATAATTGCTAGCTCTTATGCGATAATGTATTATGCTTACAATGTAGCGTGCGACCCTTATTTCCATTCCAGACTGCCCGCTGCCCTCCGCCTCGCTCCCCCGGCGGAGTGTGCTGATGGTGATCGACGCGTGGAAGTGGGACTTCCTCGCGGAGGATGAGGCGATGGAGTATGTGAGGTGAGCAAGATTTCATGACATTACGTCATGACTAGGTAAATTTGTTGTGCAGGGGTCCTCGTGGAGGGCGGTGGAGTATTATGTGGGTTGAGTGAGACGCGTGGAAGTGGGACTTCCTCGCGGAGAGTGAGGCCTATAGCGACTTCCATGAAATTCGCTATCTTTCAATCCAATCAATTCACTCATTCCCCTCATAACTCAATTACCCTGATTGAGTCACCATTCTTCTCACTTATCCCTCTCTTTCCATAATCCGTCCCCTTGTGTCAATGACCAAGCGCAGTGCAATCTTGCTCTTAGCATAATTGACCGACTTGCAAATTGTCCCTGG
>LS555566.1:663744-678838 GCA_900490775.1 Pristionchus maxplancki | reverse complement strand
TAATTTTAGCGCACTCGAGTGAGGCGAAATTTGAGAAAATCGTAATTTGACGTGACGCCGTCTGGAGCCAACGGAGACTCACTGTGAAAAATGAATGTGCCTACGTTCATTAGCACCATCGAGAACCTCAAATCACGCAGTTTGAGAGAAATGACCTTTTTGAGCTGTGCCGGCCTCTGCTCGAGTCTTACAAATACGGTGTCATATTTCTCAACTGAGAAGGTCGATATTGCGATCCCGAGTATAGTTGTGTTTCAATGGCACTAGTAAATGGAATAGTTTGGTCATGGGAAGATCCCTATTCGACATTATCCCTTCAAAATAAATATACTTTCATCTCTCCAAAAGGAGAAGGTTGGTATTAGCGATCTCAAGTGAAGTAGTGTTTCAATGGCATTAGTAGATAAAAATAAATTGACCATGGGTTGATCCTCCTGCGGAATTCATGCCAAACTTCTTAATTATTCATTCCTTCAAAGTGGAAATGTGGATAATGTGATCCCGAGGGAAGTCGTGTTTCAATAGCACTGGAAGATGGAACAGATTGGACCTGTGATGATTCTTCCGAGTAATTTATGTGAAAAAATCAATAGATATTCACAGATTCGCTCATCTCGTGCGCCCACTCGCTCTCGTCCCTGCTCGGCGCGGATTGCAGACTGAGGTGAGTATTTGTTTAGTTTATTACTGTAGGAAATACGTTCGCATGCGAATCAATTAGCGTTTTGATGATAAAGAGTAAGATAAAGTAAAAGATGAATGTGCTGTAACGCAACGAATGAATATCGATGACGATAGTATTAATTTTTATTTTCGTCTCATCTCTTCCACCAATTTTCAGTGTTCCCACGAAATTAAAGTTGGTTAGGAAACGCGATAGTACCAAGTGGGTAGCACACTCGAGAGGCTAATCATCCCTCATTCAGAGAAGGCACGCAGTGGCGGGACACCGTGCACAGGTGCTACGCAGAGGCGAGGAAGGTGCAGGTGAGGTTGCATTTCTATCCACGATTAGCAATGACGATATCGATATAGACTTATCACTACCTTGAAACCTTGATGTGCAATTTCGAAATGCTCGGAAAAAATACAACATGGGAGCGAGGAGGTACAAATGCGATTTTATTTATAGAGTGCACAGTGGAACGATTAGAAATAACGGTGTCGATCTAGACTTATCACGACCTTGAAACAACGATGTGCAATTTTAAAATGCTCTAAAAATCCAAATAAAAGGGGAAACAAGGCCACGCGGAGGCGAAGTGGATTGTATTATCCTTTCCCAAGTTAGAAAATCACGAGTAAAGAATAGCGGAAACGAGACTTATTTAGTTCTAGAAACATCGATGTGCAATCGATGTGTGTAGGTAACAATTGTATATTTTTAATTTTATTCAAGAAGGCGATTGATGAGATTAACAATATCAATTTCTATTTGACTTTATCGAATCCTTGAAACGTTGATGTGCGCGGCATCAGCATTTTTTTTGAAATTGCATCTGATCGAGGGATTAGATTTCACTGAAGGGATTAGAAAGTAACTAAATCATGAAACATTGATCTGCGAAGGTGTTTCTCGCTTGCCAGTCAGATCAGCGAGACAGTGTGAAATAGGGAGAGTCAGACTGACGTGACAATGTATGAAGGATTTCGTTAATTGCAGAGCTCGCTGATCAGCAGTGCGTCCCGCTTCGACGGTGCGTCGATGATGGCGGCGATTGGAGGAACTGTGGGGGTGAGTGAATTTTTGCGACTCCTCTATTCTACAATGATTGACGAAACGAGGTCTTGGCTGGCAATGAGATGAATGTGAAACCCAAAAAAACACAACGTAGTGAGTGGTGGCGGGAATCTGAGGGGGGGGGATGGGGAACTAGTGGATTGAGCATTTGGACTGCCGATCTTGATCAATGAGAGTCGGATTGTGTGATAGGACACCTTTCGCGCGGTCAATCGAGTTCGGGGTATCAGCAAGGAGTTAGCCCAGTCGTGAAGCATAAATTTTTGTGGAGATCCGCTTCGGCGAGTAATGTTCACAGCACCAGTCAGGGTGATTTGCGCAACTGGATGCTGCCACCGATAGAGTGAACGTGGAACATCAATCGTTAGTATCCTTCTAAACAGCAGCTGCATACTTGGAATATAATCAATCACAGCTAAATGTGACAGATTATATCCCAATCGCGAAACAGAACTGAACTAGGGAACAGTTGCGATGAGTGTGCAAGTCTTTTCGCAGGCTCATATGATTGATGCAGCGCGATGCTTGCTCTTTTTAGGGTGACTGTGAAGCGTAAATTTTTGTTGTATTCGATTGATAATCAAAAGTGGCAGAACGTATGTGATTTTAGTCCAATAGTGAAACGGAAATCAGCGCGGTGAGTGGTTGTGGCGGTCAGGTGTAACGATCGGGATCAGCTGTCGTTTGCTTCTCGAAGTGCTATCGGTGAAAGGGGGTCTTGACACTGATAGAGTGAATGTGAAACTTGAATTGGTGTTTTTATTGCCAGCGGCTGCATACAAGGACTGTAATTGGATTCATGAAACTGCTTTCATCCCAATCGTGAAACATAGTTCCTCCTTGACAATGAGACATAATTCCATTGCAGATCACCCTGTTCCTGCTCCACTCTGCCCTCTCCTCCTCCTCATCACTCAATAGCCTCTCTCCCTCCACACTCCTCGTCCTGCCCATCCACCTCCTCTCCTTCTTCGCCTCGAGTCTCGTGGAGGAGGAGCACGATGTGTGGTGAGTTGAACGGAAATTGAGGCGTGTGAGGTGATCTTAGACCTATCTTGTTTTCTTTAAACTAGGCAGCTAGGATCTGTAAAATTGTTAATGGATTTCCTAGAGACAAAATTAAGACGAATTCGTGATCTCTGACCTCGTCTCAGGTACTTCCTCCTCTCCACATCTCTGCTCATCGAGGTGTGCAGGGGACACAGAAGGGAGGGAAAGGCAGGAGAAGTGGTGAGAATTATTTCAATTTATTTTATTATTGAGGAAACCTTCGTCTTCAAAACGATTAGTTATCCTATCTTGTATGTCACATGGATTCTTTGAAACGCTAACTTTTCGGATTTTTAATTGCAATGATTGGGGAAGGAGAGTGAGTGGATTTTTCGATTTTACATGCCTGCTGCGGGAATTACTGAGTTAGGAAGTGTGGACGAAGTGATATTGGTTCAGTGAAGCACAAACTCGATGAGTTACTTTTCGTGTAGGAGGGAAAGGGTCCCTTTCAAAGGGAGGATAAGTGGTGAGATTCTATGTTCGCTTAAATGCACTATGAATGCGGATTTCCAAAAAAAAGGAGTTTTTGACTTGTGTTTCCGATTCTGGATCAAAATTGAACAGGGTCGTATCAATGAAATGATATTGGTTCTATGAAGCACAATATCTGATGGTTTAAAAAAAATAAATATTTCGTGATTAATCAATCAAATCGTCTTTTCAGTTCGCTTCCCTCTCCGCTCTCCTCCTCCATCGATTGGCCATCGCATTTACGATGGGAAAGAGGAGGCGGTGGAATATTGGGGAGGGTAAGCAATTTAGATTTTTGTTAGAGTGAGAGATGAACGAGTGGCTCAAAAACAAGCAAAATTCACATATCTAAATGCAATACTAATGGTACCGCGACTTTGTAGTCAATCCAATCACTAAAACATTTCCAATAATTAAGACAATTTTCAAGCAGTATGTCTATGTTTCATCGTAGAATGTTTATGTTTCCGGCCCTGAGAATGACGATTTGAAAGACGCAAAGTATTCCAAAAAAATAAATGCTCATGTACTCCCCTCTTCAGACCTCTTCCCTCCTCCGATCGTCGCGGATCTATTCGATGCGAAGGGAGAGATCATTGATTCCCTGTAAGTGATTCGAGCAGTGAAGGTGTGTTTCAATGATAGTCTATGACTGGTATTTGTTATCTTGCTTCAATCAGCATGAGCAATACAAAATTCACATGCCAGTCTTGTGCTATGCTTTCAGTCTGTAAGATTCCACATGGGAATGAGATCACTAGAATCAGGGCTTCTAGTGAAAAATATAAATCAAAAATGCAATTTTGCAGTCCTTCCTCCCTCCTCCCTCTCCTCGCGCCTCTCCTCTTCATCGCCATCCCCGATCGATACGGTAGATCACTGCGTGCAGCAGTGTTCGCGCCGATCATAGCTCGAGCCCTGGGATACTGTAGCCCGCAGGTACGGTAGCATTGTTATTGTAGTTCAGTGTGAACATGGGTTATTGTAGGTACAGTAAAGGCTCTACGCTCGTTATACTTTTCCAATTTCAGATGACAGCGTGCGTGGTGTGGGCGACGTTTGCAGGCGCGATCGTGCTGCGTGTGGTGGAGCGAATGACGGAGCGGCGGTGGTGAGTGGGGATCAGTTTTATTTCTATTTCAAAACCGGAGTCAACGGTATTAGTGGAAACATGCAGTCGAATAGAACTAGACGCGTTGAAACGGAAAAGTGCAAGCGCATTACATTTTTCAGATATCGTTTATTTTATTATTTTATATGGACAAAATATCATATTTACCGATGTTTTCCTGCTTTCCTAGGAAATTGAAGCACCGATGAAACACAACACTTCCAGGCTGCCCTCCTCCCTGCCCTCCCCGCTCGTCCTCTCCCTTCCCCTCCTTCTCTCCATCTCTCGACCGAATCTGCAGTTGCTGCTGCCAGTCTCGTACCTGATGGGAAAGCAGCTGGCGAAGTGCGGAGGTGAGAGAAGAGAGAGATGGAATGGTCTTTTGTTGAGGATTGATAAGATGTAAGGATAGGCTCGGAGATTTTTAGCTACGGAGATCACACGTCAGTTTGGAATATCAAGTGAAGTTTAATAGTTCCGGATCCATCGTTAGAAAATATAGTCATTGAGCAATCTTGGAGTGGATGGATAAATGAACCATAATTTATCTTTGATATCTGCAGACTCGATCGGGCTCATTGCAACGGCGCTGTCTGCCGCATTCTTCTACACGGTTAGTTTGGGTTTCGAGATTTATTTAGCACACCGACTGAAAGCAGATTCCAATATTGTGATCATTTCTCGTGAACTCTCAATGTTATCATTTGCACTGTGAGCGAAACAATGTTTCAAACCGCAGTCGCATTCTCCTACACGATGTGTTTGTCTTTCAACAATTGTTTACATGGACCAGCGTGAAGAGCTTGTAATTTACGAGATATCTATTGTTTACAATTTAGAAAAACCCTAATAACTTTTCTCAATGGGCTCTGGCGTCTTAGGAAACTCTGGATCGCCAATGCTGGTGGCGAAGCGATGAATAATTTTCCACATGATGAATAATCTTCAAAATAGTGTTTGATAAATCGATATCGCAGGGCGGCGGCAACTCGCTGGCTACAGTGGACATCGCGGTGGGATACGCGGGCCTCAGCGAGTACCAGGTATACAGTAACCCTCCATTATCGATCATTAAAAATGATTCAGGAATGGATCGTGGGCGCGCAAATTGTGCTGAACGCCTACGCGCCCTGTCTGTGCGTCCTGGCCGGATTTGCGAGGTATACGGTAGTCGTAGATTACTGTAATCGATTGATTTCAGTGAGATCGATTCGACAAAAATCGCGCAGGAGCTAAGCAGAGAATGGATGCTGAGAAGGGCCGTCTCGTTATTGGGTGAGTCGAGTCGTTTATTTGATTGAGCCCTCTGGATTGGATTATACCTAGGTGAATAGAGAGCGCAACAGTTGGTTATACATTTAGTACTCTGCAGAGGGTAATTCCATCTTGACCAAGCATCTTTTAAAAAAAAAAGTCTATGATGCTCAGTGTTGACAACACTGAATGAGAAGGTTGTATAGTAGTATAGTAGTAGATGTTACCTGTCATCGTGTTGCCTGTCTGTGTCGAGTGGAATTTCGTAATATACTCAATCTCAGGTTGCCAACTCTCCCTCTTCGTCTTCCGCTTGCATCTCTTCGTCTGGAGTGTATTCGCCCCTCGTTTCCTCTTTGAAGCCACGCATCTGACGATCACTGCACTGATTACGGGGTGTTATTGGGCAGTAAGGAGGTGATAGTGATTGTAGATCACAGATAAAGTTGGAATGTAACTAGGTCGTTCACTAATAATATTGTAAATACTCGTTTAGAACGATTTGTATGTAACTTCCATTTGTAATTACTGGTATTAATTCTCGAGTTGTGAATATCGTCCATTTCATATTTAAGGTGGTAAAGCGGATAAAGAGGTTTGAAATTACAACATATTTTCGTGTTTGAAATACAGTCGTTCGTGTACTGGCGTGGTACCTTTTTCCTTATACAGGTATGTTTCAGTCACGGAGTATCTAAGAATAGTAGTGCGTTTCTTTTTTTGGCTATGACACTTCTTGTACGTTTTATTAATGCCGGAAAGAGCCACACAGCGGGCTGAATGAGGAAATTAACGTCATCATCGATTAGTTTTCACTTGCATTTCCTCAGATGACGAATTCGACTCCACCCGGCTCTCACTCGGTCCAAGGGAGTTTAATACAGTTAAAGAAGAAGCTTATTTCAAGTGAGTCTTTATTTAAATGTTATATGTTGACAGTTGTGATTAGCATACTGTTTATTTAAATTTATATTTTAGCCTCCGGTAATTCGATTGTGATTCGCAAAGGAACTGGTGGAAATATAATAAGGGAGTTGCAGATTTTTCCTAAGTCGAAGATTCGATTCTTGTTGCCAATTGGAGAGAAAAGCGGAGAGAAAGGTGAGAAATAAGAATAAAATAGTCATCTCTGATGACCAAAAAATGGTAATCTGATTGGTAATATCCAATTATCGAATAACCTTTTCAGCGTTCTTTCTTGCTATATCCGTTAAGCGAATTGCACTATTCCAACTGAAGAAAAAAAGCCCAATTGCGGTTTTCAAGTTCGATGAAAAAGTTGTGGACCATGGAATGGTGAACGTGCTTACTATGGGAAGGAAGAGGGAGGAAGAGGATGGAGCAGGATTTAGAATGGTACGGAATGAATATCATAAGATATTTTGCCAATCGATTTTGTTTTACAGAGACTTATTATTCCTCTTGTTTTCCGTTCTGGAACACTCAGTAAAATGCGACTAACTGTTCATTTTCTCGAATCTCAAGTAGTCAAGCAAAAAATGAAATGTCTGGAAGAGTTGATAATGAACGATGAGGAATTGTGAGTGGAATTCAGTGTTTCCATGTTCCTAGATATTTTTCCGTTTCAGGCAAAAGTGTGTTGATCTTGGAAATAATACTATCTTCGGATTCTACGAGGATACTGTAGTCAGGTCGGATGGTACGGTAACCAGAGCAGGAGAGGTTTGTTAGACAGCGATTATCCTAAGGATCTAAATATATTTTCTTAAGCCTAGCACAAAGAAGAAAAGACGAATTTCTGTAGTTGCAACGGAGTTATGGCTTGGAAATATCTTGATGGCCACTGAGAATGGATCAATTCGAGTTGTTCGAGTGAAGGAAATGAATAAGAAGAGGTGAGAAATTAATTATTTTCGATTTTTCAATAACTTTATTCAGGGTCCGAATACTACGTGAAAAATCACGTACCCTACCCGCATTTTTTTTCTTTCGAAGAAAAACCTACCCGCACTTCAGAACTTTTTGCTCATCTTGATGTCCTCTATCCAAAAATGCATGTTAGAAAAAAAATGCATTTTTTTCGACATAAGGGTCCCCCCTTACCTAAAAAATGAAAATTTTCAAATTGATCAAAACATAGAATTTTTTACTCAACTCATTGCCCTTTATTCAAAAATGCAAAGAAAACCAAAAAAACAAAGAAAAAATATTTTCACGTACGTATTCGGACCCTGACTTTATTTTTCAGTGATTCACTATCGATATTCTCTGAAGGTCATTGTGTCCCTCCATATTGCACTCTTAGATGCAGCAAACCTTCAGTAATAATATCAACGGAGAATACCGTAATCTTTGGGACACAACTAGGGGTGAGGTTATTTAAAAAAAAGATAATAGAATCGAATGCGGAGAATAAATATGACTCATTTTACAGGAAGTTCATTGTCTGAACAATAACCTAGGATTGATTCGTTTACATGAGACGGAAGGAGGACCGATCAATTGTCTGAAGGTTAGCTTATTTTTCTGATCACAACGGTGTATTCATCGCAGCTAGATAGAGATTCTAAAAAGAGCTAACAATCTTTTGCCTTTTCAGGTAGACGAAAATGACGTCCATTTCCTGTGGATAAGTTTCGAGAGTGGAGAATTGAGGAGAATAAACTGGATGGCTCCCGATCAGAATGGTCAGTAAATATTGTAGAAAAAAGAAGAGATAGTGAGAAATGCCAACTATAATGAAATAGAAAATAAATAGTGAATAATCGATGCCGACAGAAAAAGTGGAATGATTTTCAAGGCATTGCTTTTAGAATCATCGATATTCCGCCAAAATAATGTTGGGAATCATGAGATATCTGATGTGGGAGTAGATGATACAGGAGGAACGGAGAAGGAGAATGGAGGTTGGTTGATTTTAAGTTTTTTTTATTTGCGTGAGGAGTAATTCGACAGTTTAAGTTCGAGAACATAAAAAAGGTTCATTCGTGGGAAGATTTAAATTTAAAAAAATTTAGTATTACAGAGGTCCATATTCTGATAAATAATGATAAAAAATCTGAAGTCGACCCTCCAACGAAGAATTTGATAAATAATGTGAGAACTGAAGATTGACATTATTTACTGAAACTATTTTCACATTTTTCTCTGAATAAGACGTAAATGACCTTAATTCAGAAGAGATCATCCACATGCAGGAAGAGTAGTACGGAATTGAAGTGCCTTGAAGCAGGATGCCATGTATGTTTTATTTTCACTGCAGAAAATAAATTGTTCGCAGTACAAGACATTATCCGCCAACACATTCATCATGCATCTGATTAGGAACCATCGCACAACTCCCGCATTGGTTAGTACTGCTATGCATTCAACGATGGCCATTGTATTTTTTTTATTTTCATCAGGCCGGTATCGTCCTGCGTTGTGAGTGTGGAAAAGAGGCACTATCTAATGAACACAGCAGAACGGTCAGAACATTTGCACGATACTTTTATTATTTCTCTTGCGTATATTTAAGTGCCACATCTCGAATTTCACGGTAGTTCGCAAGAATGATTTTGGACCAAGCCGGACATATGCTGATAAGGTTAGTTACATTGCAGAGTTACGTTAATGAATACTAATATAAATACTTACATTGAATAGAAGTGGAGATTTACATTTTCATTTTCAAAAATTTCTCTCATTTACGAGTCCAGATTAGGGTTTCCTTTTTCAGGTGGCGCCTAGGCCGCCTGAACTCATTTTCCATCGCAAACAAAGGAATGAATTAAGCCTAATTGACCTAGCGAGAGAGAGAAGAGAAAGAGAGCAGGCAACCTAGGCGCCTATTTCTCTCATTCCTCAACAAAATGAGTGGTCGACCGCGTTCTCAGAGTGAAAAATGTAGGAAATGAGTGAGATTGGGATATGTTTCAAGTTGGCGCATCCCAGATTTCAATGGAAAAAAACCGCATAATTCGAGATTGAGAGTGAGGAATGACCTGACAGGTCAGATTAGGCGAACAATGGAATCTGACCAGGCAGGTAAAGCGAATTTAAATACCTGATCAGGTAATTCGACTCTTTCATTCTGACCTGAACAGGTCAAATTACCTGAAAAAGGACACCCTAGTCCAGATAAATAATTATAGCATTCAATTTTTTTTCAGATGACGCCTAAGTGCCCGTTCACCACATGCAAGGTGAACGTTTAAATTTCTGTATCAGTGTTTAGAATAAAATTATCCTTTGTGCATCACATATTATTTTGCATTCTAGAGTTACCCCAAGACGATTTATGGCTATGCAGATCATCTCTACAGATCACACAGCACGACTCTCAATGAGGTTGACTATTTTTCTTCAATTTTACTTTTTTATTAAATATAATTAATTATATGTTTTAAACATTTTTATTTAGATGCGATGCTACCTTAGATGCGGCGTGTGTAGAGGTGATTACTACACGAGGGCAAACAGTTATGAGCACATTAAAGAGGTTTGTTTTAATAGAGTACAATATTATAGATTTCTTGATTAGCATATTCAAGTTTGTTTGCTACTTTTTTTTCTTTTGCAGTGCAAGAGTCGCTTCTTCAAGCTGTTGAAAATTGGCGAAGAAGAGGAGAAGAAAAATGAGACGGAGATGGATCAAGTAAGGTTTGCCTTAGTTGCATACCAGGTTTAAGAGCCAATCATTCAGTGTGCTATTTTTTTAGAACGCTGATGCGTCCTCTTCGATCTCGTTGACTGATGAATGAGAATAATCGTGATGAGGAGAAGGTGAGAAAGGGTTACGGTAAAAGACTGTGTTCCGGGATGTCTGAGATACTGCAGGTAATCAATCATCTTTCTTCATTTCAGAATCGTTTCTCTGAACTACTGGCGTTATCGATTCAACGCAAGCTTCGAGCTTCATTTACTGATTTTTCTAGAAATTATAAATTCTTTGTTACCTCATTATTTATTGTTGATGTTATTTACATTTCTGCATGTTGTTGTTTGTTTGTTGTGCAGTTTCGTTCGATCGTTCGTTAAATAAAGATTAGTTCCGAATTCTCAGCTGCATTGACCAAAGAGTTTTTATTCTCCATGATACTTGCACTTTACCAAGGAAAAGGGGAAACCCTCAAGGGAAAAATAATAATTTTCGTCTCAAATGACGGAATCGACTCCACTCTTTTCTCACACGTCTCAAGGAAGCTTAGTTCAGCTAAAGAAGAGGCTCATTTCAAGTAAGTTTGGACTGAAAAAAAAATGTTTTTGGCTAGTGGATCAGACTTGTGATAGTGATTATCAAAATGTTTAATCAAATATTACTCATTCAGCATCCGGCAATTCGATTGTTATTCGCAAGGGAACTGATGCAAATATAATAAGGGAGATGCAGATTTTCCCTAAGTCAAAGATTCGTTTCTTGTTGCCGATTGGAGAGAAAGGTGAGAAACCGTATTAAGTATTACGGAAATGTATCTCTTAATCACGAGTGTTCTCTTAGTCTCATTCATAAGACATAGGAATGATCGAAATCCGTTTCAGCGTTCTTTCTTGCCATTTCCTCTAAGCGAATTGCACTATTTCAACTGATGAAAAATAGCCCGATTGCTATTTTCAAACTCGATGGAAAAATTATGGACCACGGAATGGTGAAAGTGCTTACTATGGGAAGAAAGAAGGAAGAGGAGGGAGCAGAATTTAGAGTGGTACTGTGTTGTTTTATTGTTTATAAACTATCTTCTTGATAATGCATTATTGAAATTGCCTGTTAATTTTATGTTACAGAGACTGCTTATTCCTCTCGCATTTCGTTCTGGAACGCTAAGAAAAATGCGAATAACTGTGCATTTTGGCGAATCGCAAGTAGTCAAACAAAAAATGAAATGCCTGGAAGAGTTGGCAATGGATGATCAGAAATTGTGAGTAGAATTCAGTGTTTCAATGTTCATGGGTCTTTTTAGGCAAAGCTGTGTTGATCTTGGTAATACTAGTGTGTTCGGATTTTACGAGGATACGGTAGTCAAGTCGGATGGTACGTTAACGAGAGCAGGAGAGGTACTGTAAACTTTTGTGTTTTCTTTATTTCTTTGGACTGTTTTCCTCTGTCCCTTACGTTTCAATAGTTCCTGTTTTAGCCAAGCAGAAAGAAGAAAAGGAGAATTGCTGTAGTTGCAAGGCAATTATGGCATGGAAATATGTTGCTAGCAACTGAAAATGGATCAATGCGAGTTGTTCGAGTGAAGGAAATTAATAAGGAGAAGTGAGAAATTAATTATTTTCGAATTTTCAACAACTTAATATTTTCAGTGATTCACTGTCCATATTCTCGGAAGGTCAATGTATTCCTCCCTATTGCACTCTCAGCTGCCGGCAACCTTCAGTGATAATCTCGACGGAGAATAACGTAATCCTGGGGACACAACGAGGGGTGAGCAAACACTCTAAATTTTCTTGATGAGTTGAAAATTTATATTTTCAGGAACTTCATTGTCTGAACAAGAGATTGGAATTGGTGCGCAAGATTGACACTGAAGAAGGGCCAGTCAGTTATCTCAAGGTTAGGACTCAAAAATATGTCCTGGACATTGTTTTTTTCCTTTCTAGATTGACGAAAATGACAGCGACTTTCTTTGGGTGGGATTCGGGAGTGGAGAGTTAAGGAGAATAAAGTGGATGTCTCCCGATCAGAATGGTCAGTAATTCCAATGGCGGCGATATGACAGACAATAATGACGAATTAGGTACGGTTGGAGAGGTGAAAATGTGGAATACTATTGAAGCCATTTTGAAAGAGCTTGCAAACAACGATGTGGTTCAGATCGAGAAATTGATATTCTGATAATTAGAGGCTTTTCGAATTATTGTTTATCTATCCGGTTCAGGTGGTGCGACAGACGATACTATGATGGAATCTGTAGCTCTCAAGCACATTGAAGATGCGAATAGATCGGATGAAGAAACCGGATCCCCACGGAAGAGAAAAGTGAAGGTTAGAGAAACATTAACAGCTGCAAAATCAAGATTATTAAGAAGGGATACTGGAAGGAAAGTGAAACGTATATGGAATGCTTGGAAAAAGGATGCTACGTTCGTTTTTTGTAATTATATATACGATTTTAATTTTAATCTTAATTGTATTTTTCAGTTCAAGACAAGAAAAGTTGTTACATTCATAATGCATATCAGAAGGATTCACAATGCTACTCTCGCACTGGTCAGTTCTGACTTGTCTTCTTAATTTATCAGCGGTCGACTCGTAATCCGGGATGGGAATTATTGCTACCAGACATGAGGTCCATTTTGATCTTATCACCTTCATATTCAGGCTGGCCTCGTTCTTCTTTGCCAATGTGGAAACGAATCGATCTCATGCACGCACAATCTAAAAGTTTGCCTCTTGAATACTATTTATTTATTTTTATATTTACTCCTTTAAGTGCGCCATCTCGAATTTCACAGTGGTTCGCAAGAATGATTATGGACCGAGTCGGACATTAGCGGATATGGTGAGTTCTTCTTGATGTTTGTACCATAAGTGTCAAATAACGTTCATCTTATGGTAATATAAATAATAATATTCTGCTAATTCTTCTAGTAGAGCGAAGTGGTGTAGTGGTCTAAGGCGCCCTCCCATTCCATCCCACACGGGTTCGATTCCCGGCCGTGACACCGCCTCCGCCCCACCAAGGCGCCCGAAAGGGGAATTGGTAGTGACTAGATCACGCGGTAAAGTAGGTCCGAAGAAGAGATTAGGCCCTCCGGACTGAATTGGCCATCAATTGCTCACTGGCCTAGCAGTGGCTCACCGCAGGACGCAAGTGCCTAGAATAACGGTGTCACCTTTACCTTTATTCTTTACCTTACGATTGTGTGATAATCAATAAAAAGTTCATTGCAGATGACTCCCAAGTGCATCTTATGCGAGGTAAAATATTTTTTTATAGGTTTTTAATGTTTCAAGATATAACAGGAATATTTGATAATGTTCAGTTTTACCCCAAAACGGTTTATGGCTACGCTTATCATATCAACAGAGCACACAGCAAGTCCCTCTATGAGGTGTGCTTCAACTTTATTGATTAACGTCATTTAATTATTTTATGCTAATTCCAGAGCAATGTTCTTAATTCCGAACAACTTTGATCAGTGATCGAAAAGTATGTCAAAACCGACATGAGAATATTTTCGCAAAACCACGTCGCTCATAGTGTCGACTTGTAAAACTTAATGCGCTCATTTCAACGGTGATAATCACTCTTTCGTAAATAGTGTAGATTTCAAGATATGCCTGCGAAATGCCAAATAGTGAATTTCACGTTGAAGTGTATAGGTGCCCGATCTTAAAAACTTCAAGTTTTCTGAACAATCGAGATACACCATTGGAAAAAGCTCGTCGAGTTATATCAAGCGACACTATTACCGGGAACCATTCCGGAAGAATATTTTCAATTGACCACTGACAGGTTTAAAATGTTTGAGTTTAAGAGTACACTATATTTAGATAATACATTTAGATTGGATGCTTCCTCAAATGCGGTATGTGTGGAGGTGACTTTTACGATATGAAACAGAAATCTTTGCGTGACCATCCTCAAAAGGTTCGTGAAAATTTCCTTGTGGAATTAACCATCAGATATTCATGCACCAAGATCATCCTTCTAGTGTATGTTAGCCTTTCAAAGTTGGCAAAAAAGAGATGATATGATCTTTCTTACCAAATACTTTAAAAAAAAAGAAATTTGATATTTTTATTAATCAAAATTATCAGTGCAAGAGTCGCTTCTACTCACTGCTGAAGCTGGGTGAAGAAGCAGAGAAGAAAGATGAGACGGAGATGGATCAAGTTGGTTTGCTCTCTCTACTCTCTCTCTCCAGAAAATTGTTTATCAAAAAAATTTTAAAAAATGAATTTCGAAATAGCCAAACACCTTCGTTTTTTAGAACGCTGATGCGCCCTCTTCGGCCTCGGTGTCTGGAGGATAATCGATCAAGATGAGGAGAAGGTGAGATTGGAGTACGGTAGAACGAGTCTGATTTATTATCATATTTCTTCAGCACATAATCGTTTCTCTGAACTACTGGTGTTATCGAGGGAAAAAAGCTTCGATCTTCAATTGTCGATTTGTCTATAAATCATAAATTCGTTGTTATCTCATTCTTTATTGTTGATGTTGTTGACATTTCTGCATGCTGTTATTCGTTTGTGGTACATTTTCGTTTCGTTCCGACGTTCGTTAGATAAAGATTAGTTCCGAGTTCTCAATTGGATTGTTTGGCGAGTTTTTATTCTCGATGATACCTGCACTTTTCGAAAGAGAAGTTCGAATAATTGTGTTCTTAAGATGGTCGAATCGACCCCGCTCGTTTCTGTCACGTTTCAAGGAAGCTTAATTCAGCTAAAGAAGAAGCTCATTTCAAGTCTGTTCGACATCATTTCATGAAAACGTTATTAATTATTACCATTTTAGCCTCCGGTAATTCGATTGTAATTCGCAAGGGAACTGCTGCAAATATTATCAAGGAGA
>LS555566.1:648628-663017 GCA_900490775.1 Pristionchus maxplancki | reverse complement strand
ATTCAAATTTTTCCAACATCGAAGATTCGATTCTTATTACCGATTGGAGATAAAAGCGGAGAGAACTGTGAGATTTCAGAGTTCATTGTGACTTAGAGTTAGGGAAACTACGTTTTTCAAGAGTGCATCGTAAAAAATAATTCCTTCATCAATTTCCTTTTCAGTGTTCTTTCTTGCTATTTCCTCCAAACGAATCGCTCTATCCCAACTGAAGAAAAGTAGCCCGATTGCTATTTTCAAATTCGATGAAAAAATTGTGGACCACGGAATCGTGAAAGTGCTAACTATGGGAAGGAAGAAGGAGGAGGAGGGAGCAGAATTCAGAGTGGTGCGGTGCTGTTTTATTGTTTGTAAACTATCTTCTTGATAATGACTTATTGTATTTGCCAGTCATTTTTATGTTGCAGAGACTGGTTATTCCTCTTGCTTTTCGTTCTGGAACACTGAGAAAAATTCGACTAACTGGGCATTTTCTCGAATCGCAAGTAATCAAGCAGAAAATGAAATGTCTGGAAGAGTTGGTAGTGGAAGATCAGAAATTGTGAGTAGAATTCAGTATTTCAACTTGTATTGAAAATTTTCTGTTCCAGGCAAAACTGTGTTGATCTTGGGAATAATAATGTATTCGGATTCTACGAGGATACGGTAGTCAAATCGGATGGTACGGTAACCAGAGCAGGAGAGGTATTGTGAACGTTGTTTGGGCCAAGGTGTCAGTCTGGAACACATTTGCTAATTTTTTCAGCCAAGCACAAAGAAGAAAAGGAGAGTTGCTGTAGTGGCAAGAGAATTATGGCATGGAAATATCTTGATGGCCACTGAAAATGGAACAATTCGAGTTGTTCGAGTGAAGGAAATGAATAAAAACAGGTGAGAAATTAATTATTTTTTTAATTTTTAATAACTATTTTTCAGTGATTCACTATCGATATTCTCTGAAGGTCAATGTATCCCTCCCTATTGCACTCTCAGATGCCGTCAACCTTCTGTAATAATTTCAACGAAGAAGAACGTAATCGTTGGAACTAGAGAAGGGGTGAGAGGAGCTGTTTTTCACTTAACGATATGTATTTATTTGTATTGAATATTTTCCAGGAAGTTCACTGTCTGAACGAGAGACTGGAATTGGTACGCAAAATCGATACGGAAGACGGGCCAATCAGTTGTCTCAAGGTTAGTTATTTATATGTTGATCTCAAACTTGCGTCCATTGAGATTGTAAAAAGTTCTCTCTGATATTCAGGTAGACGAAAATGACGCTAATTTTCTGTGTATTGGTTTCGAGAGTGGAGAATTAAGGAGAATTAACTGGATGGCTCATCTTTATAGTCAGTATGTGTAGATAATACGAAAAACGACATTGTTTCCAGAAGTGTCGACATTCAACCAACAAAATATTGTGAAACGGAAGATCTTCGATATGGACGTAGATAAAGTAGAAGCGAACGGGAAAGGGAATCATGGTAAGTTGTATTTTAGCGCATTTATATATAACAAAAAGGACGTAACGAATGTTCTGATAAATTTGGGTTATTTCGTGAAATCATAAACTCGCTTCAGGAGATCTTCTAGCGAATACTAATGGGTTGGAAATCATTGAGACTGAGAACGAACTGAACAAAGAAGCCGAAACTCCTTTGAAGAATTTTAAATCTGTTAGAAACCTAAGTCGCATTTCCGAAATGGACTTTGTTCCTAATTGTATATGTATATCGGGTTGGGTCTTATGTCTGAAATGCGATACTTCAGATGAGAACAGGACCAGGCAAAAGGAGTGAAACGGAGATGGTGTGCCTAGAAAAAGGATGCGATGTATGCCTATTTTTGAACAGCATTTTCATGGAAATTTACGCTGATTTATAAGGAGATAAATATTCTGTTTAGTTCAAAACGAGAGTTGCCTGCACTTTCTCTTCTCATCTCAGATATCGCCATCGTACCAATCTTACACTGGTTAGTAAGTAGTTCTAGTCAACAGGCAATTTCAAGGCCTTGTGTAGTTTTCACGTTATGTTTGTTTAGGCTGGTCTCGCTCTTCGTTGCCAATGTGGAATCGACTCGCTTTCGGAAAGCCATAGCCGATCGGTCATATTCGTTCCATAACCTTATATATTTTTTCAAAATCCTCCCGTTTTAGTGCAGCATCTCTAATTTCACTGTAGTTCGCACACATAGATTCGGACCGAGTCGTACTCTTGCTGATAAGAAGGTTAATTATTGTCAAAATATTTTAAAAAAAATATTTACAAAATTGTATATATTTATTTAGGGACCGCAGTGCCATAATTCCAATTCCTTCTTAAAATTGTACTTTCAATCCTAACCTACCCAATCGCATGCGCTGATTCGAACTGTAAAAGGCCCGAAACGAAAAAAATAACAAAATAACGAATTTTAATTATTTTGAAAATTTTGCAAATTTCACGCCGCCTACCGTAATTTGCTCGTTAGAGTTGGAGCGCGTTTTTATTTTTATTCTCTATCATATTTTTTTATTATATTTTTAATTAATATATTACACGCGGAGGAAGCAGGAGAACGACTTAGCATAGATGTGAGCGTTGTAGAGGGCTGTGCACAAGAACATAAGCGAGATAACTAAACATTACTCGAAAATCACGCGATACTAATACTTTGATGGAAGTTTATTCCAGTTCCAACCACTTCCAACCGCTAAATTTGCAATCAAAATACGCGGAAGTGGTTGCAGAACGCCATAGAATAGGTGAGAGTGTTGTGGAAGGCTGTGGAAGGAATGCGTTGCCGAAAAAATAGATGGTCGATTTAGTTAGCTCATTTTAAAATTGCGAATTCAGTGCAAAGTCGTGGATAAAAAAGTGACCACAGGACATGAGATGGTGCTTTGATGACCAGAGATACTATTAGAAACAAATACAAACTATATTTGCTTCGAAAACGTTACAAAAAACCAATACAAAAAATGAAATATCCAAAATAAAATGTGGTGGTGTGCCTGTGCGACTGTTACCACTTCTCGATTTTGTGCCCGCACTCGCGACGAGCTCTGCGGTCCCTATATTTATTCTATCTAACTTAATTTACCGATTGCAGATGACCCCTCAGTGTATCGTATGCAAGGTGAAACTTTTATTTTATTTTATTCCTGTGAATTATGTCTTTAAGTGAACGTTTTCCAAATCCTTTATTTAGACATTTGTGTTTTAAAGGTATATCCCAAGACGGTTTACGGCTATGCGAAACATTTGTACGAGAAACATCAAATGCTTATTGATCAGGTTTTTGTTACATCTTTTTCAGTTATTAGAAAAACCTGATCATATAATCTATTCAGATTGGATACTACCTCAAATGTGGTGTGTGCGGAGGTGATTATTACACTATGCATAGTAGCAACACACACTCAAGCAAGGTTCGGTTGTTTCCACTTTGTACGTTAGAATACGAAAGGTCAATGTTTTAGTCTTCTATCGAATTTGAATTATAATTTGTGTGGGAAACAACTCTGTTTTGATGTTAAACCACCTTTGTGGCTGATTACGTTTTTATGCACCATTTTGATAATTTAGAAATATCTTTTTCAGTGCAAGAGCCGCATCTACAAGCTGTTGAAAATTGGTGAAGAAGAGGAGAAAAAGGATAAGCTAGATCAAGTTGGTTTTCTCATTGTTACTTTTTATTTTGGAAGAGGCGATCACTCGATATATCATTATTTTAGAACGCTGATGCGCTCTCTTCCGTTTCATTGACTGGACGATAATCGATCGAGATTAGGAGAAGATGAGAGAGGGTTACGGTAAAAGACTGTGTTCCGGGATGTCTGGGATTCTGTAGGTAGTCAATCATCTTTCCTCATTTCAGAATCGTTTCTCTGAACTACTGGTTACTGGATTCAACACAAGCTTCGAGCTTCAATTGTTGATTTGTCTAGAAATTATAAATTCGTTTTTACCTCATTATTCATTGGTGATGTTGTTTACATTTCTGCATGTTGTTATTAGTTTTCTCGTTGCGTTTGTTAGATAAAATTTGTTCCGATTAGTTCCGAATTCTCAGCTGCATTGACCAATGAGTTTTTATTCTCCATGATACTTGCACTTTCCCAAGGAGAAGGGGAAACCCTCAAGGGAAAAATAATAATTTTCGTCTCAGATGACGGAATCGACTCCGCTCTTTTCTCACACGTCTCAAGGAAGCTTAGTACAGCTAAAGAAGAAGCTCATTTCAGGTCAGTTCGGCAGGCTTTCAATTGTCATTCAAATAATACCTATTCAGCATCAGGTAATTCGATTGTAATTCGCAAGGGAACTGATGCAAATATTGTAAGGGGGATGCAGATTTTCCCTAAGTCGAAGATTCGTTTCTTGTTACCGATTGGAGAGAAAAGCGGAGAGAAAGGTGACATTTCATAGTTAATTATGAAGGAGAAAAATGCATGTCAAAATGACAAGTGTTCTCTCATCCTCTGAAACTTAGGAATGACTTAAATCTATTTCAGCGTTCTTTCTTGCTATATCCTCCAAGCGTATCGCTCTGTTTAAATTGAAGAAGGATAGCCCTATTGCGTTTTTCAAGTTCGACGAACAAATTGTGGACCACGGAATGGTTAAAGTGCTTACTATGGGAAGGAAGATGGAGGAGGAGGGAGCAGAATTCAGAGTGGTACGGAATTTGATAGATTTTTTTGTGTTCCAACTAATTGGTTTTAAAAAATGAATGTGTGTTTTTAAAAAAATATTACAACTGGAATATTTTGCCATTCAATTTTATGTTGCAGAGACTGACAATTCCTCTTGCTTTTCGTTCTCGAACACTAAGAAAATTGCAACTAACTGTGCATTTTCTCGAATCGCAAGTAATCAAGCAAAAAAAGAAATGTTTGGAAGAATTGACAATGGAAGATGGTGAATTGTGAGTGTATTTCAGTGGTTGAATGTTCATGGTATGGTTTCTGTTCTAGGCAAAGCTGTGTTGATCTTTGTAATAATAGTGTATTCGGATTCTACGAGGATTCTGTAGTGAAGTCGGATGGTACGGTAACCAGAGCAGGAGAGGTATCGTCAACTATATTTGAGCAACATATTCAGTCTGGAACACATTTGTTTCGTTTTTCAGCCTAGCACAAAGAAGAAAAGGAGAATTTCTGTAGTGGCAAGAGAATTATGGCATGGAAATATCTTACTGGCCACTGAAAATGGATCAATTCGAGTTGTTCGAGTGAAGGAGGAAAGAAATGAGTTCGGTCAAAGTATCGTTAGCAAGTTTATCGGCCGATTTTTTTCAGGGATTCACTATCGATATTCTCGGAAGGTCAATGTGTTCCTCCCTATTGCACCCTCAGATGCCGTCAACCTTCTGTGATAATATCATCGGAGAAGAATGTAATCGTGGGGACTGAAAGAGGGGTGAGAAGAGTTTTTACTCACTTAATAATTTGCATCTTTTTTATTGAATATTTTCCAGGAAGTTCATTCTCTGAACGAGAGATTGGAATTGGTACGCAAGATTGACACTGAGGGCGGGCCAATCAGTTGTCTCAAGGTGAATAGTTCGGGACATTTTATTCCTACATCGGTTTACGTTTCAGATTGACGAAAATGACAGCGACTTTCTTTGGGTGGGATACAAGAGTGGACAGTTAAGGAAAATAAAGTCAATGATTTTCCTCTGCAATGGCAAGTTTTAATTTTGAGACATTATTGTAGTTGCTATAAAAGATATAAATTATAGAGAATAACAACGCTGACTTATTATGATACGAATTTCTTCAGATATAATAAAACTTTCATATGCGACTTGAAGAAATGTTTTTTGATGTGTGGAATTGTATTATATATGAGGGCGTTTGCCGAAGAGTCGAGCAAGGGCTGGCACAGCTCAAAAGCGTCGATTCTCTGAAACTCCGGGTTTTTGGGTTCTCGAGGTTGCTGATGACGATGGGCGTACTCATTTTCCATAATGAGCCTCCGTTGGCTCCAGATGGCGTCACGTCGAAATCTGTTTTTGTGGAATTTCTCCTTCCGCGAGGTCGCTAAAATTAAGTGAAAATGTTTCCCGGGGTAGAATTTGATGCTGATCACGACTGGCTATTTTATTTGTAATGAAACTTTTTCGTTATTTTGAAAATGTCAACTTTTCGCTCCTTGATTCATGTGATAAACCACGTACATAGATCGCACCGGCGTGAAGAGAGGATTCCAAATCTATATTTATGTCAAGATACGCTATGGGTTCTGCGAGAAAATCGACTTACAGTGCACTCAGCTTGTGAGTAAAACAGGCACTCCTCCCCCAAGCCAGAGGGGATACAGGGGGAAGAGACGAGAGAACACGTGAAAACGAGAGAGCACAGTGAAGGGAATGGCGAGACGGCACCGCCTCGCGTCTCTCCTCTCTCTCCCCTCTCTGCACTCTCCTCTTTTGCCCTGCTCTCTCGTCTGCGCCGGGTCCACTGTATGTCGATTTTCTCGCAGAACCCATATCGTATCTCTACAATAATATAGATTTGGAATCCTCTCATCACGCCGGTCCGATCTATGTACGTGGTTTATCACATGAATCAAGGAGCGAAAAATTGACATTTTCAAAATAACGAAAAAGTTTCATTACAAATAAAGTAGCCAGTCGTGATCAGCATAAAATTCTACCCCCGGGAAACATTTTCACTTAATTTTAGCGACCTCGCGGAAGGAGAAATTCCACAAAAACAGTTTTCGACGTGACGCCATCTGGAGCCAACGGAGGCTCATTATGGAAAATGAGTACGCCCATCGTCATCAGCACCCTCGAGAACCCCAAAACCCGGAGTTTCAGAGAATCGACGCTTATGAGCTGTGCCAGACCCAGACGGATCTGCTCGACTCTCTCGCTAACGGCCTCATATTAACTTTAGAAGCAGCGAAAGAAAATGACTACGATAAGATTTCTGATGAATCCGAAAAACCGAAGAGAAGAAAAGGAAGAGCTATTTTAGGAGATTCTAAAAAGAGTGAGACGGATTTGGAGTGCCTGGAAAAGGGATGCTACGTA
Source organism: Pristionchus maxplancki (assembly GCA_900490775.1). Taxonomy (NCBI): domain Eukaryota; kingdom Metazoa; phylum Nematoda; class Chromadorea; order Rhabditida; family Neodiplogasteridae; genus Pristionchus; species Pristionchus maxplancki. The sequence goes on along the minus strand of LS555566.1, from coordinate 656,009 downwards.
TGTTTTACTAATTTCATTTTTGTAAATTCTTGAGAATATAGTTGCTCTCATAATTTCCACACCTCATTTGACCACAAGATCAGTCTGTGCGTTTTTGTTCCATCTAAGAGTCAAGCATCGTACCATTCCCCCACTGGTTAGCAGCGTTCCAACTTTTCAAATACACGGCCACATATCACATCATACTTTCAGGCAGGAATTGTTTTTCGTTGTCAATGTGGAAACGAATCGGTCTCGGAAAAGCACAGCAGAAAGGTTTGAGAATCCCAATTTATTCGAATATACATGTGTCTTCGTTTAAGTGCAAGATATCAAATTTCACGGTGGTGCGCAAGAATGATTTCGGACCTATTCGGACGTTAGCAGATAAAAAGGTTATTTTATTAGGAAATCCGCGTTGTTCCTTCTTTTTTTTCAGATGACTCCACAATGCATTTTTCCTCTTTGCCAGGTAAGAAAGCTTTCTCTACGCGCCAATACAAAAATGGCACGAAATGGTTTTTTTCTGGCACTACATTTGTGTTGAATTTATTTAAGATGTATCCCAGGACGATTTGTGGATATGCAGATCACCTTTACAGAGTACATAACACGTCCCTCGATGAGGTTTTTTTTTGCTAATCTTATTTTTTCATTCAAATTTATTTTAAATCTAAAAAAAGCAGAACTTGTTTATTTATTTTAGATTGGATGCTTTCTCAAATGCGGTGTGTGTGGAGGTGATTATTACACTCGAAAATTTAGTGACGCTCATTCGCGGAAGGTTTGTGATTATAATCTTTTGTATTTGTTTTTTCTTAGAAATTAGTCGTCCGGTATGAAATGTGTGTTACAATTAGTAGTTGGGGTTCTCTTCTTACTACTAGTCATTTGGCATGCTCTTTCGTATAAATGGAAATTCCGATCCCTACATCGACAACTTATTTTAAAAACTTTATATGACATTTTCCCTATTGTTAGTGTAAGAGCCGCATCTACACACTGCTCAAGTTAGGCGAAGAAGCACAGAAGAAGGATGAGACGGATCAAGTAAGATTTCTCTTAGTTACATACAAGGTTAAAGAGCCAATCATTCAGAGTGTTTTTTTTAGAACGCTGATGCGCCCTCTTCGATCTCGTTGACTGATGAATGAAAATAATTGAGATGAAGAGAAGATGAGAAAGGGTTATGGTAAGAGATTGTGATCCTGAATGTCTGGGATACTGTAGGCAATCATCTTTCATCATTTCAGAATCGTTTCTCAGATCTACTGGCGATATTGATTCAACGCAAGCTTTGAGCTTCGATTGTTGATCTTTCTAGAAGTCAATTCATTGTTACTTCATTATTTATTGTTGATGTTGTTCACATTGTGCATGTTGTTATTAGTTTGTTGTGCATTTTCGTTCGATCGTTCGTTAGATAAAGATCAGTTTCTAGTTCTCAATTCCATTGATCAATGAGTTTTTATTCTCGATGATACTTACTTTTTCCCTAAGTAAAAGTAAAAGAATTTTCTTCTAGAGATGGCCGAATCGTCCCCGCCCGGCTCTTTAACGTTTCAAGGAAGCTTAATTCAGCTAAAGAAAAAGCTCATTTCAAGTCAGTTTTTTTATTGAAATGAAATATTTTGGCAGTTTTGATTGGCAAACTGTTTATTCAAATTTCCATTTTAGCATCCGGCAATTCGATTGTTATTCGCATGGGAACTGATGCAAATATAATAAGGGAGATGCAGATTTTTCCTAAGTCGAAGATTCGCTTCTTATTACCGATTGGAGAGAAAAGCGGAGAGAATGGTGAGAGTTCAGAGCTAGATAATTGTGCCTTCAATTTTGGCAGAATAAAGAGATGGAAGGGTTTCGAAATATAATGCTTTTAGTGTTCTTTCTTGCTATTTCCTCCAAGCGAATCGCCTTGTTTCATTTGAAGAAGAAAACCCCGATTGCTATTTTCAAGTTTGATGAACAAATTGTGGACCACGGAATGGTGGACGTGCTTACTATGGGAAGGAAGAAGGAGGAGGAGGGAGCAGAATTCAGAGTGGTACGGAATTGATTTTTAAAATATGACAACTGGATTATTTGGCCATTTAATTTTATGTTGCAGAGACTGACAATCCCTCTTGCTTTTCGTTCTGGATCACTGAGAAAAATGCGGCTCACTGTGCATTTTCTCGAATCGCAAGTAATCAAGCAGAAAATGAAATGTTTGGAAGAGTTGATAATAGATGATCATCAGAAATTGTGAGTAGAATTCACTGTTTCAATATGTATAGGAAATTTTCTGTTCCAGGCAAAGTTGTGTTGATCTTGGTAATAATAATGTGTTCGGATTCTACGAGGATACGGTAGTCAAGTCGGATGGTATGGTAACGAGAGCAGGAGAGGTATTGTATACGTTGTTTGGGCCACGGTTTCAGTCTGGAAAATATTTCATTTTTCAGCCAAGCACAAAGAAGAAAAGGAGAATTTCTGTAGTTGCGAAGGAATTATGGCATGGAAATATTTTGATGGCAACTGAAAATGGATCAATTCGAGTTGTTCGAGTGAAGGAAATGAATAAGAAGAGGTGAGAAATTAATGATTTATGAATTTTCAGTATTTTTCAGTGACTCACTGTCGATATTCTCGGAAGGTCAATGTGTTCCTCCCTATTGCACTCTCAGGTGCCGTCAACCTTCTGTGATTATTTCAACTAAGAATGCTGTAATTGTTGGAACAAGAGAAGGGGTGAGAGAAGTTTTTTTTACTTAACAATGTGTATCTATAATTTCCAGGAAATTCATTGTCTAAACGCGAGACTGGAATTGGTACGAAAATTTGACTCTGAAAGCGCGCCAATCAGTTGTCTCAAGGTGAATAGTTCAGATCATTTTCCCTGATATCCCTTTACGTTCCAGATTGACGAAAATGACAGCGACTTTCTTTGGCTGCGATTCGAGAAGGGAGAACTGAGAAGAATATATGAAATTGCCTCTGAGCATAATGGTCAGTGGTCAGTAACATAATGGTGAATTTAATGCACACGTTGATTAAAAAGTTGATCAAAATTTAAAAAAAAAACAATGGTGCTGAAATATGACTGATGAGAGAACTCTCGAGCAAAGTTCAATTTTCAGGTGTCATGGCGAAGGTTATTGTGTTGAGTTCTGAATCTCTTACACACGTTGAGCAAGAGGAGAGATGTAATGGAGAAGGAAAAAAGTCAATTAAGAAATCGAAACGCGATGTAAAATTGATCAATTTTATATTTTTCCAGTATGGCCCCTTCGCCTACGGCGGTGGGTCTATCCTGGTAAGCGTATGCTTGCAATGAATGTAATCATAAGCAAATCGTTAAAATAAGCTTACCATGCAGGAAAACTATTTCGCAATCGTAGGGTCACTTTCGCAACGGGTAAATTCATATCGGAACAGGTAACTCGGTAAAGTAAACAAACATCAAACAAGGCATTTCTCTTTTATATAGTAACCAGGAGAGCGTCGTTCCCCGCCTACGGCGGTGATTTCGTCACTCTTACAATCCATCATATTTCGCAATTCCTAGACGGCGCGACTTGTGTACTTGAACCGGGGAAGGGGGAGGGGGGCAGACAGACGCTGCGCTTTATTAATAGTAGATAATGATATTTAAAATATTGATTGACGTTCTCTAGCATTCTATAATACAACACTTCAGGATTCGTGGTCCATCGGCAGAAGTGCGAAGAGGAGTGAAACGGAAATGGAGTGCCTTGAGAAAGGCTGCTACGTTTGTGTTGCCGTTTTTACTCTTTTGAACATTATTATTTTTAATATTTTGTTTACTGTCGAACTGGTATATTCTCACCATATGAGACGAATCGCGAGAGAATCTTCCATTTTCGACCCCCCTGTGCGGTAGAACAAAAGTGTGTCCTACCAGTCCCCAAAGTTAACCTAAGGTACTTCGAACAATGCTCTTTCAAACTGCGCTTCAGGAATTTTGATATTGGGTCTAAATTTCGCAATACGAAAGATCAAAGATCAAGTATACACTAGGTTTTCGCAAAATGCTCGTCACGGAAATGAGCATAACTCGGCTCAAAATAAAGATATTGACTCGATCTAAGTTGCATTAGAGAGATAAAAGATCGGACAACATTTTGCAATATTGTAATACCCTCTGTCTAATGAAAATACCCCCTGGCCAACGAGTGGCCAACAAGATGGCGCCACTATGGGGATACCGATTTGCCTACAATATTCACTATCACATGTATAGGTTTGAGAAAAAATTCCCGAGGTACCACATACCCCCTGGTTCCGGGGTGGGTACCATGGGGTCTGGGTCGGGTTTGATGGTACCACTTCCCAAGGTCAATTTTTGAGTTCTACGTAAAAAAATTACCTCTAGGGCACTTTTAAAAACACTAGAAAGGTGAATGGGCTACAATTTTGAGCACTTTAAAAATGTAGGTCACCATGGGTCAGAATATCGATTTTTCTCACTTTAACGGACCTGTAAAGTGCTCCAATGGAATTTTTTTGAATGTTTCTATTAGTATTTAATGACTTTGAGCACATATGTGATGAAATGGAGTGCTTTGCGTTATCATTTCAAAAAATCATTTTCGGGTCGGTGGACAAAAGTGCGGGCCTTTTTTTCCCATCACAGAAATGTCTGATTTTTGGATATTATTTAGCCATACGTAGGTGCGTCGAAAAAAAACATAGTGGCTTAACAGGCAAATCGGTATCCCCATAGTGGCGCCATCTTGTTGGCCACTCGTTGGCCAGGGGGTATTTTCATTAGACAGAGGGTATTACAATATTGCAAAATGTTGTCCGATCTTTTATCTCTCTAATGCAACTTAGATCGAGTCAATATCTTAATTTTGAGCCGAGTTATGCTCATTTCCGTGACGAGCATTTTGCGAAAACCTATTGTATACTTGATCTTTGATCTTTCGTATTGCGAAATTTAGACCCAATATCAAAATTCCTGAAGCGCAGTTTGAAAGAGCATTGTTCGAAGTACCTTAGGTTAATTTTGGGGACTTGTAGGACACACTTTTGTTCTACCGCACAGCAGTGGTCGATTCTCTCGCGATTTGTCTCATAACTGGAGTCGAATGACGATACTTTTGAATAAGTTTGAAATAATACTGTTTGCAGTTCAAGGCACGAGTAGCTAGTACATTTATCACCCATCTACGCAGGGCTCATCGAACTACTCTCGTGCTGGTTAGTAATGGTTCGAAAAATACATCTTTTCTCTTTATCTTTAATGCTCTATTTCGCATGAGATCAAGATTTCAAGATGCATCTCTGCTAAACACTCACTTGGATATAAATCATAGGTCGAATAGCTAAGTCGGAGGCAAAATCATACCATGAACCCCGGGTCATGGTCAAAAAATAAAAAAATTGAGTTCTCTACAGATATGGATAGAGGGCACAAAGACAAGTAAGAATCAGGAGAGAACGGAAGATTTTTCTATTTTGATCGACGAGATAAGTCTGACTAAACAGCAAAAAACTATTTTCCTTTGAGAAAAATCTGCCGTTCTTTCTTGATTCTTACTTATCTTTGTGCCGTCTATATATCTATAGAGAACTCAATTTTTTTATTTTTTGTCCATTTGGTATGGGTTCATGGTATGATTTTGCCTCCGACTTAGCTATTCGACCTATGATATAAATAGACTATGAGTAGATCTATTGTAATGGGCAACTTTTTTCAACGAAATATCAGGCTGGCCTCGCACTTCGTTGTGAATGTGGAGTCGATGCGATCTCAAATAAACATAACCGAGTGGTCAGTTTCTTTGCACATTGTTCATTTCAGCATCTGGTATATGAATTTTTAATATATTTTATTGATTTAGTGCAACGTCTCCAATTTCACAGTGGTTCGCAAGGAGGGGTTCGGACCGATTCGAACATTCGCGGATAGGGTAATTAAATAATATAAGACGGTCAGAATGCCTTGTATCGTATTCCTAAACCTTTTGGCGATTTTCTTAAGATTGAAATATTTCAAATTTAAGGTGAAATATTTCAAATTTTATTTCAAATTCAAATTTATGATTGACATAACTGGATTATGATATATGTATCTAATGTTAATCATCACTTCTGTTTATCTTCATGTTGGAATTACTAAAAAAATATGTGGTGAATTCTTTTAAAGATAAAACTATTAGGAGGGACTTATCTGTGTATTTTAACAATGTTTTACAGATTTTTCTTACTAAAACATGTTCATTTTCAGATGACTCCTCAGTGCACTCTTTGTAAAGTTAGTTATCCTTGAAATAATTATTCATTATCCATGCAACTCAAATTTTGAAAAAAAAGATAGATCAGATTTATCTTTTTTAAATCAAATTGATTTTAGGTGTACCCCAGATCAGTTTACGGTTATTCATTTCATCTCTACGAAGAACATAACAAGACGCTTGATGAGGTTCTTGTTAATTTGATATGTTTTACAGTGTTCGGGAATAGAGAACGATTGGGTGCAGAGAGGGAAGTGACAATTGACGATTGTGGAAATAAACAATAATCGCTGCGTATTTCGTTAGCGGTACAATCTATGATTTGATCCTTCAGATTAAATGCTATCTCAAATGCGGTGTGTGCCGAAGTGATGTCTACACACGGTATGAGAGCTGCGAGCATTCGAAGAAGGCACGTTTATTATTCTGCGACCAGTTTCACATTGATAAGGGATAAAAGTGATTGAGAAATATTTTACAAATTTACTATTCGTAAGAGGAATACTGTTCCCGATACTTCGTAAAACAAGATAATGAGATATAACCTTTTTTTGCAGTGCAAGAGTCGTTTCTACTCACTGCTGAAGTTGGGTGAAGAAGCGGAGAAGAAAAATGAGACGGAGATGGATCAAGTTTGTTTTCTATCCTATTTTTCTTGAAACCAAGAAGAACAAATTCTCAATCGAATTTTCAGAATGTCGAAGGGCAAAACATGGATGAAACCTGGTCTCTTGCTCCTCTTCTATTGATGGATGAGAATAATCGAGATGAGAAGAAAGTGAAACAGGAATACGGTAGGAGACTGTGATTTAGATTCTGAGTCATGAGATAATGTAATTAATAATATAATTTACTATTCCAGAATCGGTTCTCTAAACTATGCTTCGATCTTCAATTGTTGATCTCCCAAAAATTTATTGTTGCCTTATAAGTTGTTGTAGGCTGTTGTTATGTTGAGATTTCTGCTAATTTAACGCCTTTATGGTATTGTTTTGCAGTTTCGCTCGAATGTTCGTTAGATAAAGATTAGTTTTTAAGTTCTTAATGGCATTGGTCGACGAGTATTTATTCTCGATGATATCTGTTTCTTTCTAAGGAAAAAAGAAATATTGGAGAATTCTTCTATAGATGGCGGAATCGACTCCACCCGTTTCTCA
>LS555566.1:629483-642883 GCA_900490775.1 Pristionchus maxplancki | reverse complement strand
GCTAAAGAAGAAGCTCATTTCAAGTAAGTTTGGACTGGAAAAAAATGTTTTTGGCTAATAGATCAGAATTGTAATTGTGATTTAAAAATATTAGTTATTTAGCATCCGGAAATTCGATTTTGATTCGCAAGGGAACTGATGCAAATATAACAAGGGAGGTGCAGATTTTCCCTAAATCGAAGATTCGATTCTTGTTGCCAATTGGAGAGAAAAGCGGAGAGAAAGGTCAGTGTTAACTGTGACTTATTGTTAGGAAAACTGCATTTTTTTTCAATTCCTTTACCAATTTTCTTTTCAGCGTTCTTTCTTGCAATCGCTCCCAAACGTATCGCAGTGTTCCAACTGAGGAAAAAAGCTCCGATTGCAATTTTCAAGTTTGATGATGAAATTGTGGACCACGGAGCGATGAATGTGCTTACTATGGAAAGGGCGGAGGATGAGGATGGAACGGAATTTATAATGGTTCGGAATTTAATAGATATTTATTGTTCTCCAACTAATTCGTTTTTTTAAATGAGTGTGTGTTACAGAGATTGATCATTCCTCTCGTTTTGCGTTCTGGAACACTAAGAAAAATGCGAACAACTGTGCATTTTCGCGAATCGCAAGTAATCAAGCAAAACATGAAATGTGTGGAAGAGTTGATAATGAATGATGTGGAATTGTGAGTGTAATTCAAGATTTTTAATGTGCATTGTTATTATTTATTTTAGGCAAAGTTGTGTTGATCTTGGAAATAATAATGTATTCGGATTCTACGATGATACTGTAGTCAAGTCGGATGGTACGGTAACGAGAGCAGGAGAGGTACTGTAAACTATAATTGGGCGAAGGTTTCAGTCCGGAAAAACTTTCATTTTTCAGCCAAGCACAAAGAAGAAAAGGCGAATTGCGGTAGTTGCGAGGGAATTATGGCATGGAAATATATTGCTGTCCACTGAAAATGGAACAATTCGAGTTGTTCGTGTGAATGATGGAGGCAATAAGGAGAGGTCAGCAATTTTTTTACTTTAGGGTTGCCTAAAGCCAGCCTGTGCATGAGAAGTTGATCAATTGGTGTATATTTCAGTGATTCGCTGATGATATTTTCGGACGGTCAATGTGTTCCTCCCTTTTCCACTGTCAAATGCCGCCATCCTTCAGTGATAATATCAACGAAGAATAATGTGATCGTTGGGACGAGTAAAGGGGTGAGAAAAAATTTATTTGTTTATTTGACGGGTTTTAACCTTTAAAAATTACATTGTTTATAATATTTCCCAGGAAGTTCATTATCTGAACGAGAGACTAGAACTGATTCGTATGTTTGAGACGGAAGGAGGACCGATCAATTGCCTCAAGGTTATTCTATTTGGAAAAATATTTACATTAGATGTTGAGAAAGACCATCGGTAAAAGAACGATACACCTACATCAGGTGGACGAAAATGATACCGAATTTCTATGGGTAGGATGTGAAGATGGAAATATAAGCCGACTACAAGTGACGGCTCCAGAACAGAATGGTCAGTGAATACGGCAGAATTAACGGTCTTCGAATTATTTTCACGGATAAGAACTTCAGGAGAGTCTATTCTCAATGACGTCGCTTTATCGAACAATGAAGAAGAAAATGAATTCGATGAATTATCTGAACCTGCAACGAAGAAATCTAAATTAAACTCAACAGAAACTGGGAAGAGGGTAAGTCGATGTAAACAATAACTGATGCTATAATGATTATTGCGCCTCATTGTCCTTAATCGCTAGTCTCAAACGGTGTATTATGTCTTTCCTATTGAATTATTCAGGAGAGGTCAGATCAGGTCTTCGGAGGTCGTTGCAAAAGGAGTGGAACGGAAATGAAATGCTTAGAAGAAGGATGCAACGTTAGTTTTTGGATTGGGTGATTTCGAAATAGCTTGGATTCGTTGCAGTTCAAGACAATCGTAGCTCAAACCTTTATCTATCATCTCAGAAACGTACATCGCACTAGTCCAGCTTTGGTCAGTTGTAATTATCGGACATGGGAGACAAAGCTCGATAATTTTTCAGGCAGGTCTCGTACTTCTTTGCGAATGTGGAAACGAATCATTATCCAGTAATCATAGCAAAAAGGTCAGTTTTGGGAGGCTCTTCTCTTTGTCTAATGGATCGTGTTTAAGTGTGAAATTTCCAATTTTACTGTTGTCCGCAAGAATAATTTCGGGCCAACTCGAAAGTTAGATAAGAAGGTGGGGGTATTTTTCATTATTTTTAAAAATGATTTCCTAATTTCAGATGACTCCTCAGTGTATCAAATGCGAGGTTTATTTATTTGGATCCAATTTATGTTTCGTTGGATATATTATTAATTTGTCCTATTCGAGGTGTATCCCAGGACGCTCTACGGTTATGTGCAACATCTCTACAAAGTTCACGCCAAGACGCTTGATGAGGTTTATTTTACTCTACGATTGGCACATTTTTAGCTCGACGTTAGAATTCTATTAACTTTTTATTTAGACTGGATGCTACTTAAAATGTGGAGTATGCAAAGATGGGTTCTATAATCTTTCGCAGTGCCGTGGGCATGCTAAGAAGGTTTGCTGATCTGTTCCTTTTTTAGCGAAAAAAGTTACAATTCCTTCCAATTTCCAGTGCGCGAGTCGCTTTTACAAGCTGCTGAAGTTAGGTGGAGAGGAAGAGAAGAGCGATGAGGAAGAGATGGAACAAGTCGGTTATAGAACAAGAGTGCAGTATCTTTTGTCAGATAGAACTACTTCTCAATATATTTGTTCAGGAGTCTGATGCGGAAATGGATGAGACCGGGTCCAGTTCTCCTCTTCTAGTGATGGATGAGGATAAACGGGATAAGAAGAGGACCATGGAACAGAGTCGAGGTGGGCGACAATGAAAGATAACTCGAGCTGCGGATTCGATCCTAATGTGTTGCAGACGAGGCTGAAACTGCAGCTCCCAACGATGGGGAAAGTTCGGATGACATGGCCGAACCTCAACTGAAGAAAATGCGAATTAGGGTGAGATTTAGTTATTTATTGGGTGTGTTGTTCCGGCTCCTGTTAGTTGCTAGAGAGATTTCACTTGGGGGTATGAATAAAGAGTTCAATAATTTTTATTCTCAGGAGAAAGGAAAGGACGCAAAGCTCAGTGAGACATTGCTGGAGTGTGTGGAGAAGGGCTGCGACGTGGGTTCATTAATTATGCTGTAGTTTTATTTATTTCCAAAGACTTTGTTTCAGTACAAGACGTTTGTGGCACAAACATTCATTACTCACTTGAGAATGATCCATCGTACTACTCCGGCTCTGGTTAGTTTTTGTTGCTGTTGTTGTTGTTGTTGTTGTTGTTGTTGTTGTTGCGGATAATTTCAGCCTTTATGGTACAAACACCGAAGATTTTCAATTTTCCAGGCTGGTCTCGTTCTTCGTTGTGAATGCGGGAAGGACGCAGTCTCTCATCATCACTCGAAGGAGGTTAGATTAGGAATTAATTGCAGTCTGGATGAGAGTCATAGGAAGCACTTGTTCCTCCATTTTTTAAATCGTCATTAGGGTTCTCTTATTGGAATTGGAATTCCATTAACACTATGGAATTCCATTAGTCTCTTCATTCTGCGTGCTCTCTCGTAAACGGATCGGCACAATTCCTTTCTTCGCGTTATTGGAATTCCGATATCAATTCCAATAAGAGAACCCTATTCGTCATCATTTTAGTGTCCCATCTCCAATTTCACTGTGGTCCGCAAGGATTACTTCGGCCCGCCACGAACACTGGTGGAGGATAAGGTTCGTTTATGAGGGGGTATGACGCAGTTAGATAATGGGACGAGTTACGGGGGAGCTGACAATGATGCATCAATGCCATTTTAGGTGACTCCCAAGTGTACTGAATGCGAGGTAAGCGGTCTTTTTATTTCACTCGAAACCATTTCGAATTTCAAAACATTAGGTTTGATTAATTCCTACTGTCTAGTTTTATCCTATGACGCCGTACGGCTACGCGAATCATCTGCCTGCGAAGCACAAGCTATCCCTCAAAAAGGTGATTGATATGTTTGATAAGTGTTCGTCTTAATCGATTCTTTTGACAGGTCGGATGCTTCCTCAAGTGTGGTGTATGCAATCACAAGATGTACACTCGTGACGTGGCTGGTGCTCATTCGAAGAAGGTTTGTGACGATTTATGGCTTTATTTTGAATATATTCTCTATATATTTGCAGTGCAAGAGTCGCTTCTACTCACTTCTGAAGTTGAGTGATGAAGAAGATAAGAAAAAGAAGACTGGGATGGATAAAGTTTGTTTTTATCTAGTTTTTTGTTGAAAATTATTCATAATCGACATTTTCAGCGTCTTTAAACTGGTTAGAGCAGTAGTGCGCATCCATTGCCGACTAGACTACTTACTTATTCCAGACAGCTTCCTCCTCTGTCTCGTTGGCTGATGAATGAAGATAATCGACATTGGGAGCAGGTGAGAAGGGGGTTACGGTAGGATATGATATGGATCCGGGAAAACCGATTACGGTAATAATAACTCATTTCAGAATCGGTTCGCTCCACTTTTCATCGAGGCTCCATTCGCTTCGATCTGATCATCATTTCTTGATTTGCTATGATTTCTTGTTGTCTCGTGATTTAACACTGCTTGTTCTACTTTATTATTATTCTGTTTGATTCCGATCCGACTGTTTGGTTGTTGCAATTGTTGTTGGTAGCATAAAGGATCTCCAAATGTAAATGTAATTTAATTTTTGTAGTGTCTATAGATCGCAGCAATATTTTAATGATTTGAATTTATTTGAACTTTTGCGTTATTTTAGCTTGTATTCAGAATGGCAGATCCTGATGGATTTCTTCACCAGATACGAAGAAAGGTAGGATTCATGTGCAATCTTTTATATTGAAATGATTTTTGTGGAAAACACATTCTTTCGGGTTTTAGGGGTTTGTATTTGTTGATATCGAATGTAATACCAGGTCGCTAATCAATGCCCTCCATCGCTATTGGATCCGAAGGAAGAGCAATTAGATGAATTCCCATTGTTTGCTACTGGGAGTCAGGTTTGCTTCCCATTTACAATAAATTTACAATGCATTTTTTCTTCTTTCTTCTCCAGGTTATAATTAAAATATTTCCAGACAACAACATCTTTTGAAAATCAGTTAGATCCTAAAGGAGAAAAGCAGCTCTATAAAATTCATTATCCTCCTGAACAGAATGAAGTAATTTGTTGTTTTCATCTTTTCCATTGGCACTACCTTTCATTGTGTTGGGGGATGAGGGTTGTCCAAATTTTTTTACGACACTGTCATTTCGCACTGCTCTCACCAGGCAGAGAAGACGAGAGGGCATGCGAAAGGGAAAGTTTCACACTTTTCTATTCAGTATTCTCCGGTGGGCGGAAGAAATCTTGCTGTGGAAAATTCGCCTCACGAACCGCAGTTGTCAACATACGTAATTGTGGATGATCATGATTATTGTGCAGTGGTAAGCGTGTTTCTACAAAAATAACAATAAATGATCGTAAATGATTGATGATTAAATTTAAAAATGCTCTCCTAATGCAAGAAGTTTTGACTATTTTTCAACACATAAAAACACGGTGATTGCTATTCTGCCCTTTTATTCTCATTTGTCATTGTCTTAATCGAAAAACACTCGGAATTTGTATTTTTCAGAATTCGATTTATGCTGCTGTGCAGAAAATTTCTGAAAAGAAATTTCCATTGAACAGGCCTAATTGTAAGAGAAATTCAACAGAGTTGGAGTGTCCTGTATGTGATGTGAGTGTTTACAAATCATCAATTTATTTTTAATGATGCATTATAAATTTTTCAATTGCCATCTTAATTAAAAGAATCTTTAGTTCCACTCGAATAATGTAAGTACGTGGGTTTTGCATCTCGAACAAGCACATGATACTACTTGCACTAAGGTAAAAAGATTATATTGTTCCTGTCATTTTGTAATGATTTCTTTTTTCTATGTGTTATTCGTTAGGGGTCGTATCAGCACGGTTTGGAACACATGTCATATCAGCTCTCCTACAGTTCTAAGATATGATAACCTTCTAATTTATAGATGGGACTCTATCTGCTATGCCCATGTGGGAATGAATCGAAAACAGAACACCACAGCCTAAAAGTAAGATAATATATTATGTAATTCCAATTTCCATTTTGGAAAGAAATGCTTTTTATTCTTAGACATAATTAGATTTGCTTGCTATGTCTTCATTTAGTTCTTGACTCAAAATTAGAAAAAAAAGCGATCGAATGAAATATGTTCAGTGTGACAAAGCCAATCTCACCGTCATTCGCAAGGAATATGATTCGGTAAGTACATGGAATGACACGATTACATCTAACGATTTTGAAATATTGTTTCGTTGATCGAGCAATCAATAGAATCTCTTGATCCATGAACATAGAAATATCAGGTCATTTTTTAATGGACCTTTATTTTTTTCGTTGTTGTTTGTTCTAAATTGTTGACTCTTTTACAGAAGACGCAGCATTCTTCCAGAAGTTCTATTTGGACCTACTTCACAAAGGTAAGGACTGTTTCCGATTATTCTGCAGAGAGTTACAGTAGGAATAGCTATGCTTCAATCGATAACTTGTATTCTACCCCTTCTTTCTACCCCTCTTCTATAATTGCCAACTGGCTCGATATTTGACCTCCTCCCCCCCCCCCCCCCCCCCCCCTACCCTTGCTGCCAAGCAACCCAACCGATTCGATCTATCCGACGGACCTCCGTTTCTGGAACTCTTATTCGCAACTTATTGTAAATGATAATAACGGAAATAAATGAATGAATGAAAGAATGAATATTCCAGGGTGTAGTTAATCGCCGTGAGATGGTTGGATGTTGCATTTTGTGTGACTGGTTTACGAAAGGCTATCACACTTATGACCAGAATATCACAGCAAGAATGTGGTTTCACCTGAGGTGAGGGTTGAACAAGAAGATAGGCAGATACAATTGTGCACTTAGGAATCATCATCTGCACGAGTACTCAATTCTCAAACCGAATGACCCCATCCTCTGCGGTACCGAGGATACTGTAGCCATTGTCCATGGATACGACCCTCTCGCCAACGTCCTTCCCAGCCCTCCAGAAGAAGAACGAAGAAGGGAATCGATGGTAGATAGAAATGAGGTTGAGAAAGGTTGATAAAAATGTATTTATGTATTTTTTTACAGAAGAAACGGGCTGAAACTAGGAGTGCCATTTTTACCTACTTCACCAGGGTAAGGAATGTTTTCGACGATCGTATATTACGGTTCCCTCCATTGCAAGCGGTGCGTCAGGTCATATATCAAGTAACGACAATAGTTAGCCATACTTAAAATATCCCGATATATTTGAATGCCTCCATTTGTATTTCAGACGGATGTTAACGAAGAGGAAAAGCTCGGACATTGCACGTTGTGTGACTGGACCTTGAAGAACAATCATAAGTGTGACGTATACTTTACAAGATCGATGTGGTTTCATCTGAGGTGAGAGTTGAACATCTGATTTGGTTATCAGGTGAAAAACATTCAGAAAGCATCACCCTAGCGAGTACTCAATCTTCAAATCGAATCAATCTCTCTTCTCCGGTATCGGAGGTGCTGTTGATGTAGTGACAGGAGACATCGCTCCCTCTAATCTCATCTTGCCGAGACCCCCGGAGGAGGGCGAAGAGGAACATTTCAAAGAGGAAGTGAAGGAAGAGTTGGATGAAGAAGTAAACGATGAATTAACGGATGAGGCGAAGGAAGAATTGAAGTGGGAGGTCAAGAAAGAAGATGCATGGGAATGCAAGGAATTTATTTATTTTTGATTGATTCTTTTTTATCTTGCTAACTCTTATGAGAAGATATTGTTTATATAGAAGAGGTGGTAGAGTATTTGAAATTGTTTTCGTGAATGTTAATGTTTGTTCCTGTCTCTGTCGATTTTGCGATAAAAAACTTTTCCGAACAACGCTCGTGTTATAAATCAAGCAGTTGTCGCTACTGCAAATTATATCTGTACTATTCAAAATACTCGATAAATTGCTTTAAAGATATTTCTTAGAATGGCAGATCCACCAGTGTCAATCGCTATTAGTGAAGAAGGGAGAAAGGTGAGCATTTCGGAGTTAAATTTTCCGGCAGTGTATGTGTGCTTCTATACAACCGCACATTCAGGTCGCTGATCAGTGTTCTTCATCTCCTTTCGAGCCAAAAGAAGAGCCATTGGACGACTTCCCATTGACTCCTGCTGAAAATGAGGTTTGGCCTCCATTGTTATTATTGGTAAACAAGCGACGATATCTGGAACTACTTTTGCAGAATCTTCCAGTATGCTCGCTTGCTGTGAAGAATTCGCCGCTCGACATGCAACCGACGTACGAAATTGTGGATGATCATGATTACTGCTTGGTGGTTAGCCTGTTTACGAGTATCAACACATTTATCCAAATGAACCATGACGATTCACAGAATTGGGCCCATGCTGCTGTGGATACGTGGACTCCGGAATCAGGGTACTCTAATGAAGAAAAGAGAAATAAAACGGAGATGGAATGTCCTGTGTGCGATGTGAGTAAATTCGTGCTATTAGAAAATACGAGTTTTGCGAGCTCGCATTGCCGCTACGAGAGTTCCTCTCCTTGTTTCGCATTCTCATCATTCTCTGACCTCCTCATCTCTCGTTGCAAGAGTTTGCTTGCTCGCATCCCTACCCCTCATAATTAAGGTCGATGAAGAAATTAGCTATTATTAAATGTAGCACCAAAATATATTATAATTTCAGTCCATTTTAGTTTCGAACGAGGTCTGCTATTGTGTTTGTGAGTCATCTCAAAGATACGCATTCTACTACTTGCCCCAAGGTATGTGTAGCGTATTTGTTGTTATTATGTCTCTTCTCATTTGTGAAATTGTTTTAGCATTTGACAAAAAAAATCTAATTTGGTTTACAAGGGAAGGTCGCGAGGAGGATATGGAGTTTCCAAACGAGACTATGCGGGATCGAAAGAGGAGAAAATTCTAAGAACTTCTACGCTTTTCAAATTTGCTGAACGTTCCTGCGGACTTCTGGGCTCAGAGTGGAGAAGTAGTCATTTATGAGGCTATGTCCCCAAAACCCCCTAAACTCCACGACAGCCCAGAAATCTGCAGGAACGATCAGCAAATTTGAAAAGCGTAGAAGTTCTTAGAATGTTCTCCTCTTTCGTTCCCGCATAGCCTCGTTTGGAAACTCCATATCCTCCTCGCGACCTTCCCTTGTTAGTGCTATTTATATTCAACCATAGTTTTTGCTAGATGGGACTCTTTCTACTATGTGCATGCGGTGATGAATCGCAGTCATATTTTCACAGCACAAAAGTAAGACTTTAAATTTAAAATTCATCTTTAGTTCGAGCTTAAAGAAGATAATGCTGAGATGAGGTATGCTATTTGCAGTGTCACATAGCGAGTTTCACCACTATGCGTGAGAGCAAGTATCCGTTGAAAAGATTATATGATAAACTGGTATGTTGCGTCATTTAAACGCCATTGCGTTTATTATTCGGGAATTATTTCACCATCAACCATACTAGAAAGTTAATATAATTTTACATTTTACTCACGAGCGCTTGCATTCACAGACAAAAATATGACACGGATCTCCAGTAAAAGTGTAGAAAAAAGTGCCTGCTTCGGCTATTTTTATTTGTAACCCTTTTACAGAAGAAGCATAACCTCTCTAAAAGTGCTATTTGGACCTACTTCACATGGGTAGGGAGTGTTATGATTACGACCAGAAATTAGAGGCGCCAATCGATTGCCCGCATTTCAGGTTGCGTATAGAAATAAGGATATTAAGAAGTTCGGACGTTGCAAATTGTGTGAATGGTGCAAGACAGGCTACCGGAAGGATTGCACAAATGTCCTGGTATCGTTGTGGACTCACTTGAGGTGAGCGTTGAATGAGGGGCACAGCGATCTCTGGCCTAACCATCCACATCCCTCCCCCCGCCCTTCTTTTGTGTGGGCGCGGATAGTGGATGTGCTTCAAACAGGATTCGCCATCCCCGCGAGTACTCATTCCTCGTTCCGGATCATCTCACCGGCACCGAGGATACTGTCGAGGACGTGCCTGGGGATACAATTTCCTCTGATTTGGACCAACCTCCAACTGAGGTAAGAACAGATGAATTCTGGGGTCGAAAATGTTCAAAATGCGGGAAGGTCTAAAAAAATATCTGAGAAGTTATTTTACAGATTATTTGGCGCCCTTTTAATTACCAAACCCAAATTTCAAGTCGATTGATCTACGGAGAAAAATTGCGGGAATTTATATATGGGGTTTTCAAATAGGGTGCGGACGGGAAGTTTAATAACGAAATCAAAGCATTGGGGAGGCAGGAGAGTATATACACGAAACAAATTTTAAATTTTAGAAGACACAGCGGAACTGCCGTTCCATCTGGACCTACTTCACCAAGGTAAGGGAATATTTTATATAAAGAGTCTCCCGGTTAGTTCCGAACTGACTGTTCAGGTCGAAGAAAATACAGAGAAACACGGCCATTGCAAGTTGTGTGACTGGACCAAGGAAATTCACATGGCAAAGACCGATCACTTGTGGGTTCACTTGAAGTGAGTTTGATTGCCTAAGATTGGGATAAATTAGTACTTTTCTGTGAGTATGATAAGCATTCATTGTTAATTCAGACGTCGTCACGCGGACGAGTACTCGGCACTCCTACGGAAAGACCCACACCGCGAAATGAGCGGACAGTGCTTCCTCACCGGAGTCGAGGGTACTGTATGTGTCGTGCCAGGAGACATCCTTCCTTCGAATCTCATCTTGCCGAGACCCCCAGTGGAAGAAGGAGAGGGACAGTTCAAGGAGAAAATAAAGGAAGAGTTGGATGAAGAAGTAAACGATGAATTAATGGATGAGGCGAAGGAAGAATTGAAGTGGGAGGTCAAGAAAGAAGATGCATGGGAATGCAAGGAATTTATTTATTTTTGATTGATTCTTTTTTTATCTTGCTAACTCTTATGAGAAGATATTGTTTATATAGAAGAGGTGGTAGAGTATTTGAAATTGTTTTCGTGAATGTTAATGTTTGTTCCTGTCCCTGTCGATTTTGCGATAAAAAAACTTTTCCGAACAACGCTCGTGTTATAAATCAAGCAGTTGTCGCTACTGCAAATTATATCTGTACTATTCAAAATACTCGATAAATTGCTTTAAAGATATTTCTTAGAATGGCAGATCCACCAGTGTCGATCGCTATTGGTGAAGAAGAGAGAAAGGTGAGCATTTCGGAGTTAAATTTTCCGGCAGTGTAGGTGTGCTTCTAAACCGCAGATTCAGGCCGCTAATCAGTGCTCTTCTTCTCCTTTCAAGCCAAAAGAAGAGCCATTGGACGTCTTCCCCTTGATTCCTGCTGAGAATGAGGTTTGGGGGCCTTCATTGTTATTATTGGTAAACAAGCGACGATACCTTGTATTTACTACTTTTGCAGAATGCTCCGGTATGCTCGTTTGCTGTGGAGAATTCGCCGCTCGACATGCAACCGACGTACGACATTGTGGATGATCATGATTATTGCTTGGCGGTGAGCTTGTTTACGATAAAAATGTTGATTACATAATTTAACAATTCTCGAGAGCGATCGTCGTGGCGAATTATTGTATTTTGCAGAATTGGAGTACTGTTGCCGAACAGAAAAGAAGTTCATTAGTTGCGGCCAGATCGGAATCAGAGGCGAGAAGAATTCATAAGAGAAATAAAACGGAGGTGGAGTGTCCAGTGTGCGATGTGAGTACAGAACAGCATTCATATTATTTTAAAAGGTTGACAATACAAGGTTTTTCGAGTACGCAATAACGTGCCCTCTAGGTTGCGAGCTCGCGAGGGTGGGGGACGAGTTGCGCACTCGCAAACCCTAACAACTAGAGAAGTGGGGGACAGAGAAGGCTGAGAGAGTGCGGCATTTAGAGGTGCTCGTAGAGAGGGTTTGTGAGCTCACATCCCTGTCTCTCATGTTCCAATTTCATTTCTTTAATCACATTAGCTATTTTTTTAACATCAGCAGAACTATTTATAATAATTTCATTTCATTTTAGTTTCGTACGCATTATGCTACTCGGTTAGTGAGTCATCTCAAAAATGCGCATTCTACTACTTGCTCTAAGGTATGTAAAGTATATTTATGTTTATTATTTATTTTATCTTGTTTTAGCATTTGACTAAATTGTCATTTGGTTTAGTGCAATTGATGTTTAAACTCACAAAAACGTCAGTTATTGCCAGATGGGGATCTATCTACTATGTGCATGCGGTAATGAATCGCAGTCATTTCATCACAGCATAAAAGTAAGCCTTTGCATTTCAAATTGCCATGTGTAAAACATTTAAAAAAAACTTAATCATAATTGTTGGTTAACGAGTCACGCCTTAGTTCGAATTAAAAGACGAGAATGCTGACATGATGTATGCTATTTTCAGTGTGACATCGCGAATTTCACACTCATACGTGAAAGCCTCGATCCGGTGAGAAGATTAGATGATAAACTTGTAAGTTCCATCATTCAAGCGCGTTTGTGGTGTGTATTCGGCAAATATGTCACCATTAACCGTCATAGAAATGTAGGGCTCTGCATACTCTGAAATTCCCATAAAAATCGAATATTTGTTTTTTTTCATTTTCGCGAGTACTTTTTGTTGTGACGACCCTTCTTAAAATATCTGCCTTTTCGAATGAATAGGAAATTATACAGTGTTTTTTCATGCACTAACATACCTATGCCAAGTCCCGACCCCTCTTCTTCCTTTCTCCTCCTCTCTGCGGAACTAACGTAAAACCTTTTACAGGAGAAGCATCACCTTTCTAGAAATGCCATTTGGACCTACTTTACATGGGTAAGGAATGTAATGATCTACATCAATCGATAGTCCGCCTTTCAGCTTCATTAATGGGGATATTTTCATAAAGCAAGTTGTGCTCTTATAATGGCATGAGGTTAAGAATTTATTTTTTACAGGTGAAAGAGCATCGTACTACAAGTGGCGTGTGGACCTACTTCACGAAGGTAATTATGTATTACGATGATCGCGGCTTAAGGTAATAGGCAAACGCGAATAGGTTGTAGATATTCAAGCCCTCGCATTATATATAATGGTAGTATTGACCAGAGATGAGCGACCTTCCTCAACTTTAGGATTTTCGCGGGTTCCAATCCACGGACGGGTCCGAAAGAAGAAAAAGGCGAGTCGCGGAAAAGCATGCAGATTTTGGTGAGGGCCGGCGACTTTTCTAAAATGGGCGGATCTTTCTGCGAAATTCCCTTGCTAAACGCCGTAAATTGATTGCAGCTGACATACTTTAATTGATTTACGTTATTTATTGCAAACCATTTTAATTGTCGGTTACCTAATTT
>LS555566.1:603389-628827 GCA_900490775.1 Pristionchus maxplancki | reverse complement strand
TGCAGATTTTGGTGAGGGCCGGCGACTTTTCTAAAATGGGCGGATCTTTCTGCGAAATTCCCTTGCTAAACGCCGTAAATTGATTGCAGCTGACATACTTTAATTGATTTACGTTATTTATTGCAAACCATTTTAATTGTCGGTTACCTAATTTTGCGTATTATAGTTGTAACAAAAATTGAAGAGCACGAATAATTAATATGTGTGGTTCCCGTTCGCGCGGGCACAGCCCAACATTGAGGAGGTCGCTCATCGCTGCTATTGGTATTACCACTTTCCGATAACCTGACGAGGTGTTGCAAATCTATTTTGTGATGCTCTCCAGTATTTTCATGTGTATCTGTCAGACAGCTACTAGCGATAGGGAGAGGCTCGGACGTTGCGATTTGTGTTAATGGTGCACGAAAAGCAAGGGAGGAAAGGACCCAATCTTCCCTTCTCCGATGTGGTCGCATCTGAGGTGAGATTCTCACCGTGAGAACTGAACCTTACGGTTGGTGGTCAGATGAGATTAATTCTTCAGAAGACATCACCCTACCGAGTATTCGATCCTCAGACCGAAGCCTCGTGCCAGGAGACATCTCGACCTCTGACATCCCAAAGAAGGTATGAATAGCGAAGTCATTATAGGCATTGGGGAGGCAGGAGAGTATGTACATGAAAGGCATTTTAAATTTTAGAAGAAACATAAACATCAGAGGCGCGGTTCCATCTGGACCTACTTCACTAAGGTAAGGAAATATTTGATCAACTAAAAATATTTGATCAGTTCCGATCATTTGCTGGATTTTCAGGTGAATGAAAATAAAAAACACGGTCGTTGCAAGTTGTGTGACTGGACCAAGAAGATATCAAATACTTCTTACTTGTGGAATCACTTGAAGTGAGTTTGACTCTGTAGTCCAAAATAGCAATAAATTAGAAATTATATTTTTTGAATGTGATATTTTATGAGGAATATTTGGTGTTTTAGATATCGTCACCCGAACGAGTACTTGACTCACACACTGAGTGAGTCCCACACCGATCTGAGCGGAGAATACGATTCTATCGGGGGTACGGTAGATATCGAACCGGGAAATATCCCTCCTTCAAACCTCATCCTGCCGATACCCCAAGAGGAAGAAGGAGAGGAACAGTTCAAGGAGAAAGTAAAGGAGGAATTGAATGAAGAAGTAAATGATGAATTAATGGATGAAGTGAAGGAAGAATTGAAGTGCGAGGTCAAGAAAGAAGATGCATGGGAATTCAAGGAATTTATCTTTGAATGACTTTTTAAAAATATTGTTAGCTGTTTTGAGAAGATGTTGCTGTTTATAGAAGATGTAGAAGAGTATTTAAGTTGTTTTCGTGAATGTTAGTATTTATCTCTGTTGCGGCTCATTTTTCCGATAAACCCTTATGAAAATTGCGTGCCAACGTCAGTCGTATTCAGCAGTTTTCTTTTCTGCGTATTTTATCTGCCCAAATTCATTAATTAGTTTTAATTAGTTGTTGCGTTGTTTCTTGTTAGAATGGCGGATCCTCCTGTGTCAATCGCTATTGGTGAAGAAGGGAGAAAGGTGAGCATTTCGGAGTTAAATTTTCCGGCAGTGTAGGTGTGCTTCTACACTGCAGATTCAGGCCGCTGATCAGTGTTCTTCATCTCCTTTCAAGCCAAAAGAAGAGCCATTGGACGACTTCCCATTGACTCCTGCTGAGAATGAGGTTTGGCCTCCATTGTTATTATCGGTAAACAAGCGACGATATCTGGAATTTACTACTTTTGCAGAATCTTCCAGTATGCTCGCTTGCTGTGGAGAAGTCGCCGTTCGACATGCAACCGACGTACGAAATTGTGGATGATCATGATTACTGCTTGGTGGTTAGCCTGTTTACGAGTATCAACATCACATTTATCCAAATGAACCATGACGATTCACAGAATTGGGCCCATGCTGCTGTGGATACGTGGACTCCGGAATCAGGGTACTCTAATGAAGAAAAGAGAAATAAAACGGAGATGGAATGTCCTGTGTGCGATGTGAGTAAATTCATGCTATTAGAAAATACGAGTTTTGCGAGCTCGCATTGCCGCTACGAGAGTTCCTCTCCTTGTTTCATTCTCATCATTCTCATTATTCTCTGACCTCCTCATCTCTCCTTGCAAGAGTTTGCTTGCTCGCATCCCTACCCCTCACAATTAAGGTCGATGAAGAAATTAGCTATTTTTAAAATTATCACCAAAATATATTATAACTTCAGTCCATTTTAGTTTCGAACGAGGTCTGCTATTGTGTTTGTGAGTCATCTCAAAGATACGCATTCTACCACTTGCCCCAAGGTATGTGTAGCGTATTTGTTGTTATTATGTCTCTTCTCATTTGTGAAATTGTTTTAGCATTTGACAAAAAAAAATCTAATTTGGTTTAGTGCTATTTATATTCAACCATAGTTTTTGCTAGATGGGACTCTTTCTACTATGTGCATGCGGTGATGAATCGCAGTCATATTTTCACAGCACAAAAGTAAGACTTTAAATTTAAAATTCATCTTTAGTTCGAGCTTAAAGAAGATAATGCTGAGATGAGGTATGCTATTTGCAGTGTCACATCGCGAGTTTCACCACTATGCGTGAGAGCAAGTATCCGTTGAAAAGATTATATGATAAACTGGTATGTTGCGTCATTTAAACGCCATTGCGTTTATTATTCGGGAATTATTTCACCATCAACCATACTAGAAAGTTAATATAATTTTACGTTTTACTCACGAGCGCTTGCATTCACAGACAAAAATATAATAATATAATAATAATATTTATGCGTATTCACAAGGAAGAACGCGGGTACAAATTATAATAGTGAAAATGATGAATCAACGACGATATGAATTAGCAATGACAATTACACAATGGGTCAATCAGAGAAACTGGTCAATATTCCGGAATTTACGACTAGTCTTGCCGCTCTGGGAAAGAAACTGTGGTGTCTGTAGTTTGCGGATGAAACGCTATTCCTAAAATTTATTCCGTTTCGAGTGAAGTAGTAAGAAAAGTGGTGTGAATTTTGTTTCGAAATCTTGTATTTGCCTCTTAGACACGGACACGGATATGACACGGATCTCCAGTAAAAGTGTAGAAAAAAGTGCCTGCTTCGGCTATTTTTATTTGTAACCCTTTTACAGAAGAAGCATAACCTCTCTAAAAGTGCTATTTGGACCTACTTCACATGGGTAGGGAGTGTTATGATTGCGACCAGAAATTAGAGGCGCCAATCGATTGCCCGCATTTCAGGTTGCTTATAGAAATAAGGATATTAAGAAGTTCGGACGTTGCAAATTGTGTGAATGGTGCAAGAAAGGCTACCGGAAGGATTGCACAAATGTCCTGGTTGCGTTGTGGACTCACTTGAGGTGAGCGTTGAATGAGGGGCACAGCGATCTCTGGCCTAACCATCCCCATCCCCCTCCCTTCTTTTGTGTGGGCGCGGATAGTGGATGTGCTTCAAACAGGATTCGCCATCCCCGCGAGTACTCATTCCTCGTTCCGGATCATCTCTCCGGCACCGAGGATACTGTCGAGGACGTGCCTGGGGATACAATTTCCTCTGATTTGGACCAACCTCCAACTGAGGTAAGAACAGATGAATTCTGGGGTCGAAAATGTTCAAAATGCGGGAAGGTCTAAAAAAATATCTGAGAAGTTATTTTACAGATTATTTGGCGCCCTTTTAATTACCAAACCCAAATTTCAAGTCGATTGATCTACGGAGAAAAATTTCGGGAATTTATATATGGGGTTTTCAAATAGGGTGCGGACGGGAAGTTTAATAACGAAATCAAAGCATTGGGGAGGCAGGAGAGTATATACACGAAACAAATTTTAAATTTTAGAAGACACAGCGGAACTGCCGTTCCATCTGGACCTACTTCACCAAGGTAAGGGAATATTTTATATAAAGAGTCTCCCGGTTAGTTCCGAACTGACTGTTCAGGTCGAAGAAAATACAGAGAAACACGGCCATTGCAAGTTGTGTGACTGGACCAAGGAAATTCACATGGCAAAGACCGATCACTTGTGGGTTCACTTGAAGTGAGTTTGATTGCCTAAGATTGGGATAAATTAGTACTTTTCTGTGAGTATGATAAGCATTCATTGTTAATTCAGACGTCGTCACCCGGACGAGTACTCGGCACTCCTACGGAAAGACCCACACCGCGAAATGAGCGGACAGTGCTTCCTCACCGGAGTCGAGGGTACTGTATGTGTCGTGCCAGGAGACATCCTTCCTTCGAATCTCATCTTGCCGAGACCCCCAGAGGAGGTTGGAAAGGAACAATTCAAGGAGGAAGTAAAGGAAGAGTTGGATGAAGAAGTAAACGATGAATTAATGGATGAGGTGAAGGAAGAATTGAAGTGGGAGGTCAAGGAAGAAGATGCATGGGAATGCAAGGAATTTATTTATTTTTGATTGATTCTTTTTTTATCTTGCTAACTCTTATGAGAAGATATTGTTTATATAGAAGTAGAGTATTTGAAATTGTTTTCGTGAATGTTAATGTTTGTTCCTGTCCCTGTCGATTTTGCGATAAAAAAACTTTTCCGAACAACGCTCGTGTTATAAATCAAGCAGTTGTCGCTACTGCAAATTATATCTGTACTATTCAAAATACTCGATAAATTGCTTTAAAGATATTTCTTAGAATGGCAGATCCACCAGTGTCAATCGCTATTGGTGAAGAAGGGAGAAAGGTGAGCATTTCGGAGTTAAATTTTCCGGCAGTGTAGGTGTGCTTCTAAACCGCAGATTCAGGCCGCTAATCAGTGCTCTTCTTCTCCTTTCAAGCCAAAAGAAGAGCCATTGGACGACTTCCCATTGATTCCTGCTGAGAATGAGGTTTGGCCTCCATTGTTATTATTGGTAAACAAGCGACGATACCTTGTATTTACTACTTTTGCAGAATGCTCCGGTATGCTCGTTTGCTATGGAGAATTCGCCGCTCGACATGCAACCGACGTACTACATTGTGGATGATCATGATTATTGCTTGGCGGTGAGCTTGTTTACGATAAAAATGTTGATTACATAATTTAACAATTCTCGAGAGCGATCGTCGTGGCGAATAATTGTATTTTGCAGAATTGGAGTACTGTTGCCGAACAGAAAAGAAGTTCATTAGTTGCGGCCAGATCGGAATCAGAGGCGAGAAGCATTCGTAAGAGAAATAAAACGGAAGTGGAGTGTCCTGTGTGCGATGTGAGTACAGAACAGCATTCATATTATTTTAAAAGGTTGACAATACAAGGTTTTTCGAGTACGCAATAACGTGCCCTCTAGGTTGCGAGCTCGCGAGGGTGGGGGACGGGTTGCGCACTCGCAAACCCTAACAACTAGAGAAGTGGGGGACAGAGAAGGCTGAGAGAGTGCGGCATTTAGAGGTGCTCGTAGAGAGGGTTTGTGAGCTCACATCCCTGTCTCTCATGTTCCAATTTGATTTCTTTAATCACATTAGCTATTTTTTTAACATCAGCAGAACTATTTATAATAATTTCATTTCATTTTAGTTTCGTACGCATTATGCTACTCGGTTAGTGAGTCATCTCAAAAATGCGCATTCTACTACTTGCTCTAAGGTATGTAAAGTATATTTATGTTTATTATTTATTTTATCTTGTTTTAGCATTTGACTAAATTGTCATTTGGTTTAGTGCAATTGATGTTTAAACTCACAAAAACGTCAGTTATTGCCAGATGGGGATCTATCTACTATGTGCATGCGGTAATGAATCGCAGTCATTTCATCACAGCATAAAAGTAAGCCTTTGCATTTCAAATTGCCATGTGTAAAACATTTTAAAAACTTAATCATAATTGTTGGTTAACGAGTCACGGCTTAGTTCGAATTAAAAGACGAGAATGCTGACATGATGTATGCTATTTTCAGTGTGACATCGCGAATTTCACACTCATACGTGAAAGCCTCGATCCGGTGATAAGATTAGATGATAAACTTGTAAGTTCCATCATTCAAGCGCGTTTGTGGTGTGTATTCGGCAAATATGTCACCATTAACCGTCATAGAAATGTAGGGCTCTGCATACTCTGAAATTCCCATAAAAATCGAATATTTGTTTTTTTTTCATTTTCGCGAGTACTAGGGTTGGCAATACGACGTTTGCAACGTTGCAATAGAGGGAGGTCACGTTGCAACGTTGCAACGAATGGACAGGGGAGGGAGAGCGTTGCAACGTTGCAACGCCATTGCAACGTTGCAATGGCTGGGAGGGGGGCGCGCAAACCATAGTGCCTCACGGGAAGGGGCATAACTCAGCGCGTTTTTATCGCTCCAATCCCTGATTGTAATAGTTTGCTAATTAGATCCCGCTCTACATTTGGTCTGAACATACCTAAGCTGTACGACTTACATGGAATTAGCCTCCTCTCGATTTTGGTCACATTGGACCTCTAAAAATCGGGAAACTTCACAAAATCTTGTGATCTTTCGGCGAATTTGAATTGAAACGCTTAGAAATTTGGAGAGCATATTCCCAGTATGTTCCCTAACAAATCCCGCACAAGAGGAACATAATTGCAACACTTTGAATATGACTCTTCACTCATAATTTACCCTTGATCGCGACACTTGGACAGGCGGGGAGGGAGAGGCGCGAGGGAAGGAAGAGCGTTGCAACGTCGCAATAACGTTGCAACGTTGCAACGCTCTCCCTCCCCTGTCCATTCGTTGCAACGTTGCAACGTCGCAATCGCATAGCCAACCCTAGCGAGTACTTTTTGTTGTGACGACCCTTCTTAAAATATCTGCCTTTTCGAATGAATAGGAAATTATACAGTGTTTTTTCATGCACTAACATACATATGCCAAGTCCCGACCCCTCTTCTTCCTTTCTCCTCCTCTCTGCGGAACTAACGTAAAACCTTTTACAGGAGAAGCATCACCTTTCTAGAAATGCCATTTGGACCTACTTTACATGGGTAAGGAATGTAATGATCTACATCAATCGATAGTCCGCCTTTCAGCTTGTGGTTAAAGATAAGGAGAATATAACGAGAAAGTTCGGGCGTTGCATTTCATGTGATTGGTGCAAGAAAAGCGATCGGAAAATGAGCAAAATTTTCATGGTAGCCCTGTGGGCTCACTTGAGGTGAGCGTTGAAAGAGGGGCCAAGTTTGTAATGCGAGGGCGCAAGAATGAAACCATTTTCACCTATTATCTGTTTAGTTTAGCCAATACCAATGCGAGAGAATGTGGTTTATGCAGGATTCACCATCCCCGCGAGTACTCAACCCTCATCCCGGATGGAGCCTTTCTCTCCGGTACCGAGGGTACCGTACCGGACGTGCCTGGAGATATCATTTCCTCCAATTTCCTACCCGGACAGAAGGTGAGAAGAGATTTCTGGGGTTGAACATTTTCAAAATACGGGAAGGCTTACGAGAATTGGTTCATAAATTATGAATCATAATGCCTGTAAAACGGGCTGATTTTTACCTTTTGGGTTTTAAAAAAAGGACTCGTTTTTTTAGGTGGTGGGAGCAAAGAAGTTAGAAAGGATCAAGTGCAAAATGTTTCACTAATGGGGATATTTTCATAAAGCATGTTGTGGTCTTATAATGGCATGAGGTTAAGAATTTATTTTTTACAGGTGAAAGAGCATCGTACTACAAGTGGCGTGTGGACCTACTTCACGAAGGTAATTAAGTATTACGATGATCGCGGCTTAAGGTAATAGGCAAACGCGAATAGGTTGTAGATATTCAAGCCCTCGCAGTATATATAATGGTAGTATTGACCAGAGATGAGCGACCTTCCTCAACTTTAGGATTTTCGCGGGATCCAATCCTCCACTCTTGTAATACCACTTTTCGCGGGTTCGGTTCTACAGAAATGGTTCCCGTTCGCGCGGGCACAGCCCAACATTGAGGAGGTCGCTCATCGCTGCTATTGATATTACCACTTTCCGATAACCTGACGAGGTGTACCAAATCTATTTTGTGATGCTCTCCAGTATTTTCATGTGTATCTGTCAGACAGCTACTAGCGATAGGGAGAGGCTCGGACGTTGCGATTTGTGTGGATGGTGCACGAAAAGCAAGGGAGGACAGGACCCAATCTTCCCTTCTCCGATGTGGTCGCATCTGAGGTGAGAACTGAACCTTACGGTTGGTGGTCAGATGAGATTGATTCTTCAGAAGACATCACCCTACCGAGTATTCGATCCTCAGACCGAATGCGCCTCGAGGCCTCGTGCCAGAAGACATCCCGACCTCTGATATCCCAAAGAAGGTATGAATAGCGAAGTCATTATAGGCATTGGGGAGGCAGGAGAGTATGTACATGAAAGGCATTTTAAATTTTAGAAGAAACATAAACATCAGAGGCGCGGTTCCATCTGGACCTACTTCACTAAGGTAAGGAAATATTTGATCAACAAAAAATATTTGATCAGTTCCGATCATTTGCTGGATTTTCAGGTCAATGAAAATAAAAAACACGGTCGTTGCAAGTTGTGTGACTGGACCAAGAAGATATCAAATACTTCTTACTTGTGGAATCACTTGAAGTGAGTTTGACTCTGTAGTCCAAAATAGCAATAAATTAGAAATTATATTTTTTGAATGTGATATTTTATGAGGAATATTTGGTGTTTTAGATATCGTCACCCGAACGAGTACTTGACTCACACACTGAGTGAGTCCCACACCGATCTGAGCGGAGAATACGATTCTATCGGGGGTACGGTAGATATCGAACCGGGAAATATCTCTCCTTCAAACCTCATCCTGCCGATACCCCAAGAGGAAGAAGGAGAGAAACAGTTCAAGGAGGTAGTAAAGGAGGAATTGAATGAAGAAGTAAATGATGAATTAATGGAAGAGGTGAAGGAAGAATTGAAGTGCGAGGTCAAGGAAGAAGAGACATGGGAATTCAAGGAATTTATCTTTGGATGATTCGTTTGTTTATCTTGTTAGCTGTTTTGAGAAGATGTTGTTGTTTATAGAATAGGTAGAAGAGTATTTGAAGTTGTTTTCGTGAATGTTAACATATCTCTCCGTTGCGGCTGTTTTTCTGATAAACTTCTTCCTAAAATTGCATGCCAACGTCATTCGTATTCAACAGTTGCCTTTTCTGCTATTCATATCTGTACCATTATCATGTCTGTGAAGTTGTTTTTAATAATAATGTTTTGAGCATGGCGGATCCAGCAGTGTCAAACTCTGTTGAAGAAGAACGAAGAAAGGTGAGAATGTGCGCATCTGACAATTTTCGAAAATAATACGCGAAAGTGACTGAATTATTGTCTAGGCGTGCTTCTCTAACTAAGCTTACTCCAGGTCGTTAATCAGTGCTTTCCGTCTCGTTTTGATACAAAAGAAGAGCCATTGGTTGACTTTCCCATGATTCATGCTGAGAATGAGGTACTCCATCAATTGATTTCTCTTATTAAAAAGAAAGTACTGTGGAAATCGAGGATATTGTAATGTTTTCCTATTAATATAATAGTATTAAATCCAGATATCGAACAAGTCTTTTGGCAATCTGGTGGAGCCTAAAGAAGAGCTTTTCAATTTATTTCATTCCCCTCATCAGCATATGGTTAATGGCATTGGAGATAATGATTACAAGAATGAAGAGATTTTTGATTATGAAGAGGTTAGTGAATATTATGAAGCGTCGTGTACTAAAACAATGTATACGTGCTACACCACTCCGGTGTATTTTTTTGTTGAATTGCCGATGTACAATAGGGAATATCTTGTTGTGGGTAGTATTTGCCATAACATTTCCTTCTAGGCGACCTGGTCGTTAGCAGAAAGGATAGAGCAATTGCAATATGCAAGAAATACTAATTTCAGTGCTCTCTAGCTTGTGGGGAAACAGTTGATGTGACCAATTCGTCTCACGAACCGCAGTGGACGTACGAAATTGTGGATGATCATGATTACGGTTTGGCGGTGAGCATCTTTACGAGTTCATTTTGGTTACAGTAGGAGTGGCCCTCCGAAGCTGTCAATATTCGCCTTGTTTTAATGTTAATGATTCACAGGAGCCGAACGAGAGTTACTGTATTTCACAGAATTGGACCGACATGCAGAAGAGATATCTATATATGAAAAATGATACGGAGCTGGAGTGTCCTGTATGTGATGTGAGTAATTACTGTCTAAATTTATTATTATGTTTTATTATTCGAAATATTTTTAATGGCGAATACCTCAGTTCCGCACGGCTTACGTAACTAAATGGGTGGATCATCTCCAATATATCCATTCTACAACTTGTTCTAAGGCAAGTTGTTCTCTGTTCTCAAAAAAACGGATTAAATGTATGTGCGTGTAAAGCGAGCAAGTCGGCCCACCGACGAGCACCACCTAGCGTATTCGCTTTCGACCGTAAAATCGCTTGATGTGGCCGAACCTTTTTTACCTTTACCGTGTAAAGCCGTCACTAGGTTCCATGTGAACTATCTTACCCTTGGTAATCATCATTCCTACTAGCAGTTGAGTTTATTTCAAGATGGGCCTCTATCTTCAATGTGCATGCGGAAATAAATCGCAGTCACGACAGCATGTCCTCACCGTATAGTTTTTTTTTTAAATTTTAACTATTATTTTTGAAAGATTGTTAAGAATATTATAAATATTTTTAATTTAGAAAATTAACTATATTTGCCACATCTTTCAGTGCTGCATCGCGAATTCCACCGTTATTAGCAAGAGACCCGATATTCCTCAGGTATGAAACCAGTTATACTTGAATTGTAGCATTATCAGGTTCGTAAATCAGTATTTGGTTTTTCGAACCGATCCTTAAAATTTTGTTATTTTTTTACATCGCATGCACCAGTATTTTTTCATGACTGCTGAGGGACACATATTTGAAGCTTCTAAACTTTTACAGACGGTTCAGGATAGAAATAAATGTAGAAGTGCCATTTGGACCTACTTCACCAGAGTAAGGAGAGATTACGGTTATCCATTATATTTGGTGTATTTAAGATTGAAATTAACGATAAGCAGAAGCTCGGACGTTGCAATTTATGTGACTGGAGTCAGAAGAGCTATAAAAAGTACGACAACAAATTCACAGAGAAGATGTGGTCTCACCTGAGGTTAGCGCAGAATGAGAGGCGACACGGCGTTCTATAGGGGTTGGGCGAGAGATAGCGAGAGAAGCAGAGACAAGGCGAGAGAGCACGCGAAAGTGAGAGAGTTCTGCTGTGGTCTCGCCGCGAACTTGGGTTTTGGAACGTTGCCAAGACGCCGTGAGGCGACGGGTGCTAGCCGGATAATATTTCAGGTCTAATCACCCGGGCGCGTACTCAATCCTCAAACCGAAAGAGCCCCGCTTCGGGATGACGCGAATGGTGGATATCGTGCCGGGAGACGTCCCTCCCTCCAACCTCGTTGTGCCCAGACCCCCAAAGAAGGTATGAAAAGAGACGTTACGATGTTAAAACATAGTGAACAACGTCTTTGCAGAAAAATCTGGATGTAACTAAAAGTGCCATCTGGACCTACTTCACCAGGGTGAGTAAAGTTTTCGATGATTGCGCTTTGCAGTAGCCTCCATTGCTAAATGTCAGTGGCTTTTCATATAATATTTAGTTGGATTATCACAATATCTAAAAGTTCCTCAATATTTGTTTCAGACAGAAGTTCACGATAAGGAGACGTTCGAACATTGTACATTGTGTGACTGGAGTAACAAGAGCAAAGATAAGCGTGACGCTCATTTCACAAGTGCGATGTGGGCTCACTTGAGGTGAGAATTAAATAAAATGATCCGCTAGCTACCTGAGAACTCTATGTATATCATCGCTTATTTGCAAGTTTTGTATATAGTTGCTTTCATGAAAAAGAAATTGTTACATCGGCAGCTGAAATCTGATTTTGAGGAAATAATTAATTCAGAAATTGCCACCCAAACGAGTACTATGGTCCTAAATGGAATGACATCGGCGCAGAAGTCAGTGGACAGTACTTTCTCACCGGAGTCGAGGGTACGGTATGCGTCGTGCCAGGAGACATTCCTCCTTCCAATCTCATCCTGCCGAGACCCCCAGAGAAGAACCAAGCGGAGCTGTTCGAGAACAAAATCAAGGAGGAATTGAATGACGAAATTAAGGAAGAAGAGACATGGGAATTTTAGACATTTGACAGTGAATGTTACGTTTCCTTATTATTCGTAGCTTCTCTTAAGTAAAAATGTTGAAATTTGCTTTCAATTCACTTTGTCTGTTCGACTAGATATTTATTAGAGATTGCGTAGATAATTCTTTTCAAAGTTTAGCATCTCGCCTGTTTTTTTTCGTGAATAAATTCGCTCGTTTATTGTTTCCAGATATTGGAATCCGGTTTACGATCCGGAAAATAATATTTAAAAAAATCAAAGCTAAAATCAGTTGACGGTGTGGCAATAATTCAAATTGAAATACGCGCGTATATACTGTAGGTTACGATTATTGACACGTTATAGTTTCGTCACTTTTTCAGTTACTTGTGCATTGATTTTGCATTTGAAACTTATTTTTTCATACTTGTGTAGTTTTATTCCCTTTAGGGCGTCCAGATTGTCGATTACATTCGATATTCGTTATCATTGAAATACTGGTTTCAGAAATGACACAGTTAGAAGCGTCATTGGCGACTGTCGAAGAATGGCGCGTAAAGGTCGGTTTTATATATCAATTTGCGATGTTCATCAAGCGCTTTCACTTCGAAATAGCGGCATAATAGCGTACAGGCCCAAAAGAGGCGGTGCCTAGGGCCGGCGCGCGCATACCTTGCAAAACCGCTATAGTCGCGTAGTTGTCGACACCAAACTATACTGTGATAAACACCAACAGCAGTGCCCCTTAACTACCCTATGCTCCACCCCATTTGGGCATGTTCGCTATTCTGATGAAGTGCCGAAATAACCACCTCACGCTAACGTATCGTCTAATAGTCTTTTCGCAGAGTTTGGCGCTTGCGGACAAGTCGAATGACGCCCTTCTCACGTTAATTACGAAGGGATTCGAAACAATTGCAGTTGTTTTGTCTCAGGAATTCGATAATGATGTAAGTTAAACTTTGAATGCAAAATGAAGTTAGAAATATTAAATAATAAAATTTATAAAATTCTCCAACGTTCACGCTTCTTTCACTAGGGTATTTCACGAATATTAACTAAAATATATTTATTTCAGCGGGTAGTTCGCTCGATTACTTCTCTCGACTTTGAATGGACGCTCGCCCTGCAATCCGAGAGCAAGGAGTAAGTTTTTTTTTTTTATTTTGGTTAATTTACAATATTTACAACCTTTAGTTTCGACGTTCTCCGCCATCTCGTGTTCGGTCTTATCGAGTCTCTTCAAATCACACTACTGCACTTGAGAAGAGAAAGAAGTGGAGACCAGGAGCACCTTCCGATTGATCAGGTAATTATAAACTTTGAAATAGAGATAAATACAACTGTTCAGGCCTCAAACCTCATTCCTCGTTCTGTATTGCCCGTAAAAGATGAACAAGTTGAAGTGGCCCAAGAGGTATTGTTGAAATTTTTTTACATTTTAAACATAAATATCTTATTAGTATCGTTATTTGTTTCTTCAGGTCGCAATATCGGATGAAGTGATGGATCAGTCGTCGATTAAAGTTCCAAATCTTGTTGAGCCGAAAGCGGAAGATGTTGAGGATCGTATTCTTTCCGCCGTTAATGAGGCCAGTAATCTGCACTCTATGAACGATTTGAATGGAACTGTGCAATTGATTTCATATTATCACATTTTTTTAGATAATTTTGCAACGCTTATGTTAAAATTACAAACGATTTCATTGATCCCTTACATGAAACGCCGTACTTTCAGTGCAATTCAGCCGGTTCGAATGTTGTTCGTCGTAAGAAAATAAATGGAAGAAAGGTTTCTGTGAGTTTTCAAACGTTTTGGTTCATTTAAATGATCAACATTTCTCTGCCTTTATTGGAATATTTTAATCTCAGTGGCGCTTGGGGCTCACTACCAGTGCTATCTGGACCTATTTCACACAGGTTAGTACAATTTCTCGGAATAATGGATAAGCAATCGATGATTGATCGAAAAAAACTGTCGGCGTAGACCAATGATTCTGATTTCTATACGAAAGATCCGAAGGGAGGTTTGACCGGAGTATGTCGAATGTGCAATTGGAGTAGAAATCAGAAGGCTAAGACTCTCAAGACAAACTGTTTCTGGGAACACTTGAGGTGAGCATTTGACAATACTGAAGCGGTAGTATATTATCGGAACACAAATATGCATGCAGGCTCGATCACCTGAATGAGTACTTGTCCCTGAGACCTGCTGAGTCTCGCCCCGAAGTACAGTACCCTCTCAACGGCACCGAGAGTACGGTAGCGACCGTGTCAGGAGACATCCCTTCCTCCCATCCCATCCCGCGCAGTTCCCCGAATGAGGTAGACCTAATTAAACTTGAATGAGGAAATAGTTCAGATGTTATAACTTGAGCTTTACAGGTCGCTTCAAAAATCAGGAATGGTAGAAGACCTACTAGGAAGATCACCATGCCGAAGAGATACAAGGAATCTCTAGGATGTTCTGATGGAGAGCCTTCAACGAAGAAAAAGGCTGCGGAATCTGATGAAGCTGTGGTAACTGTTAATTGATAATCTTTGATTTTTAATGCCGCAATTTCAGATCAAGCCACGCGCTAATAAGATCTGGACGTACTTCACTGAGGTGGGCGGAGCTTAAGAGTCAACCCGTAATTGTCTTTTTGCAGAGGGAAGTGAATGGGGAACACCGCGTATTCTGCGTTTGTTGTGCCTGGAGCAGAAATATTTGCATGAGAAAGATGTGGGACCACTTGAGGTGAGGGCAAAGTTTAACATATGTTAGGAAAACCCATGGCTTTATCATATTTGAATGAGTGGTGTATAAAAAACAGTATTCAGGATCCGTCACCCGAGGGAGTATTCAATTCTCAAACCGAAGAAGTCTCAACCCGAACAGTTCTATCTCACCGGAGTCGGCGGTACGGTATGCGTCGTGCCTGGAGACATCGATCCGTCTAATCTCATCCTACCGAGACCCCCAGAGGAGGGCGAAAAGGAACAGTTCAAAGAGGAAGTGAAGCAAGAGTTGGATGAAGAAGTTAACGACGAATTAACGGATGAGGTGAAGGAAGAATTTGAGTGGGAAGTCAAGGAAGAAGAGACATGGGAGTTCAAGGAATTTAAGGTTGCATGATTTTTTTAGGATATTTACTAGACGTCGTGTTGTTGAATGTTACATTTCATACCTAGTTATTTTGAGAAGATGTTGTTTTGCTAATTTATGTTATTTTCGTTGGCAATTTTATTTTACAAATTTTTAATTGCATGCCAAAGAATCATGTATTCAGCAGTTGTCTCATCTGCGTATTTTTTTTCCTAAAATTGGTATCGTGTGTTGCCAGCAATTGGAATCCGGTTTACGACCCGGAAAATAATATCTTAAAAAAAATTAAAAAATTAAATCAGTTGACGGTGTTGCAAGAATTCAAGTTAAATTACGGTAGGTTGCGAGATCTTGCCGTGGATTCTTTGCAGGTTCACCGCTTTCTCAGTTACTTGCGCGTTGATTTTGCGTTTAAAACCGAATTTGTCATACTTGTTTCGTTTTATTCACTTTAGGGCGCCCAGATTGTCGATTACATTCGATATTCGTTAACATTGAAATACTGGTTTCAGAAATGGCACAGTTAGAAGCGTCATTGGCGACTGTCGAAGAATGGCGTAAAAAGGTCTGGTTTTGTCGCATTTTTTCAATTGTTTGCTTTCACTTCGGAATGTCATACTTCGCGTCAATTTGCTTGCTAACATTCTTTTTGCAGAGTTTGGCGCTAACGGACAAGTCTAATGACGCTCTTCTCACGTTAATTACGAAGGGATTTGAAACCATTATGGTAGTTTTATCCCAGGATTCCGACAACGATGTAAGTTTATTATTAAATGCAAATATAGTTGAGGGTATTAAATTGAAACAGTTTGAAATATTCGCCTTACGTTCCAGTCCTCTTTCACGAAGGCTACTTTATGAATGTTAACTTTGAAATATATTATTTTTCAGCGCGTAGTTCGTTCGATCGCTTCTCTCGACTTCGAACGGACGCTTGCACTGCAGTTCGAGAGCAAGGAGTACGTTATTTTTTTATTAAATGTGTTAATATTTAGATGATTTTTTAAATAATAATTATAATATACCCTTCAGTTTCGACGTTCTCCGCTATCTCGTGTTCGGTCTCATCGAATCTCTTCAAGTTTCACTACCGCACTTGAGAAGAGAGAGAAGTGGAGACCAGGAGCAACAGGTGATTGCAAACATTGAAATATATATAACTCCTACTATTCAGGTCTCGAACCTCGTTCCTCGTTCTGTATTGCCCGTAAAGGATGATCAGACTGAAGAGAATTGTCAGGTATTGTTGAAATTTTTTACATTTTAAACATAAATATCTTATTAGTATCGTTATTTGTTTCTTCAGGTCGCAATCTCGGATGAAGTGATGGATCAGTCGTCGTTTGAAGTTCCAAATCTTGTTGAGCCAAAGGTGGAAGATGTTGAGGATCGTACTCCTCCAATGATTCTGAAAGAATCGAAATTCGAAGTCGTTGAAGGTCAAGTTGATGTTGGCGAGGTTGGTACTAATTGATTGTTTTTCATAATTTTTCTGTTAACTATAGATGTTCCCTATGGATGAAATATTCGATAGGAACTGTCCAATCTGAAGTTATTTTGGACAATTTTCAAAAATATTGTTGATAAAATTTATCATTTTGCTGTTACGTTTATGAAACTCTAACCGTAATTTCAGTGCAAAAATGCCGATTCTCGCGTTGTTCGTAAGAAAAGAGCTGGAAAAAGTCGGAGTGGTGTGAGTTGCCAACTTCCCCAGTTAAATAAACGATATTTTTGAATTTAAAATATTTCAATCTCAGTTGTGGCGCTATGGAATCACTACCAGTGCTGTCTGGACCTATTTCACACAGGTTTGTTATACATTCTTTTTATTGAACGCCGCGGCGCTTTATAATTAAATGATTGATGCGCTTTTGATAATTCATTGATAACACTGTCGAAAAAAAATTCTAGGTGAAACATCCGAAGCGTGGTTTGACCGGAGTATGCCGAATGTGCGAGTGGAGCAGAAAACAGAGGAACAAGCATTTCAATACGAACATTTTTTGGAAACACTTGAAGTACGGTTTCATTCCAGCGAACGTTTGTTATCGTTTGTTATCATAACTCATTCAGGCTCAATCACCCGAACGAGTACTCATCCCTGAGGCCGAATGAGTCTGCAACACAAGACTATCTCACCGGTACTATCTCACCGGAGTCGGGGGTACTGTATGCGTCGTGCCAGGAACCATCGATCCGTCTAATCTCATCCTACCGAGACCCCCACAAGAGATTGAAGAGGAAGAGTTCAAGGAGGAAGTAAAGGAAGAATTAAAAGAGGACGATGTGAACTAGAAATTATATCGTTTACTGGTACATTTCTTGTCTAGTTGTTCTGAGGAGATGTTGTTGCTAATTTTGCGATCGTTGCTGAATTCATGATATAAATTTAGTTAATTGAAGTAAATGTACCATACATACAGCAGTTGTCTCATCTGCGGATCATATCTCTAAAAATAGAACGATTTCCCTATTTATTATATATTTCGTATATTTTTTTACAGGCAGTGAACAAACGAAAAGTCATCGAGAAATTCTCCCTTTACAGGGACGTTTGCTGATTATCTGGTTCTGGAATGGGGACTCCTCAATGTGTCTTGTGCGAGGTGAGAGTTTAGCATTCTCCCCCCTTTCCTCGTTCTACATTCCCCCCCCCCCTTCACTCTCATAACCTATAGTGCACCTCCTTTTGTTTGATTTATATATCGAGTCTTCAATTTTAATTTCCTAAACGCTTTTCTAGGCATATCCCCAAACGCCAATGAGCTATTCCAATCATCTACGCGTTCACAATTCTAATCTTACCTCGGTTCGTTCAGGTATTCTCAAAATATCAGACGTCAAATTTTCCAGGTGGGAATTACTCTAATTTGCTCATGTGGCCAAGTCGTTAGCTCTTATTATTATGCGAAAAGCCACATGGAAGTAAGTTTATTTCTAGAAATTTTTGAAGACTATTTCTATCATTTTTAGAGCTGCGGTCGTGACTTCTCTCTTCACATTGTCGACGATGAGAAATTCGTTAGTTTTTTTTACCTTAATCTTACATTTATCAGTTACAATCTAACATAAATTTGTTGGTATATATTTTAGAAATCGTCGCAGGGCACGAGCAATGTCTGGATCTACTTCTCCGAGGTAAGCAGAGCTGACAAAGATGATGGGAGCAGGAGAATACTGTCACTAACTGATTCACTAACTGCAATTACTAACTGATTTTTTCAGTCTAATGTGAACGGGGAGATTTGCTGCGCTTTGTGTGATTGGAAGACGAATAAGCACTATCAAAGCACGCCTGGATTGCTGGGTCACCTGAGGTGAGATTTCAACATCAAGAGAGATATCATGATCGCTCGTTCAGATACAATCATCCTGTCGAGTATTCGGCGCTCAAACCGATTGAGTCCCACCCCGATGTGAGCGGAAAACGTAACGGAGTCGGGGCGGCATGTGCCATACCTGGATACCCGGATGAGGCGGCTGAAGAGGAACAATCGAAGGTGAAGGAAGAGTTAAAGGAAGAGATAAAAGAAGAACCATTCGATGATTTCCCCACGATTCCTGCTGAGAATGAGGTTGGCCTGATTTTTCTTTCCCTTTTTTTTATTTTTCAGAGACGAATATTTTCCAGATTACAAATTCAGTGATCTCGAAAGATCCTGCTGCGGAGCCTCTCGCTCTCTTCCATCCCATTTCCAAGCAGAATGAGGTGATGCTTGTCAGATTCGCGATAGATTGAGTTTCTAGGCGATAATTCTACTTTTGTCGATTATTATTTTGGTAGTTCTTCGGTTTCTGGCCCCCCTCTTCCCTACCCCTACCCCTCTCCCCTTCCCTTCCATTCATTCCTCGTAGTCACCACTTTCCATCTCTGTGAATCGTTGAGGGGGGGGGGCAGAAACCGAAGAAGTTCCTTTATTTTTCAGATGAATGGTGGTAATGATTGCAAAGAGGAAGAAATATATGAGGAAGAAGTGAGTCAATATTAGAATTCAATCAGTTGATCGAGTGAATCTTGTTACGACTAATATTTTCACTTTCACAGATCGGGATCAATTTATTCGACTTTCCTGATGAAACTGCTTATTCTTCTTTCACGACTCACTCAAAGGACAGTAATGTAAGCAAAATTAAATAGTTATTATATTATATTGTATTATATTGTTTACAGACCACTTACGGTAGTGCACAAGTGAAGAAACGAAGAACAAGTTCGAGAACCATTGGTGTACCTTCGAAATTTGATGATTATTTCGTTAATTCTCTCGTTCAATCAAGGAAGCAATCGAGATCGGAATCCGTAAAAATACAGGTGAGCTGGGCTGGACATGAACAATTAATCCCACTCCAGAGTGGCTATTTACATCAATGATTGTCAGAAGCAGAATGCACCCAACAGAGAATTTGTTTCTAAATCGAGAAATGGGGAAAGTCGTGTTATGCAGACTAAAGACAGGGAATTGGAGTGCTCCAAATGTCAAGTAATTCATTCTCTATTGTAAATCGCACATTTTTCATTCTAGTTTCATACGAAATCTGCAGCTGTGTGGATTTCTCATCTCAGATCTAAACATTCTACTACTCCCACGCAGGTCATTTTTATTTCAAATAAAGGGTTTATTCATAACTTTTTCTAGGCCGGTCTTGCACTTCTGTGTAAATGTGGAGTCGAATTCACCTCGAGTGAGCACTCTTTTCGTGTGAGTTTAAAATCAGAATTTTCACAAACAATAAATATAATTCATATAATTCAGTGCAATATCGCCAACTTCACTGTGATTAAGAAGGTAACTTGTGACTTAGAAGGTAACAGATTAAAAAGCATGTCGATATTCTGTATTTCAGGCGAATCCTCAGTGCATTTTGTGCGAGGTGGGCATTTTTCTTTCGACAACTCATGTATTGTCTGATTTTGTATGACATTCTGTTTATCCAGGTATATCCTAAGACGATTAGAGGATATGCGCAACATCTGCACAATCATCACAATTCGTCTCTGTTTGCGGTTCGTTTTGTATATTTCCTTACTTGGTTGTTTTATTATTTTTACTTATTTCAGAGTGGTATTTTTCTCAAGTGTTCGTGTGGACTCGTAGTTCGTTCTGACCTATCAAATCCCGAGCACACCAAAAAAGTTGGTGATCCTTATTTTTCTAGGCGAAGAAAGTTATTTGTTTTGATAAAAACATTCCCATCTATTATGTATTTACTCTTTAGTGCAATGGCCGTGATTTCTCCCTTCACAAGTTGGATGATGAAATTGCCGTAAGTAATATTGTTGATAAACGTAAGAATGTAAATTATTTCAGACCACTCCCCAGTGTATTCTGTGCAAGGTTAGTGCCTTGAAAAATGGAAAATAGCGGTTGTAATTATTCGATTCCAGAAACATCCAATGACAATTATCGGATATTGTCAACATCTTCGAAGTGCTCACAATTCTGCTCTGAAAGATGTTGGTTGACATTATTTGATTCTGAGAAAATTTCGTTTTCCAGAATGGAATCTACTTGATTTGCTCGTGTGGTCTGGTTCTACGATCTCATTCTTGCGATTCTACCCACACAAAGAATGTACGGTCTTCATATTTTCCCGTTAATAGTAATTCGCAAAAGTATTTTTAAAATATAGGTTGAGATAATCTCTAATTTTAAGTGCGGAGGCCGTGAATTCGCCATTCACAAAGTGGACGAGAAAAAGAAGATTTGAATATTTATTCCAGATTTATTGTTTCTTGTTCTGTTCATTTCTATGAAATTTGATTCTTTTGTCTTTTTCGTTTTTGTTTTGTAGATTTGTTATGTAGTTAATTGAAATAAAGTATTACAATTGCTTCGAGACTACAAGATTGTCCATACTGGTTTCTTTCCAGTGAATACGTACTTTGTAGGTGATTTTTTAAACGCTTCACTTTATTTTAAGAATGATGCTGCCAGAAGATTCATTGGAATCGGTTAAGCAATGGTGGAATGAGGTAAGAAATGCTATTGATAGTGCGACTTCAAGTGTACTTTATTTTATTGTGTGTAGATATTTTTTGAGGTAGCCTTGTTATTACGAGTTCAATGCTAAATACTCTCCTATAGAGCATGAAGTACTCCAAACAATCGGACGATCCTCTACTCTCATTGATCACTAAGAGCTTCGAGACGATCAACGTCGTTCTTTCTCAAGACTCCGATCGAAATGTGCGACAGTCCAAATGAAATCAAGTATCGATTTTCATTATTAACTGAATTATTTAGTGCTCAATGGAATCGATCGCTTCACTTGACAATGAACGAAAGCTCGCATTGCAGTTGGAAAATGAAGAGTATGTGATCTTATTTACCGGGACAAATTTGTTGGAATCTTTTTTTATACAAGCATTTCAGTTTCAACGTACTTCGTCATCTCGTATTCGGTCTCATCGAATCCTTTCCAATTGTTCTACTTCAGTTGAGGGGAACGAAGAATGGAGAGGTTGCTTGATTTTAGCTGGCATCTTCTTCGTAGATTCTTTACACTACGTGCAGGCACCTCATCCGACCCAGTTAGTGAAACCAAAAGCGGAAACAGCGGAGATTACTCACGCAATTCCCCATGATAACCAGGAATATTGACGATTAAAATTCGAGTTATATTGCTTATTTTAGTTACCCACTCTCGATTTCGGAGGAGACGATATGGATTTCCAAGGAGGAGAAGATATGGTTCTATTGTAAAATTAAATTCAAACAATAAGTGATCATTTCAGAATTTTGAACTGGATAATGTGGAACCTATAGTGGAGGAATCGTTTAGCGAACTTTCGAACAGAGAGGTGAATATGAATTTATTCAGTTTGCATAATTTGTTTCTGTGATAATTATTGAAGCCATAAATTTAAAAGTTTAATTCATAATCTTATTCAGGTCTCTGCGGTTCGTGATTTGAATGTGATGGAGGACAATTCAGTCAATGATTTCGCAATGGATGTTGATGATGTGGATGGAGTGGCTCTGTCTGAGGTTGGTTGGATCTTTAGCGAACTATATCTATGTTCCATTGTATTATTTTTCAGTTAAATGGAGAAGATTGCCAAGATTTCTCAGCGGATGATTTGAATGGAGAAGAAAAGGAAAAGGAGAAGACTATTGTTAATACGCGCAAGGTTTGCATTCCCTATTGGCCGTGATTTTTGTGATCTAGTCTATATTTGTTAATTTAGGAATCTTCTGAAATTGTCGATGATAAGAAATGGAGAAGATCATCCATAAATATCATCAAACCTTCAAAGTACAACGAATCTCGTGATGATTCTGATGAATTCGGAGCTCCATCAAAGAAAGCAAGAGTGAGTTGTTCAAAGACAAGTGACAGTGTGAGTGAATTAATGACTCGAGTTCTGAATAAGTTTTTTTAATTGTCTTAAGAAGAGAAGCGCTCAGAGGGCAGACTGTCATTCGGATTCGGCGAAACAAACAACA
Source organism: Pristionchus maxplancki (assembly GCA_900490775.1). Lineage (NCBI taxonomy): Eukaryota > Metazoa > Nematoda > Chromadorea > Rhabditida > Neodiplogasteridae > Pristionchus > Pristionchus maxplancki. The sequence continues at coordinate 606,174 of LS555566.1, read as the reverse complement.
AAGAATAATGATACTGAACTGGAGTGCCCTGAATGCGAAGTTAGTTTGATTTTCTCCATTTTTTGCTTACTGGATATTGCCAAAAAAGATGTTGAGTTCCTTTTTACTTTTTTTATTTCAGTATCGAACGATAACTGCACCTTCATGGACTGCCCATCTCAGGCTCAAACACAACACTAATCCTTATCTAGTCAGTTTATCCGCGTTACGAAAAAATATACCTATTTAGGCCGGTCTTGCTCTGCTTTGTGTATGTGGAGACGAATCCTTCACGGAAGGTCATAGCCGTAAGGTGAGCTTTTTTAACTCTTGTCTTGTCTATTTTTCTTTTAAATGCTTTCATTTTCAGTGCGATATTTCCAAGATAACAGTGATCCGAAAGAGAGATGGACCTATCCGGAGATTGGACGATAAGAAGGTTAGTGGAATTGTATAATGATTGATAAGGTCAATTTCTTTATTACTTTTGAAGCTCATTGCATTTCAGACGACTCCTCAGTGTATCTTTTGCGAGGTCAGTATAATTGTAATTCTGTAGTTTCCATTCAAATTACTACTGGGATAATTTGATTTCAGAAGTATCCCAAAACGATGTACGGGTATTACAAACATCTAAATACTCATCACAAGTCTACACTAATAGCGGTTAGTTGCCCCATTGTTTATCATCTGGAAGATCTGTCTATTTCTAGAATGAAATCTTCCTGACTTGCGGGTGTGGATACGTTGCTCGTTCTAGAATTACATGCTTAGACCATTCCAAGAACGTTGGTTTTTTATGTGTTCTAGCCACACGAAATTTATAAACAAATCAAATCGGTTTATTTTTTGTTTAATAATATTTATTTCTCAGTGCGATGCTCGTGAATTCTCTCTTCACAAAGTGGACGAGAAATGAAAGAAGCCGACATTTTTTCATTATTTATTTGTTACTCATGTTGTTGATTTCCTAATATTATCCTCTTCTTTTTGTTGTTTCATGACATAAAAATCTATATTGGCAGGAGCAGTAAAGCGTTATAATTGATCTGTGGTAATTTCATATTCTAACCTGGTATGATTCCAGTAAATATCTTTATTATTTAGCAAAAGCTTTCGTTTTCCGAATCATATAGCTTTATATCTTTAGACGTCGTTTCTTTCGAGGATGGATCTCCCCGAGGCTTCATTGGGAACTGTAGAAGAATGGTGGAAAGAGGTAGGACCGGGTGGAGAATGTATATGGTTAGGATCTTTCCTGGTGCTGTATTCTTGGTTAATAATTATATTAAATTAAATTATTGTTGTTTCTATATATATACTCTTTCTGAGAAGCGCTCCCTTATTTCCATTAGAAATTAATGCAACATTTATGTTATCTTTGTAGAGTCTCAAGTTCTCTCGTCAATCGGACGATGCTCTACTTTCATTGATCGCTAAGAGTTTCGAGACAATAAAAGTCGTTCTTTCTCATGAATCCGATCAAATCGTGAGTTCACAGCGCAAATTAAATCAAGAATCGATTTTCATGTTGAACTGAATAATTCAGTGGTCAATGGAATCGATCGCTTCACTTGACAATGAACGAAAGCAAGCGTTGCAGTTGGAAAATGAGGATCGAATCCTTTCCAATTGTGCTATTTCAGTTGAGGAGAACGAAGAATGCAAAGGTTGATAATTTTTAGTTCAATCCTTATACTACAATTCTTTACACTACGTTCAGGCGCCTCATCCGACCCAGTTAGTGAAACCGAAAGAGGAACCAGTGGAAATTACTCATGCGATTCCCCATGATATCCCGGTTTATTTTCTTTCAAATTTGATTTAAAATGATACTTTTAGTTACCCACTATCGATTTCGGAGGATATGATATGGATTTCAAAGAAGAAGATATGGTTCGGCACTCACAATTGAAATTCAACCAATGAGCCATCATTTCAGAAATTTGAACTGGATAATGTGGAACCTCTTGTGGAGGAGTCGTTAAGCGAACTTTCGAACAAAGAGGTGAGTCTTTGATTCAGTAGGTGTAACTGTAATGGTTTCTTTGAAACTAATAAGGCCATGAATTTAAAATTCTCATTAATAATCTTATTCAGGTCTCTGAGGTTCGTGATCTGAATATGATGAAGGACAGTTCAGTCAATGATTTAGCAGTGGACGCTGATGATGTGGATGGAGCGGCCCTGTCTGAGGTTGGTTTGGACTTAAGCCATCTAATCTCTGGCAAATGATATTCCATTGTATTCAGATGAATGAAGGAAAGAACCAACGCTTGTCATCGAATGATTTGATTGGAGAAGAAAAGGAAAACGAGAAGACTGTCGTTAATACGCGCAAGGTTTGTATATGTTTCCTATTCCAGTATTTTTTTATCAATTCAGGAACGTTCGGAAACTGTCCATGATAAGAAACGAAAGAGATCATCCACAAATTCAATCAATCTTCCGATGAACAATGGCGCTCTCGATGATTCTTGTGAAGAACTCGGAGCGCCAGCAACGAAATCAAAGGTGGAACGAAAATTGATAATATGAGTTGGATAATGTTTTGTTTTCAGTCATACTCGAGAAAAATAAAGATAAATGATACTGAACTGGAGTGCCCTGAATGCGAAGTTGGAGCTCCTTTTTCCAATTTTATGGTTTTGCGAATATATAATACTGCTAAGGAAGCAGGTCTTTAATTTAATGGTTCTTTTCAAATTACAGTATCGGTCGCGATCTGCGGGTGCATGGTATTGGCATCTCAAATATAAGCATAACACAACTCCCATCTTGGTCAGCCCCCCCCCCCCCCCCCCCC
>LS555566.1:521894-580003 GCA_900490775.1 Pristionchus maxplancki | reverse complement strand
TTTTCCCATTTGCCGTTAATTTTCCCAATCTTGTATGCAGAAATGTTTTTAGATTACCGAGCATCGTGATACGACTACGGTAGATGATTGCTCACTGAACGATTTTTCAACAGGCTTTAATGCTGATGCGGTTGAGTCTGCGGTTGGTTGGCACATGTTTTGTTTGTAAATATTTATTATGTTTGAATGAAGTGGTTTTTGGGCTTCACTGTTCATCAGCGAACTATTAGTTTCAGAAGGACGGAGAAAGTAATAAGGACTTCTCATCGGATAATATGAAAGGAAATGAAGAGGATAAGGAGGAGGCAGTCGATAATATTATGGATACACCCAAGGTTTGTATCTCTTTTTGTCTGTTTGTTTTGGTGATATTCTCTACTTTTGATTCAGAAATCAGCCAAGACTGTCGACGATAAGAAACGAAAGAGATCGCCCAGAAATGCCATCAATTCTCCCAAGTACAAAGTATTTTTTATTGATGCTAATGGCGATATCAAAACTGCTGTGAAAAAGTCAAGAGTGGATGATAATAAGAGGAGCGATAATGTGAGTCAGTTTCAATTGTTTTTATTTAATTTATTTTCTGAACCATTCTGCCTATCTTAAACTATTTCCACCTTTAATTCAATTTTTAGAATAATGCAGTGGAGAATCGGAGAAGATCATCGAGAAATATTTCCAAGCCTCTGAAATTCAGAGAATCATCGGAGGATTCCGAAGAAGAGACTGTAATTCAATTTAAAATAATTTTTATGACGTTCTTTCGATACATCAAGCGTGCTTATGTTTTGTTTGTAGAGTTCTGCGGCTGTTGATACTAGCAAGGATGAGGATTACTCACCTCCAACGGACAGCGATGATGCGGACGGATCTCCTCAGTCTGTGGTTAGTAGGGCATTTTTGAATCTTAAAAAAGTCCATTTTTAAAAAATCTAGAGAGTGATGAAGGCTAAGAATGTTATCCAATATTCCGATCAGTCTGAAACATATTTTTTCAGGTTACACCGCAGTGCATTTTGTGCGAGGTTGGTGTCCACATTTTGACTGTTTTACCTTCTGATTCTATTGAAATTTGTAAATTACAGACACGTCCAACGACGATGCTCGGATATATTTCACATGTCAGAAGATTGCACAAGACTGGACTAACTGCGGTGAGTTGTTGCTATTTTTTTTTGTTTTTGTTTTTTGTTCTGATTATTTTTATTACCAGATTGGAATCTACTTGATGTGCTCGTGTGGCTCTGTTGTTCGCTCTACTAAAGTGGGCGAGAAACATATCAAGAAAGTAAGATTCTCTCCCTGCTTACTAGCAGTTCTTCTTGGACTGTCACAACTCCGGCAGTTATATTTGTATCAAATATTAAATAAATAAATTTTTAGCCCAACTTATTTTCATTTTTTAGTGCGGCAGTCGTGTGTTTTCCATGCACAAAGTTGTCGCTGAAACAATCGTAAGTTTTTAGTTCCAAGTGCTAATTTCAAGTCAAACATTTCAGACGACTCCCCAATGTATCAAGTGCGAGGTCAGCACATACTATTTACTGCATAAATATAGGTGATTTCTTGAACTTTTCTCTGATAATTCCATTCCAGAAACATCCGAAGACAATTCTGGGATATGGTGCACATCTGCGTGATGCTCATGACTCTACACTCATTGATGTTCGTTATCTGGATTTGAGAAACTGAGCATCTCTATTTTTCAGAACGGAATTTACTTGATATGCTCGTGCGGCCTTGTAGTTCGCTGTAGTAGTGTCGATCCCTCCCACACGAAGACTGTAAGGGTCTTATTTTCAACCGTCATTTAAGCCATTACATTATTTAATTTACAGTGCACTGGCCGTGACTTCACCATTCACCAAGTGGACTAGAAAAGGGAGATGTGAAAATTTCTTCCAGAGCTGATTTTTCTTGTTCTTTTGATGTATTTCTTTTGCTGTTTCCTTTTATCTCGTGTTTTTTTCCGCTGAAAGTAGTAATGTAAATGACGATTTAGTATTGTATTTGTTTCATGATAACTGCTTCGTTAATACTGGTTCTAAGTTTATCATGTTGCAGAAATCTCTTGTTATTTTATCAGTGTTTTTCGTCGTGATGTTAAAAATGTATGTCGTCTGTTGTTGAAAGCTGTATGAATCCGGTTTATGATCCGGAAAATAATATCTAAAAATAACAAAGATAAAAATCAGTTGACGATGCTTCAAAAATTCAAACTAAATTACGGTAGGTTACGACATTTTGCCTTTATTCTTGCCGTGGATTCGTTGCAGTTTCTTCACTTTCTCAGTTACTTGCGCATTGATTTTGCGTTTAAGGACTAGTATTTCATACTCGTTCCTCTTTATTCACTATTTTTAACGGGCGCATTGTTGATTACATCCGGTATCCGTTAACATTAAAATTCTTGTTTCAGAAATGGCGCAGTTAGAAGCCTCATCGGCGACTGTCGAAGAATGGCATAAAAAGGTATGTTTTATCTCGCTTTTCGCTACCGTTGAAAAGTTTATTCACTTCGGAATAGCCTATTTCGAGCCAATTCATCTACTAATATTCACCTCTCAGAGCTTGGCGCTTGTCGGAAAATCTAACGATGCTCTTCTCACGCTAATTGCGAAGGCATTCGAAACAATTGCGGTCGTTCTCTCCCAGGAATCCGATAATGATGTGAGTTTAGTCATGAATTGGAGTGGAGGTGCTCAAAATAATTGATAGAACGTAAACATACCCGGTTTTCGAGAGTTGGGTCAACATGGAAAACTACCTAACAGTTAGAAAGATACCCGTTTTTCGAAAATTGGCCTGTTTTAGCCGTGTTCTTCATAAAAATTTTCGAAAAATGGACCACCTAACTTTTTCATCTCTGTGATAGAACATGAACGTTTACTTTCCACGTTGTGCTCACAAATTCGATTGTATTTAGCACTTCTCTATTTAAAAAAAAAAATATATATATATATATTGTGTTAATTCCAGCGCGTAGTTCGTTCGATTGCTTCGCTCGACTTCGAACGAACACTCGCACTACAGTTTGAGAGCAAGGAGTTAGTTATTTTCATTAATTATATTATTTGGATGAATTTCTTACTATTATTATAAGTTCTTATTATTAATAATATTAATATATATATAAGTTTCCCTTCAGTTTCGACGTTCTCCGCCATCTCGTGTTCGGTCTCATCGAATCTCTTCAAGTTTCACTTCCACACTTGAGAAGGGAGAGAAGTGGAGTGAATGAACAACTTTCGAGTGATGAGGTGAGCGAAATGCTGAATGCAATGTTCGCGGGTCCGCTAAGTTTGAGCTAGAAGAGGGAAAAGGGGGAAATCGATGCTCCTCGTTACACATTCTGTTTTAGACCGCACTCCCTCCATCCTCTCGTTCACTTATTTATGTTTTGTCTCTGTTTATGACAAATATTGTTGCTTGATGATGAATATATTAATTGAGGCCTCGAACCTCGCCCCTTCTCCTCTGCTAACCGTGAAAGAAGAACCAGCGAAAGACGCAGTCGAAACGACCTCATTGATTCCCCATGATAACCAGGTATATTCATAAGTATTCATAAGAGTTCAACTGCTTATTTTAGTTACCCACTCTCGATTTCGGAGATGATATGGATTTCAAAGAAGAAGAAATGGTTCGGCACTCACTATTGTAAAATTACATTCAAACAATAAGCCATTAATTCAGAAATTTGAACTGGAGAATGTGGAACCTATAGTGGAGGATTCGTTAAACGATTTTTCGAACAGGGAGGTGAGTATGTATTTATTCAACATGTGTAACTGGTTTCTGTGATAATTAATGAAGCCATAAACTTTGAAAGTCACATTTTCATCTTATTCAGTACTCTGATATTCGTGATCTGAATGCGATGGAGGACAATTCAGTCAATGATTTCGCAATCGATGCTGATGATGTGGATGGAGCGGCTTTGTCTGAGGTTGGTAGGATCTTTAGTGAACTAATCTCTATCTATTTATGTTCCATTGTATTATTTTTTTAGTTAAATGGAGAATATGGCCAAGATTTGTCATCGGATGATTTGATTGGAGAAGAAAAGGAAAAGGGGAAGACTGATGTTGGGAAGTCTGATACGCGCAAGGTTTGCATTCCCTATTGGCTGTGATTTTTGTGATCTAGTCTATATTTGTCAATTTAGGAATCTTCCGAAAGTGTCGATGATTCGAATCGAAGAAGATCATCCAGAAATGCCTTCAAACCTTCAAAGTACAAAGAATCTCTTGATGATTCTGATGAAGATGTCGGAGTTCCAGCAAAAAAAGCAAAGGTGGATTCTTCAAAGGGAAGTGTTAATGTGAGTGATTTTCGAACTGTGGATAAATTAATGGGTTTAGTACTAGATATCATATTTTCAGTCATCATCGAGGAAAATAAAGATAAATGATACGGAACTAGAGTGCCCTGAATGCGAAGTTGGTGCTCTTTTTTCCAATTTTGTGTTTCGCGAATATATAATACTTTCAAAGAAGCACTTCTAATTGAATATTTCTTTTCAAATTACAGTATCGATCGAGTTCTGTTAGTGCATGGTATTGTCATCTCAGATTCAAGCATCACACAACTCCTGCCTTGGTCAGCCCCCTTCCAACTATACGCTTGATTTATATACATATCTAGGCTGGCCTCTCCCTACTTTGTGCATGTGGACACGAATCCTGCTCGGATATGCATAGTCGGGAGGTGAACAATTTTCAAATTTGTCTTGCCTCTTTTGCTATTTAAGAGGCAGTCCATGAGAAAACGTAGCTTCTGGGTGGGGTCCACGGATGGCTTTTTTGCAACCCCTCCCAATATTTCACGGGTGATGTCCCCATACCGAATGCTGATAACCGGCCCAATATGAAGGGCTCTGGTGCACTTTCCGAAAAATGCCAGACCCGACCCAAAAAATGTCGAAATTTTCAACGTTGAATAATGTTGGTTTTTTAAAGCTTTTCAGATATATTTTCACATGCTGATTCCAAAAAAATACTTTTGGATGCGATTGGATATCGATAAAATGACGAAAAGCGCAATTTTCGTCGAATTTCATTTGTCCTGAAAATTTTTTTCCCACGTTACCCTGAGATAACTTCATTTTCGGATTCCCCGTGCAAAGTTACTCCTAGGGTGATTTATTTAGAAGCCAAGACCGGGGCCGCCAGCCGCATTGGCTTATTGAATGACGCTCACTGGACAGTTTCGAAGACAATAGTCAGAAGAGAACTCGCGATTGCGTAATAATTTCAAGCCGGTTTGCGTTCCAGATAATCTATTTAGGGCAACACCATCATTGTATTGTAAAAGAAACTCAATCCGAGTGCAAATTACAAAAATAAAAAATTTCTGGAAAAATTGAGTTTTTACGATTTTCGTATTTTAAGGCTGAGATTAAAAAAGGAGAGGATCTTATATGAAACATTTCTCTATCTAGAAATAATCAAACACATACGGTGAATGTTTTATAAGCAAATCCGGCATACCCTGTTTCCTAAAAACATAATTATAGGTGTCGGAAAACCGAAATTCATGAAATTTTCGGAATATTAAACTTTCAAAAAATTCCTACGAACGTATTTGGGCTTCAATGGAAAGAATTCATCCACAAATGTTTATTACTTTCGCAATTGTTGAAATTCTGAGCACTTTTTAAGGTTTTCGAGGAAAAATTTTTTTTCGACGGAAATGTGATAATTTTGAGAATTTGAAAAAGCTTCAAAATGATCGAGAAACATGAAAGTTATTAAGATTGTGTTTTAGTTTGCCAAGTCTTCTTTATTTTTTCTCCATTGAAGCCCAAATACGTTCGTAGGAATTTTTATAATGTTCAACATTCCGAAAATTTCACGAATTTCGGTTTTCCGACACCTATGATTATGTTTTTAGGAAACAGGGTATGCCGGATTTGCTTATAAAACATTCACCGTATGTGTTTGATTATTTCTAGATAGAGAAATGCTTCATATAAGATCCTCTCCTTTTTTTATCTCAGTTTTAAAATACGAAAATCGTAAAAACACAATTTTTCCAGAAATTTTTTATTTTTGTAATTTGCACTCGGATTGAGTTTCTTTTACAATACAATGATGGTGTTGCCCTAAATAGATTATTTGGAACGCAAACCGGCTTGAAATTATTACGCAATCGCGAGTTCTCTTCTGACTATTGTCTGCGAAACTGTCCAGTGAGCGTCATTCAATAAGCCATTGCGGCCGGCGGCCCCGGTCTTGGCTCTAAAAAAAACACCCAAGAAGTAACTTTGCACGGGGAATCCGAAAATGAAGTTATCTCAGGGTAACGTGGGAAAAAAATTTTCAGGACAAATGAAATTCGACGAAAATTGTGCTTTTCGTCATCGATATCCAATCGCATCCAAAAGTATTTTTTTGGAATCAGCATGTGAAAATATATCTGAAAAGCTCTTAAAAACCAACATTATTCAACTTTGAAAATTTCGACTTTTTTTGGGTCGGGTCTGGCATTTTTCGGAAAGTGCACCAGAGCCCTTCATATTGGGCCGGTTATCAGCATTCGGTATGGGGACATCACCCGTGAAATATTGAGAGGGGTTGCAAAAAAGCCATCCGTGGGGTAGGTACGTTCTCTCATGGATGGCCTCTTAATACTTACAGTTTCAGTGCAATATTTCCAAGATAACAGTGATCCGAATGAGGAATGGACCTATCCGGAGATTGGATGATGAGAAGGTAAGTGAAATTTCATAATAGTTGGAAAAATAATAATATTTTTAAATTTTTCGAACTGTGGATAAATTAATAAATTAATGGGTTTCATACTAAGTATCAATTTTAGTCATCGTCGAGAAAAATTAAGACAAATGATACGGAATTGGAGTGCCTTGAATGCGAAGTTGGTTCAATTCATTCCCATCTTATGTTTCGCGAATATATGATTCTGCAAAAGAAGCAGATCTTGAACTTAATAGTCCTTTCGAAATTACAGTATCGATCGAGTTCTGTGACTGCATGGTATGACCATCTCAGAATCAAACACAGCACTACTCCTGCGCTGGTCAGTTTATCGCCGCTATTTATATATATATATATATATATATATATATATATAGTATTTACTTATTTTAAGGCCGGCCTTGCTCTTCTTTGCGCATGTGGAGACGAATCTTCGTCCTGTAAACATAGCCTTAGTGTGAGAACTTTTGGCGTTTGTGCTGTTGACCGCCCCCTCTACACTATTCACGCTATTATGAATTATTGGGATAGGGGTACCATAAGGATAAGGTAATATGGATAATCTAACCATTTCTATCACCTTATCACCATGATCTACCCCTTACTAAATACTATATTTTGAGCGATTCAGTGTAGAGGGGGCGGTCAACAGCACAAGCGCCGAACTTTTAAAACTGGGCCTTGTCTGTGACCATGTTAAAATTACACCCTTTTAGTGCAGTATTTCCAAGATAAGAGTAATCCGAAAGAGGGATGGACCTATCCGGAGATTGGACGATGAAAAGGTAAGTGAAATTTCATAAAAATTGATAAAATTAATTTATTAATTACTTTGATTGCGAATTTTGAAATATTTACATATTCGCTCTTCGCAAGGAAAAAACCACACATCATAATTTGTTTTGAATGAGCCGAATAAGTTCAACCATTTCAGACGACCCCCAAGTGTATCTTCTGTGAGGTCAGTGCGTTGAACTTAGATTGTTTTCAACAATACCTTTTACCATTGAATTGCAGAAGCAGTCAAAAACAATTATGGGATATTGTTGGCATCTTTCTCATTATCACAAATCTACTCTCAAAGAGGTTGGAAGTTAGGAGCTGATTATTTGATAATCTCTTTTTTTCCAGAATGGAATCTACTTGACTTGCTCGTGCGGCTGGGTAGTTCGTAGTTATAGTGGCCATCACACTCACAACAAGAACGTAAGAACTATATATTTCTTTGGATGAATATATTTATCAAAACTGTGTGCTAGTCATGATCGTGTTTCTCTGATAAATAGTATATTCTCAATTTTCAGTGCGACGGTCATGATTTCACCGTTCACAAAGTGGACGACCAATGAGTCGAGTCGAATGTACTTTGAGAGTTAACTGCTTCTAGACCTACATATGATTACCTTCATTTATCTTGTATTGTTTTGCGTTGTGCTTGGCCTACGAAATTGTTTTGGAAGTAAAGTGTTGTAATTGGTCGGAGACTACACTAATATTTCGTTCATACTGGTTTATTTCCAGTAGATACATTTATTAGTTGTTTGTGTGCGTATTTTAAATTGTTTCTAATGATTTTCTCTCTCTTGAGTATGGCGGATCTAGGGCTCTGCTTCGTTGAAGAAGAACTAAAGACTGTGAGATCGGTACTCTGTCATTTGTTACTAAATTAATTGTACACATCTATAATGTGTGGATTTGACGAAGTTTGACGAAGTAAAACAATGAAAAAATACTCAAAAATTATATTTGTGCGCCTTTGTTTATTATTGATTATTAATTCCAGCTCGCTAATCACTACCCTCCATCTCTAGTGGAACCGAAAGAGGAGCCACCTGACATTCAGGTGAACTTTGCACTGACTTTTTTGTGATTAATTCTTCGCAACTTAAGGAATCCATAGAAGAGCCTCTCCCGCTTTTCTATTCTTCGTTGGGAGAAAATGCTTACAAAGAGGAAGAGACGTGTGATGGTGAAGAGGTCAATATAACTTTAGTGCCGTTCATTTTCTCCTAGTTAAGTAAATCTCGCTCTAATAAAATCATAAATTTACAGAGTCGTTCTCAATTTGGTATCGATTCGTTCGGCTTTCGTCTAGGGAGAGCGGCTTCTTCATTCTCCGCTTATTCAATGGTAAGGACTGAAAGATTTCCGCATTTTTTGTCCTTCAAACAAACGTTATAGATCGCTGACCAAGCTCGATCACTGACATCGAAATCGAAAAGTAAGGAGGATAAAGCGGCAGAGGTTCGAATGTTTAGTTATTCAGTTTTTTTTCAATTCCAAGTGTTCAGAGCTTTCCCGATCCTGCAAGTGTAGCATACAAAACGAGATCGTCAAGAGAGGTTACCAGACCTCGGAAGTTTGCTGATTATATGGGCGTTTTTAATGAAGGGCCATCGATGAAAAGGCCGAAGCAGAGACTTGAGAAGACAGGCAGAGAAGTCAGTAGATTGACTCATTTTTGAACATATATTCTTGGTGTGCATGATATATTTCTACATATCTCCGAGTCTCGTGATACGACTACGGTAGACGATTGCTCACCCAACGATTCCTCAACGGGCTTTGATGCTGTAGATGGATCGCCTCAGTCGGTGATAAGACATTTCGCAAAAAGGAACTCGAAAAAGGACGTTTCGCAAATTTTTCAGCCGCGATGCGACCGCGACGCAGAGCACGCACATCCTCTTTGAAAGCTATTTTCGCATGATTACAAATATTTTTTCTATTTTTTATTTATCGATTCCAGTGTAACTGAAGCAGCGTAACCCGATAATTAAGAAAAAAATACGACAAAATGTAAATGAAACGTGCACAAAACAAATTTTTTCGAAATGTCTTTTTGCGAAACGTCCTTTTTCGAATTTTCTTTTGCGAAATGTCTTATCACCGCCTCAGTCTGCGGTTAGTTCGCATCTATTTTGTTTGTTTATCATCTTAATTATCAGGGGGTGTATCATTTTAGAACTGGTCATTTTAGAACTCTTGTTATTTTGATCTCAGGACGTGTTTTACGACATTTTATTTTTGATCCCTGTAGAGTTCTAAAATGACCAGTTCTAAAATGATACACCCCCTAATTATCATCTTTGGTTGAATGACGTGGTTTTGGGCTTCACCGTTCATCAGCGAACTATTAGTTTCAGAAGGACGGAGAAAGTAATCAGGACTTCTCATTGGATAATCTGAAAGGAGATGAAGATGATAAGGAGAAGGCAGTCGATAATATTGCATCTACGTCTAAGGTTTGCACCTCTATTATTCTGTTGTTTTTGATGGAATGCTCTAACCATTATTTATACAGGAATCGTCCGACACTGTCGATGATAAGAAACGAAAGAGATCATCCAGAAATGCCATCGATTCTCCGGAGTACAAAGTATTTTTTATTGACGCTAATGGCGATATCAAAACTGCTGTGAAAAAGGCAAGAGTGGATAATAAGAAGAGAATCGAAAATGTGAGTCAGTTTCAATCGAGATTTATGTTTACAATGATGTGCTGATTTCAATTCCATTTTCTGTTCAGATCGATGAAGAAACACGTCAAGATTCATCAGTTAACGACCTCATTGGAGAAGGCACGAAGACTGAGGAGACTTTGGAGGTTTGTTTTTGTTTCCAATCGTGAATATTATTTTCTAGTTATTGTTGTTTTCTGACTACCATTGACTGTTATCAACACACACATTTTTTAGGAAGTGGAGAATCGAAGAAGATCGTCGAGAACTATTTCCAAGCCTCTGAAATACATAGAATCAATGAATGATTCCGATGAAGAGACCGCAATTCAGGTGGGCAAAATATGAATTTTGTGAACGTCTTTCGACCCTTTTGTGCTCATGACGAGTTTGTTAGACCTCTGAGGCTCGAGATGAGGATTATTTACACAACGATGTTTCAACGGGCACCAATAACGTGGGCGGATCTGCTCAGCGTGGGGTTGTTCTGAACTTAGAATACCATAAATATGTGGATTCTATGAAGAAACTCGTCAGTCTGGGCATATTTCTGATTCGTGATTTGAGTTTGTTAACCCTGTTCTCTTAAGAAGAGAAGCGCTCAAAGGGCAGACTGTCATTCGGATTCGGCGAAACGGAGAAATGATACGGAACTGGAGTGCCCTGAATGCGAAGTACGTACTCTTTTTATCAGTTATATTTTGTCTAAAAATATATTTTAAAAAATAAGTTATAAAATTAATTAATTTTTAGTATCGAACGCCTTCTGTGTCTACGTGGATTGGTCATCTCAGATCCAGGCATTACACAACGCCCGTTATGGTCTGTTTTTACCACTTGATTATTTTATTCCGTCGTTCCCCACCTACTGCGGTAAGTTCGCCACCATTAAGATTTCATAGCACTTCGCAAGCCCTAGACGGCTTGTTTATATGATCCGCGGAAGATGAACAAACACACGTTTATTCGTTAAGAGGCCACTCTGCTGTGCTAAAAGTAGATGCATATTTAGGCCGGACTCGCTCTTCTTTGTGCATGTGGACACGAATTTGCGTCTGTCCATCATGCTCGCGAGGTGAATTGTTGTAGATATCCTCTTTAAATAAGTCTGAAATTTTTAAATATTAAAATTTTCAGTGCGATATTTCCAAGATTACTGTGATCCGTAAGAGAGATGGACCTATTCAGAGATTGGATGATGAGAAGGTGATGTTTACATTACAGTCGTGTATTATTAATGAATCCAGTAGAAATGTTTAAAAATGCTTTTTATTCGTTTCAGTTCTATCTCTTTTTTTTTAGAGAGAATTTTGACAGTTTTATCCATAATCCAAAATTAATTGAAATATCTTTTTTTCAGGTAACCCCGCAGTGCTTTATGTGCGAGGTCAGTGCCTAGATGTTTCCATTTTAATTTTAATCACTATTAATACTCGATTACAGATGTATCCAAAGACAATGCACGGATATGTTGCACATCTGAGAAGAAATCACAAATCTACACTAACTGCGGTGGGTTTTCAGCATCGGATATTTTGAAATATATGTTTATTCAAGAATGGATTCTACTTGACTTGCTCGTGTGGCCACGTTGCTCGTTGCCCAGATGTCTGCGCCAAACATGCCAAGAGTGTAAGCGTTTCTCCCTGTTTTTCTAGCAATTTTTCTTGGAGCGTCACGAAAGTTCTTTGTATCAAAAGTTTTTTTAGTGCGACAGTCATTTGTTCTCTCTTCATAAATCAGAAGTTGAACTTATCGTAAGTGTTTAGTTTTGAGTGAGAAATTAATGGCAATCATTGCAGACGACTCCCCAATGTATCTTGTGCGAGGTCAACACACTATTTACTGTATAAATATTGGTGATTTCTCGACTTTGACTGATAATTCCATTCCAGAAACATCCGAGGACAATTCTGGGATATGGTGCACATCTGCGTGATGCTCATAAATCTACTCTCATTGATGTTAGTTTTCTGAATTTGAGAAACGGAGCATCTATTTTTTTCAGAATGGAATCTACTTGACTTGCTCGTGCGGTCTTGTCGTTCGCTGTTGTAATGTCAATCCCTCCCACACCAAGGATGTATGGTTTTTTATATTGCAACCGCCCCCCTAAACAATTGACATTATTTGCAGTGCAATGGCCGTGACTTCACCGTCGACAAAGAAAAATAAAAACATTTTTTTTTTTTTTATTTTTTTTTTCTTCAGAGCCAATTGTTTCTTGTTATGTTGATTTATTTCTTTTGTCGTGTTGTTACTTGAACGTTGTATAGAATGTGATGATAAAGTATTGCCTTTGTTTCGTCGCAATTGTTTCTCCAAGGCTGGTTTCTTTCCAGTGAATACCTTCTTCACAAGAGTTCTTTTTTTAAATTTCAGAATATTTCAAGAATGGAGCCTTTAGAGGATTCCTTGGAAACGATTGAGCAATTGATTCCAGCTGAGAATGAGGTTTGCCTATTGTGATTAACGATAGAGCAGATTTAGATTAGCTCTTTTTATATTCAGAACCCTACTGTGGATAGAGAAAAAGATGATTCTCATCACGAACCGCAAACTGCTTACTACATTGTGGATGATCATGATTACTGTTTGATGCCACGATTTGTGAGCTTGCTTACCACTTGATTTTGATTCAGTATAGAATGTTTGAGAAGAATGACTCGGCATTATTGTGGACACCGATAGGTACTTCTAAATTAGAATATCTAAGCTTTGCAGGATTCTTCGACTATCGGCTTGAAGAAAACAAGAATACCACAGAGAAAGATCACAAGAACGCTAAGATACAACGAGTATCTGAAGAATCCTAAAGGAAAATCGATCTCAATTCCCACTGTAAGCAGACATTAAACGTTCTGTTTCGAATATTTCTTCATTGATATATTTCAAGTTTTTTTTAGGAAAGTACTTCATCTTCATTGACCAAATCTGGTTCAGCACCGAAGAAATATCGTTTATCCAAGGCGAGTGATACGGATATAGAGTGTCCTGTATGCGACGTAAGTTCTTCATGAGTAAACGAAAATAATTGTTTCGTTGTTTCAGTTTCGCACTAGATCCGCGCAAGTTTGGGTGACCCATCTCCACCAGATCCATTCCACTAGTCCTCAGCAGGTTATTTATTTTTTTAAACTGGATTTGAGAATTTGAAGTGTGAACGTTCTCCAAACTTTGCTGACATTTGTGAGAAATGTTTCTTTAAGCTGAAAGTCTTCCTTCTCTGTGAGTGTGGAAAGGAATTTCAGTGGCCAATTCATAACAGAACAGTAAGAATCTACCATAAGAGTATACCTCTTAAACATTTTCTGTGCAAATTTACGTAACTAATATTCAGTGCGATATGGCTAATTTCACTGTTGTTCACAAGCCCGATTATCCAATGGCTCCAATTCGCCGCAACATCTGGAACTGTTTCACGAAGGTCGGTAGAGATAATAGATTGATCAATGCGATAGACTTGAACTAGCCTCTAATTTTATTAGTTTTGGTATGCACAATGTTGAATTAGTTCGCAGCTTGCTTTGATTTCACGCGGCTAACCCTAGACCATACGTGGGCAGGGGGCCATCGAAAATAATTTTGCAGGCAAGAGGAAGCCAAAAAATTGCAGCCACGTGTCCACCCGAAATTTTTTGCCAGCAGGGCCAAAAAAAAATTTTTCAACACCCCCCCCCCCCCCGGTCGCCGTGACGTCAGCAAATCCCAGACTGTTGAAGCAGTAACCTGTCAAAACCCGTGACGTCACGCCCTATTTTCGCAATCCTGCAGCCTCATGCCACCTGGTTTGAAAAAATACAGGCACATGCCGTTGGACCGCGCCCACCTATGCCCTAGACTAATTACTAACATCTTGTTTAGGTGTATTCAAGAGGAGAGCAGCGTATTTACTGCACTTTATGTGATTGGAAATATATGAAATTTAAGAAACGATGCATGAAATATCTATGGCGTCACTTGGAGTGAGTTTAAAAAAAGATCATTTTAGTGATGTGGTGTGTTACAACTGATGAAACGGTCATCTTAAATTTTGCATATTCAGATCCAATCACCCTCTGGAATTTTCGATCATCAGGCCCGAACAGAACAGCTGTCCCGAAGATAGCAATGTAGCAGAACAAGAAACAAAGGAAAGTGATACTGAGATGGACTGTCCCAAATGTGAAGTAAGTCACTTTGGTCGTTTAATTATTAAGTAATTACATAAATATTTTATAGTATCGTACGAAATCTGCGTGCTCCTGGATGAGCCATTTAGCACACACACATTCTACCAGTCCCACTAAAGTAAGTTATTAAACATTTTACATTGATTAATGTCTTCAAATTAACTACTATAGTGAATGTAAAATTTGTTTTTTAACGTTTTATTTGTATTAAAATATCTCCAGGAAGGCGTTGCTCTCTTATGCGAGTGTGGGAATGAATCTTTATCTCAAATGCACAGTTTCAAGGTTAGATATTTTGCTCATCCTAATAAATATTAAAATTAAAAAATTTCCAGTGTCGCATTGCCAATTTCACTGTCATCCGCAAACCAGCGGATAAGGTTGGTATCGATTTTGTTTTGTTTATAACATTTTCACTGGCCCTTTCAAGAAAACTTTCAGATCAATCCTCGTGGTGTCATTTGGTCATATTTCACGAAGGCAAGTGAATAATTATTTGTAAATATACGAATATTGATTTTTATTAAAAACTTTTTTCTGATCACATTTATCCAGGAAATCAAGAAAGGAGATAAAAGGAGGGGTATCAATCTCTGTTTTCTGTGCGATTGGAGAATGCGGTTCGGTCCAACTGCAACGACTTGTATGTGGACGCATCTGAAGTGAGAAACATATTTTTTTGATCTAGAATATTGTTTTCATCTAGGCTCGTTCACCCAATCGAATATTCGATGCTCAAACCGAATGAGTCCCGCCCCGATGTGGACAAGCATAACAGTGTCGAGGGCACGGCATGCGTCTTGCCAGGCGATATCCTTCCCTTCGATCTCTTCCAGCAGAAACACCCAGAGGATGAAGGAGAGGGAGCAGTGAAGGAGGTGAAGGAGGAAATCAAGGAAGAAACACCATGGGAATACTAACAATTTGTCTTTTGATTTCCATCTCTTTTTGTTTTTGTGCTAATCCAATGTTGTTATTGCTATAGGGAATGATGTTACCTTGGCAATTGTGTTGTCTTGTGCTCGTTTACACTACTGCTGCTGATAAATTTATTCCGTTATATAGTGAAAAAATGTATATTCAGCAGTTGTTTGATCTGCAGATTCTATTTATTTTCGATTCTATATTCTAATTTTAATTTTCTATTCAGAATGACAGATCCTGATGGCTTTGTTGACGAGCTGCGAAGAAAGGTACCGTTTATTGGATTATTGTTTGTTTTGGAACATGAGAATTTTGAAATTGGAATCTCATACTTTATGTTCTAATTTTACATAGATAATTATGTTTCTCGATAGCGTACATATTTCAAGGTCACTAATCAGTTCCCTCAACCCCTAACGGAACCAATAGAAGAGCCATTGGACGAATTCCCATTAATTCCTGCTGAGAACGAGGTTTTTCTGTGTATTGCGATTATTGGTAGGCTGTAGACTATGATTAGCATTATTTTCTAATCAGGACTCTCAGCTGGGTCGAGGAAAGAGTGATGTTGATGATTCTCATCACGAACCGCAACTTTCATACGACATTGTGGATGATCATGATTACTGTTTGATGCCCCGATTTGTAAGCATGCTTACCACTTGATTTTGATTCAGTATGAAATGTTTGAGAAGAATGACTCGGCATTATTGTGGACACTGATACGTATTTCTAAATTAGTATAAGCTTTGCAGGATTCTTCGATTATAGGCTTGAAGAAAACGAGAATACCACAGAGAAAGATCACAAGAACGCTAAGATACAACGAGTATCTGAAGAATCCTAAAGGAAAATCGATCCCAATTCCCACTGTAAGCAAATTTAAAGTACGATTTGCATTATATGAGCACAATATAATTTTCACGTCCCGTTATGATTATTTATTCACTGATATAATGTCGGGCTATTTTTTTTAGAAAAGTAAATCATCTGGATTGTCTAAATCTGGTCCAGTAGGGAAGAAATATCGCGTATCCAAGTTAAGTGATACGAACATCGAGTGTCCTGTATGCGACGTGAGTTTTTTTACGTATGAGATGGAACTGCTTTATTTTTTCAGTTTCACACAAGATCTGCTATTATTTGGGTGGCCCATCTCCAGAAGATCCATTCCACTAGTCCTCAACAGGTTATTTATATATTTATTTAAAAAATTAATGATTAAGATTGTTTAAAACGTGCGCATTCTTCAACCTTAATTGAGAAACGTTTTTAAGCTGAAAGTCTTCCTTCGCTGTGAATGTGGAATGGAATTGCAGTCGACATTTCATGGCCTAAGCGTAAGCATGGTGATGGCACGGTTGGGAACCCTCGTTTAGGAACCCTATCTTCGAGTTCGTTTTTTGGGAGCTAACATTTTGGAACTCAAAAGCAGGGTTCCTACACGAGGGTTCCAATTTGGAACTTCCAACCCGTGCCATCATCGTAAGAATCTACAATAATTTAGAAGAAGAATGCTGTTAACAGGTTCTCAAGAGGCAAACAAGGATTCTCATTAAGAATATTCTTGACATGATTTATTTTCAGTGCAATATCGCTAATTTCACTGTTGTTCACAAGCCCGATGCTCCAATTCCTCCAACTCGCCGCAACATCTGGACCTATTTCACCAAGGTGAGTGGAAAAGGTAGTAAATTAGTGCGCGTGACTCTAATTAGGGAAGGGTCTCTGTTTTTTATTGCATGTTGCGTGATCTACGTTGACTAAGTCGACAGCTTGTTACGTTGAATAAGCTAGCGGCTCATTTGTTTGCAGGAGGAGAGAGGCGAGCAACGGGTTCACTGCAGTTTATGTGACTGGAAATACAAAAAATTCAAGAAACGAGGCATAAAATATTTGTGGCGCCATTTGGAGTGAGATGGTTTTTTAAAGCATAAATGATCATTTTATTGTGTTTCAACAGATGAGATGGCTATCTTAAACTTTGCCAGTTTAGATCGAGTCACAAACTGGAGTTTTCGATCCTCAGACCCACACAGAACAACTGCGCAGACAATGTGAATGCAACACAACATGAAACGAAGGAAAGTGATACAGAAATGGACTGTCCCAAATGTGAAGTGAGTGATATTCATCCTAGCTTGTCTTCATTGTCATCCTTTTTTAGTATCGTACGAAATCTGTGTGTGCCTGGATGAGCCATCTAGCACATACACATTCTACCAGTCCCACTAAAGTATGCTTTTAAATGTTTTTATTTTTATACTACAGGGAAATTGTTGTTTTGCTCTATTTCGATTAACATTTTTCCAGGAAGGCGTTGCTCTCTTATGCGAATGTGGGAATGAATCTTTATCTCAAATGCACAGTTTCAAGGTTAGATATTTTGCGCATCCTGATAAAAAAAATTTTCCAGTGTCCCGTTGCCAATTTCACTGTCATCCGCAAAGCAGCGGATAAGGTAGGTCACCAAATACTTGTTTTGTTCATAACATCTTCACTGGTAGTGTTAATAAGATCAGATTTTATATTCAATAATTGATATCAATAATACATTATGCAGATCAATCCTCGTGGTGTTATTTGGTCATATTTTACGAAGGCGAGTAGATAATTATTTCTGAATTTGCTGAAATCAAACGTTTTTAATAATTTTTCAAAATTGCTGTTCAGGGAAATTGTAAAGGGGAGAAAGGGAGTATTTACGGTTGTTGTTTTCTGTGTAATTGGAGAAGACGACTCCTTCCAACTACAACCTCTTATATGTGGACGCATCTGAAGTGAGAAACATATTGTTTTAATCTAGAATATTGTTTTCATCTAGGCTCGTTCACCCGATCGAATATTCCATGCTGAAGCCGAATGAATCCCGCCCCGATGTGGACAAGCATAATAGTGGGGGCACGGCATGTGTCGTGCCAGGCGATATGCTTCCCTTCGATCTCTTCCAGCAGAAACCCCCAGAGGAAGACGGAGAGGGAGAAGTGAAGGAGGTGAAGGAGGAAATCAAGGAAGAAACACCATGGGAATACTAACAATTTGTCTTTTAATTTTCATCTCTTTATGTGCTAATCCAAAGTTGTTATTGTTATATGAAATGTTGTTACCTTGGTCTGTTGTTGCTAATTTACGACGATAAAGTATTGTATTTGGTCCTTGTCGACTAATTCATTTATCCTGGTTTGTTTCCGCTGAATACCTACTCTTTCCAATTAAAAAAAGTGCCAATCAAAAACAATTTATTAACATTATTTTAAAGAATGGAGCCACCCGAGGAGTCTTTAGCTATTGTTGAAACATGGTGGAGAGAGGTGAGCTGGCTTCATTTTCTCATAGCGATGAATTCTCATTACTACTGTTTTTACTGCTAATTTTTTGTCGCAGAGTCTGATGTACTCTGAACAATCAAGTGATCATCTACTCTTGTTGATTACGGAAGGATTCGAGACTATCAATGTCGTCCTCTCTCAAGATTCCGATCACATTGTTAGTTTGTACATTTTTGAATCTTTTAACAATATAAATTCTTTTTTACAGTGCTCGTTGGAAAAAATAGCTTCACTTCACGAAGCGCTAATAATAGTGTTGGAATTGGAAAATGAGGGGTAGGTTATTGTTGTTTGCTCAATGACAGGTTTTATTTGATCAGTTTCGATGTTCTCCGTCATCTCTCATACGGGCTCATCGAATCCTTCTATGTTGCTCTTCTTTATCAGTTCGGAGGAAATATCAATGGAGAGCAGGACAAGGTTTGGGCATTTCGTTGTTATCTTTTCTTTTAGATGTGAATAGATTATCATATTGTATGAGGTTACTGAGTTATGCTGTAAACTTAACTGCTTGCAGGCCTCTATTGCCACTCAATTAGTTCAGCCGAAAGGCGAAACTTCAGTAGAGACGGTTGAGCGATGGTGGAAGAAGGTAAGGACAACGGTACTTCTTCGATTTCTGTCCCCCCTCTCTCCCTACACTCCTCTTCCCTCCCATTCATTCCTCGTAGTCACCCGTTTCCTTCTCGGTCGAGGGCTGAGGGGGGGGGGGGGCAGAAGTTCCAGGACAACTATCAACGATGCATTATATATTACTTTCATAATTAATTAACCTCTCCAATAAATTTTTAATTCCTTTACCTTTAATTTTTGAGTTGAAAATTGGTCTTAATGAACGCAATTTGAAATCTTGTTTATTTGAGTATTAAATGCTCCCTTTTGCAGTGTTTCAAGTTCTCTCGTGAGTCGGATGATATTCTTCTCTCATTGATGACTAAAGGATTCGAGACAATCAATGCTTTCCTTACTCAAGACTCCATTATCAACGTTAGTTGATAAATTGGCGTATGCTTTCCGACCTAATTAAATATTTGACGATTTGGCGGGTATGATGCCAATTTTTCCGAATGCCTATTTTGTAGAATTCAATGGAAACAATTGCTGCACTAGACAACGAAAGAAAGCTAGCATTGCAGTCAGAGAATAGGGAGTGAGCTTTTTTTTTTTACAAAGTATGAGCATAAATATTAACACTGAAACATTAAGTTTCGACGTTCTCCGTCATCTATTATTCGGTCTCATCGAATCATTTCCAATTGCTTTTCTTCGGTTCATTAGACAGAGCAATGGAGAACAAGACAAGGTTTGGCTGATATTATATTTGAATCGGCGCCTTATTTCTCTGCTGATTCACAAATCTAATTTTTGTCTTATTCAGATCTCTAAGATTAATGATTTAATGGATGAGAAATCTGTAAATCTGGAGTATTCGATGAATGATTCAATCAAAGATGAAGATGAGAAGGTGACTGCTGGTCGTATCGTTGAGGGACCGAAGGTTTGTAGGTTCTCTATCCCGTTCCCAATTACACAATACGATTAACTTTAAATTTTGAATCTCTCGTGAAAGTCATGAGTTTGCAGAAACAAATAAATAATAATAATGCAAAGTCCTTTATTTTAACAGAACTCGTCCAAGACTGATAAAGTTGAGAAGCGAAGAATCTCAAACATCGAACGTCCTACTAATGATCTCAATGATTCCGGTATCGATATCGTAACTCCATTGAAGAAGGCCAGAACTGAATCTAAGATGAAAAACAATAAGGTTAATAATTTAGTCATTGCGGATGTTTTTGATTGCTATTTCTCAGAAAACAAATTTATCTGGTGCAAGAGAAAAGTCAGAACCTTCCGAAGTGAAAGCAAAGATGAGCGATACGGAAATGGAATGTCCCGAATGTGAAGTGAGGCTCTTTTTATAAATTTGAATTTTTTAAAAAAATTTTTAAATAAATTTTTTATTTTTATAAACATGACCGTTACTACAGTTTCGAACACGATCCGCTGCTTCTTGGTACGTCCATCTTCGACAGAATCATTCCACAAGTCCCCTGCAGGTCATTTTTAGAATAAGTACAGCACGTGAAATTATGCTCCTAGGCTGGTCTCGCTCTCCTCTGTGAGTGTGGAGTTGAGTGCGTCACATATCATCACAATTATCAAGTACAAATAGGATAAAAGAATTGATTAAACTCATTAAAAATAAATATTTTTAGTGCAATATTGCCAACTACACTGTGATCCGAAAGAAGCATGACGTGAAAATCATCCGGAAAGGGGTATATTTTCTTAAATTTATGTGTTGATCGGTGGGCCGACTTGCTCGATGGGAATACGATACCCTGCTTTCCCATGGCTTCTAGGGCACGTTTCCTCTTCGCAACCGAAGTTACTACCAATTTACCGACCCCGGGGGGATAGAGGGCTTGGTTGGCCTAGGCGGGGATCGAACTCGTGACCCTTCGATAGCGATGGTGACACATATTAACATATGTGTCACCATCACTATTATGTGAATGGTTTATAAAATACGTCTGGAATCCAGGATTCATCTTACTTAACAATTTTTTTTTAATTTCAGTGCAATATCGCAAACATTAAGAGGATGAACCAGAAGAATCTCGATGCAAAAGCACATATTGACCCAGCTGTTAAGGTTGACTTTGCCTATTTTTTGTAGTATATATCCTGGCCATTAAAAGAGGAATACTGCATGTTCGTAACAAAGAGAGAGTTTTTAAGAGAGTAAGAGAGTTTTTTTTGTATGTGACACTTCGCAGTATTATCGAGTTTCATTTTTTCGACTGATTATGTTTCCTACAAAATAACTTATTCTGAATTGCAGATGACTCCACAGTGTATCTTGTGCGAGGTGAGTGCATGGAGAAGGTTTTTTTTCATCTGATTTTTTTTCCAGAAACATCCCACGACAATTTTGGGATATGCTATGCATCTTCACCAAATACACGGCTCATCTCTCAAAGCTGTTGTTTTCGTGGATTATAATTTCTGACCATTTTTTTCCAGAATGGAATCTACTTGACTTGCTTCTGTGGCCAGGTTGTTCGTTCTTACAATAACAATACCATACACACCAAAACGGTGAGTCCTTAGTAATGCAATTATTTCGAATTTTTTGGCAGAGTGTTTGACAGTCATGAGACCATAATTTTCAGTGCTGCAGCCTTCATTTCACTGTTCACAAAGTGGACGGGAAGTGAAAGGAGTCAAAAGTTCCGTCGATATTGATTTGTTCTTCTGAAAACACACTATTATCCGTTTCTTTTCTTTTGTTTTTACCCTTCTTGAAGGATTTCTCCTTCAAATGTTTTCACTTTATCGTTAATAATAACTGATCAAATCCTCGATCACAGTTAATAAATCTAATTTTATCGTATTTATGTGCCTTGATTATGCGGCAGTTATAAAATCTGCAAATTATACCTGACCTTATCGTATTATAAATTTAGTTTCGTATCTCTCAGAATGGCAGATCCGGAGTTGCCTATGGCTACTGAAGATGAACGGGGCACGGTAAGATTTGAAGAATATTGCCAAACATGGGCTATGAAAAGGCATAACAGATTTAGGTTTGAAAATTTGCAAATCTTTTTATGACAATGAATTCTAGGTCGCTAATCAGTGCCCACCATCTTTATTGGTACCGAAGGAAGAACCAATCGACGGCTTTCAAGTGAAGCCAGAGGATAATCAGGTAAGAATCAGCAGAGAACAGCTGTAGAATATTATATTGAATGTTAGTGATTAAATGATACAATCATCCGATTGCGACAATCAGCATGATTCACGAATTGTCTAAGTATTTGCAGTTGTCTTCTCACGATTTCAATGAAGATGAGATGGTAATCAAGGAAGAAGATATGGTGGATGTTGATGTGGTCTGTTTCTAACCGATTTTCTCTATAAGATAATAATTCTTATTTTCAGAAGGTTGAAATGAGCGATGCAGCTATAACATTAGAGAATGCATTCTACGAAGTGATTTCAAACATGGCTGTGAGTATGTCCTGAATATTTTTATTGTTATCCAAACTTTATTTTTGAACTGACATTTTTATTTCAGAGCCCGAATACCAATCCGTCGTTTCCAATTGAACCGAAGGATGAACCAATCGACGATTTTCCTAGCGACAATCAGGTTCACATATCATTTATTTCCTAAATCATTGTATATTTTACAGTTATTCTCTTATGGATTCAATGATATTGAGGGTTTGAAGGACGAAGATGGCGATGATATGGTTAGCTTTTAGTGATTGAAAAATTCGTACATTTCACAAATGTTTTACTTTTATCAGCACGTTGGAAGGAGGGATGCGAATGTTAAAGAGTTAGATCCATTCAACGATTTTCCATCATATTGGGATGTGTGTGTCTTTTTTTCTTCCAAATATTAGCAAATATTGCAGTCGGTGGAGGCTTCATCTCATTCCTTTGCGGCTTTCTAAATGTGCGCTTCTGCGGTTGAGGGGGTCTCCACTATTCCTTCTTATATATTTTATAATTAATATTAGAGGTATCATGATGATTTGATAGAAATTGTGATATTAACCTCATCAAAAATTCACTATGGTTCTATATCCCTATCATTCCCTACTGATCGCGTATAGCTGGAGACCCCCACAACAGCAGAAGCACCCAAAATTTGCAGTACTTTTAAAAATTCAGATGTGCAGAAGCGATAATCCAGAGCTCTCGTTGGATGATTCGAACAAAGTAGATGGAGAGGAGGATATGACTCCCGATGGAACAACGGTTCGTACTTCTTTATCTTATTCTCCTTTTCGTAGTGAAACAACATTTTCTAGAAACTTACCGCAAGATATGTATGCGATTAACTGTAAAATCCCAATAATTTCAGATGACTCCTCAGTGCATTATGTGTGATGTGAGTGGTGGTTTTTACAATTACTTACTTACTAACGAATGATTAATATTAATAAATTTTAGGTGTATCCCAAATCTATTCGAGGCTATACAAACCATCTTTACACGAGACACAAATCCACTCTGATTGCCGTTAGTTCTTGAATATCTTATAATACTGTAATTGAGCATCTTAACATTTTTATATATCTAGAATGGAATCTACTTGGCTTGCTCGTGCGGCTGGATTATTCGTTGTGATTCAAGCTATTCCAACCACACCAAGAATGTAAGTTCTCTATATTTCAACCATTGTTAGCATTTCGCAACAATATTTAAGGCCACATCACATTCCCGTTAATTTGAAACTATTTAATTTTCAGTGCGATTCTCGTGAATTCACTATTCATAAATTGGACGAGAACCCCGATATGAAAGCAAGTGATGTTACCCTTTGCGAATTTGTTTTCGAAGACCTGTATAATATCAATCATTTCAGAAGACACCTCAGTGTATTATTTGCAATGTGAGTTTCTCTTTAATACACTTATATATTTAATTCATAAGTAGTTTATATTAATTATTTTCAGATATATCCTAAGACTCTTCTCGGCTATACTAGCCATCTTGTAAAACACCACAAAACTACTCTGATTGCCGTTGATTTTACATACCTTATAATCAAACAATTTTTGAAAAGATTTTATTTTTTTTATGTCTAGATTGGAATCTACTTGACTTGCTCGTGCGGCTGCGTTGTTCGTTCTACCAATAGCAGTGCCAACCACACCAAGAATGTAAGTCTATATTTCAACCGTTGTTAGCATTTGGAAACAATATTTAAGGCAACATGATATTCCCGTTAATTTGAAACTATTTAATTTTCAGTGCGATTCACGTGAATTCACTGTTCATAGAGTGGACGAGAATCCCGATCTCATCAATAAAGTAAGTGATTAAATGTTATGAGTGAGAACGTTTCCATACATCTTCACATTCTAGCGCAATGGTCGTAAATTATCTATTCAAAAGCTGACCAGAAATAAGGTAATTGAAATTCATTTTTATCACTTGAATGCAATTTATATTACATATAAAAAAATAAACGGGAAGTTTGTCATTTCTCAGTCTGGCAAGTCTCGGTGTAGAGTGGATAAGATTGTAATTTCTCAACCGACTCCTCAGTGTATCTTGTGCGAGGTTAGTGTTTGTTTATTTTAGGTTATGGATTTGCACAATTTTTTGATCGATTATTCTACAATGGCCCTCGCTACATCTGACCGCGAAAGAGAATTGCGGAACTGGAGACCGGAAACTTTCGCGTGCAAGACACTATGTCTTGTACGCGTTTTCTTAGATATTGCAGGAACGTTTCTTACAATGCATCAGAAAACTTCGTGCGTAGATAGATGTTAATTTAAAAAATATACTTCTGATTAATATGTTACAGAAACAGCCAAATACAATTCTCGGATATTGCCAACACCTTCACTATGACCACAAATCTTCACTCATAGATGTTAGTTTTCCGTGTTTTAGTATATGATCGTCGTTGTTTGGTTAATTTCCTCCTCCATAAAGAGGCGGAGCTCTTTTAGATAGGATGCTTGCTTAGGATTAGTTTTAGCCTCTCAAGGATCCGCCCACTTCGACAAGGAATGAAGCCGAGGGCTTGATTGTCAACCAGTAAAGTTCCTTTTTTGTAGAATGGAATCTACTTGGCTTGCTCTTGCGGTCTGGAAGCTCGTTCTTATCAAATCGATCCCATCCACACCATGAATGCAAGTTTTTTTGTTCATGTATCCAAAAACAAATCTTACAAAATCAACCCTGAGAGTAGAATAACTTTTCAGTGCGGCGGCCGCGATTTCACCATTCACAAAGTGGACGAGAAATGAAAAGAGTAAAAAGAATAAAATCATATTTATCTCTTCTGAGAGTATGCTATTATCAGTTTCGTTTCTTTTCTATTTTTACTTAGAAAATGACCCTTCACAAAGTGGGCGATAATTGAAAGGAGTCAAAATTTCTCCGCTATTGATTTGTTCTTCTGAGAACGCACTATTATCAATTTCTTTTTTTTTGTATTTTTGCTTACAGAATGTGAAAAAATGATTTTAGTTTTTTACCCATCTTGAAGTATTTCCAAATGTTTCCTTTTATCGTTAATAACACCTGATCGAATCTTAGTTCACTGTTGATAAATCTTATTTTATCATATTTATTATGTGCTTACATTTTGCAGCAGTTATCAAATCTGCGATTTCTACCTGACCTAATCGTATTATAAATTTAGCTTCGTATCTCTCAGAATAGCAGATCCGGAGTTGCCTATGGCTACTGAAGATGAACGGGGCACGGTAAGATTTGAAAAATATTGCCAGGGGGGTCCAAATGGGACAACTGATAAAGGTTTCCAAGACTTTCGCAAATGAATTAATTCTAGGTCGCTAATCAGTGTCCGCCATCTCTATTGGAATCGAAGGAAGAACCAATCGACGGGTTTCAAGTTAAACCAGATGAGAATCAGGTAAGAATCAGTGTAGAACAACTGTTGAATATTTATTGACTCCGAAAACACGATAATATCACCCGAGTTTCAATTTTTTATATGAATTGTTGAACTATTTCAGTTGTCTTCTCACGATTTCAATGAAGAGATGGCTTGCAAGGAGGAAAATATGCTGGATGATGATGTGGTATTTTTAAATAGATTTTGTCTATAATGTAATCTGTTTGCCTATCACTTTCAGAAGGTTGAAATGAGCGACGCGGCTATAAAATTGGAGAATGCATTCTACGAAGTGATTTCAAACATGACTGTGAGTATATCTTATGTATATCGTCAGCCAAATTATTATTAAACGGACATTTTTATTTCAGAGCTCGAATTACACTCCGTCGTTTTCAATTGAACCGAAAGAAGAACCAATTGACGATTTTCCTAGCGACAATCAGGTTAAATTAATAATTTATTTCGTGATTCAATAAAGTTTACCAAGTTGTTCCATACTGATTTCAAATATATTGAGGGAATAAAGGATGAAGATTGTATCGATAATGATTCGGTAAGTTGCAATTCGATTGTGAGAAATGGACGATCGATTCCAATGATTCTTTATCGAATAGGAAAAAAATTATGATTGTTATCCTTAAATTGTAAAAATGTTGGACTCTACGTTTTTGCTGAGCGTTCAGATGTTCGAAGAAGGACATCGGGAGTTCTCGTTGTTCAAAGTAGGAGAGGAACTAGCGATCACTGACACACTAAAAGTTCGAATCTCTTGTTTTCCTAATATTTATTCGGGGTGTATCATTTTAGAACTCTTGTTATTTCGATCTCAGGAGGTGTTTTGCAACATTTTATCCCCCCCCCCAGTAGAGTCATAATAGAAAGTGCCGTAAAACCAACGGTACAATAACTCTCACCATGTGTTTTTAATCGTCAAAAGTTGTCTACCATGTGTTTTTCGATGCCAAAAAATGCCAAAATTCTCCCACCATGTGGTTTTTGGGGCAAAATGTTCAACAAACCATGTGTTTTTAGAACGACCCTATATTTGGTATTTCTACTCTGACAAGTGAGTAGAGTTATAAAATAACCAGTTCTAAAACGATACCACCCCCCATTTATTCTTGTTAAACAAATTCACGTGCACAGAAAGCAGCACATTATCCACTTATGTGTACACAAAAAAGATACTGCTTTCGAAAATCTCAAAGTTTCAGTCATCATCGAGGAAAAGAAAGATGGACGAGTCGGAATTGAAGTGCCCCGAATGCGAAGTTGGTGCAATTTGTTTCTTCCAATTCTTAATTTCTAATGCACCTAGTTGCCATTCTTCCCAGCAGTCAGCGGCACTTTCCTTGTTCCGTGCCAAGCCCCGCCCCCTTGACTCCTCCCCTTGACGAAGGGGCGGACCCTTGTGATATGTGGCTGACAACCAGACGGAGCCTTCAGCTAAGATGTTTTCAGATGCTTAGGCTCAGGCTTAGATTTAGCCTCTCAGCTCCTGGGTCCACCCTTTTGCCTAGGGGGAGGGGCCGAGGGGCGGGGCTTGGCACGAAACTAGGAAAGTCCCCAGTCAGCTTGTATTTCAAATATTCGAACATGCTTTCTTCAGTTTCGCACAGCGAACGCAAGTAGATGGGTGTGGCACCTCAGGATAAATCATAACACAACTCCCACACTGGTACGTTTTGCCCTTCTCGTGCGACATTTTGTGCTTGTGTCATATTATATTATTAGGCCGGTCTCGCTCTGCTCTGTGAATGCGGAAAAGAATCAGTTTCCGAGAAACATAGTCAGATGGTAAGAATTTTCAATATTTGTTTTGGTCCAAAACAATGTTGCGATTATAATAGTTAAGCCTTTCAGTGCAAAAGTTCGAAAATGACTGTGATCAACAAGAGGGACGAGTCTATCCGAAGATTGAGTGATGAGAAGGTTAGTTTATGTCTCGAGCTTGTATTCAAAGAGCATCAGAATATTTTGTGGATAACGTTGGGCACATATTAGTCGATAGGATGATAACTTCGTCGATATTTTGACAGAGCTTGCGAAATTGAAATTGGTACCCAATATCTGGAACAAACTCAGATGTTTTCAGGTTACTCCGCAGTGTATTATGTGCAAGGTGGGTATTTTGTACATTCCTGTTTTATGTCTTATTGAGTCGTTTACTTCGGATTTTTTTTAGATATATCCCGAGACTATTCTTGGGTATGCTGCTCATCTTAAAAGGTGTCACAATTCTACGCTGACTGCGGTTCGTTTTGGTTGATTTATGTTGCTCCATAACCAGCTTTTTTTAGAATGGTATGTATCTTACCTGCTCGTGTGGTACTCTCGTGCGCTCTCAGTATAGGTACACCCGACACGCAGAGGATGTTAGTTTTTTTTGTATTACACGATAATTAAATGAGAGTCAAGCGATAAAAAATAGCAAATGCTATCAATTTTGCCTTCACAGTGCGACGGTCGCCAATTCTCTCTTCACAAAATGGATATTATCGTATGGATAGGTTTGATAGTCTGAATGATGACACAAATTTCAGACGACTCCTCAATGCTTTATATGTGACGTGAGCCACTACCAATATATGTATTTTTTATTCAATATTCAACTAAATTGCGCTCATTCAGAAGCATCCCAAGACAATTCGTGAATATACGGCGCATCTACTAGTTTACCACGCGACTACTCTCTTGGAGGTTCGTTGCACAGTTTTTGATATAGCTAATTTCTGCTTTCCAGAATGGATTCTACATAAGTTGCTCATGCGGTCATGTTTTCCGTACAGGCGATCACGATCCCGACCACACAAAGAATGTGAGCTTTTTAATATGACTTTTTTTGACGATCAGCTAAAAATGTACAAATTCATGTTTTTTCTAAGTGCGATGGACGTGAATTCACACTTCATAGACTGGAATATTCAAATATTGTAAGTAACGTTTTGGATAGTCCTAAAATTGTGAACCATTTCAGGCGACTCCTCAGTGTATCTTGTGCAAGGTCAGCTTTTATTCAATGAGGCCTGAAAATATATAAAAAGGTTCAAGAATTTTTCTGATTATTTTTCTTCAGGAACACCCAAAGACGATTCTTGGATATAGTCAACACATTCATTTTGATCACAAATCTTCACTTACATACGTTAGTTTTCGAAATTTTTATAACAACTAATCTCAATTTTTCAAGAATGGAATCTACTTAACTTGCTCGTGCGGTCTGGAAGTTCATTCATATGGCATCGATCGCATACACTCTATGAATGTGAGTATTTTGTTCATGACGCCCAGAAGTTATTCTTATAGAATTAAAGATGCGAAATGAATAATATTGTTTGAATATTCATTTTTCAGTGCGGTGGCCGTGAATTCTCACTTCATAAGCTGGGTGATCCAAATATTGTAGGTAATATTTTGAAAGGTCAAAAGAATGTCATCCATTTCAGACGACTCCTCAGTGTATCATGTGCTGGGTTAGTTTCTTCATTTTCAGTGCAAATACTATAGTAATTTGTTGATTCCAGAGACATCCAAAAACGATTCTCGGATATGCTAGTCATCTTATAGATTATCACGAATCTACTCTCTTTGCTGTTAGTTGTCCGAATTCGATCAACCGATCTTATCTTTAACCTCAGGCTGGAATCTACTTGACTTGCTCATGTGGACTTGTACTTCGTTCTAAAAGTTGTGATTCCTCCCATACCAAGAATGTAAGTTTTCTACTTTCCATCCTTCGAAATATTTCCGCATGAATATTTGTCTGTAAAGAGTACATTCCCATGCTCATTTGACAAAAACAAATGTTCAGTGCGGCGGCCTCGATTTCACTGTTCACAAAGTGGACGAGAAATGAAAGAAGACTTAGTTCCTCCTTGTTTTGTTGATTTTTCTCTTTTGCCTGTTACTTTGTTTTTGTCTTGTTGCCTAGAAGTTGTATTGGAAGGTACGATAAAACGTTCAATTTCTGCGCATTCGCAAATAGTTATTCGACTCTGGTTGATTTCCAGTGAATACCTATACTGATTTGTTGAAATGATCGTACACTGAATAATGTGCCCCAACGTTTAGGAATCAAACTTTCTTTTCAAGAATGGAGCCACTGGAGGCCTCGTTAGAAACCGTTGAGCAATGGTGGAAAGAGGTAAGAACTGCTGTGAATAACATTAGTTCATATGGGACCTAGCACTATTTTTTCCGAACATCATTTCCCTTTTCAATTTTAGAGAAGGCTTCGGGCGATTTCGCTGTGTGGATGTTTTTTCTCAATGATGATTTTTACAGAGCTTGAAATTCTCTGACCAATCGAAAGACCATCTTCGCCCATTGATCACTAAGGCATTGGAGACCATCAATGTCGTCTTTTCTCAAGACTCCGATCGCAAGGTCAGTTCGAATTTCTACAATCTTTTTCCTAATCAACAATTTTGTCACCTATCAGTGTTCTATCGAATCAATCGCTTCACTTGACAACGAACGGAAGCAAGCATTGAAGTTGGAAAATGGGGAGTGAGTGACCCTTGTTGTATTCATGCCGCATTGTCGGCGAAGGGTTTTAAATCTGATCATTTCAGTTTCAACATTCTTCGCCACCTCTCATACGGTCTCATCGAATCCTTTCAAATTGTTCTACTTCAGTTCACTCTAAAGAACAATGGTGAACAAGACAAGGTTAGGCTTTCTTTTGAATTGTACGGGTTTCAGATTTGCCGATAAATTTATTAGCTGCTTTCAGGTTGAACCTGAGAAAGAAGCTTTACGAAAACTTGTTGAGCAATGGTTGAAAGAGGTAAGAACCGTTGTGGACTATTCAATAATGGCATTATTTATTCCAGAGCTGTAAGTTCTCTCGTGAATCGTCTGATCTTCTTCTCTCATTGATCTCGAAGACATTCGAAACAATTGCTATCGTCCTTTTCCAAAACCCCGATAGCAATGTGAGTCCGCAAATGTAAAACCATCTTGTGATCTAAATATTTTTATGTTTTGCTTTCAGAACTCAATGGAGACCATCACCGCATTATACAACGAAAGGGAGCAAGCATTGCAGCAGGAAAATGAGGAGTAAGCAATTGTTTTCTTAAGATTAATGCTTAGAAAGTTTGACGCTTCAGTTTCGACGTTCTCCGTCATCTCTTATTCGGTCTCATCGAGTCATTCCAAATTGCTCTACTTCATGAGTTGAAGGGAAAGAACAATGGAGAACAAGACAAGGTTTTTTCCTCTCTGATTTCGCTTTTTCTCTATAAAGCTTGTAAAATCGGCAATTAAATTTCCCCTTTGCATGTCCCTATTGCCGCACAGTTAGTGGAACAAATTGATGTCTCTCGAGCGATTCCCTTTGATGACACGGTGAATATTTGGTTTAATATCAAGCTACATGCATAATTGCGGATTAAATTATCAAATATTCGGCTCTTTCCTAGTCGGCAACCAAGCCCCTCCCCCTTAGCTTCTACCCTTGATAAAGGGGTGGAACCTTGGAGTGAAATTTTTATAATTGTACTGATTATTTTATCTAAGATGCTTTTGATGCTTAGTCTTGGCCTCTCATCAATAGGCTCCACCCCTTTGGCGGAGCTTGGTTGCCAACTAGGAAAGTTCCGAATATTCAGATGTGCGGAGTCGATAATCTAGAAATCTCGTTTGATAATTCGATTAGAGAGGAAGCAGAGAAAGAGGAGATTGCTGATAATACCGCTGAGACATCGAAGGCTTGTTTTTACCGTATCCATTTTATTTTCATGCTCAAGAAGAAACAATTCTAATTGATAACAATTTATATAAGCAGGATTCTTCTAAGACTGATGAAGTGGAGAATCGAAGAAGCTCGTCAAGAAACTCTATCATACCTTCGAAATATGCTGATTCTGACGATGATTGCAATCCCGTAATTCCCATGAAGAAGGTCAGAGATGAATCAGTGAAGAATAAGGAAAAGGTGAGTGATGTAGTGAGTATTGCTGATTGATTGTTGTTGAAGAGAAATCAGAAGAGAAATTCATTCGAAGAAGAGCCTAACTCTGACTCTTCTGGACTCAAAATCAACATGAGTGATACGGAAATAGAATGTCCTCAGTGTGAGGTAAGTTTGTCATTGTATTTTAAAATTTATTTTCCTATAGTTCCGTACAAGATCCGCGGTTGCCTGGTATTGCCATCTTCGGAACCATCACACCACAAGTCCGAAGCTGGTCAGTTTTTGTAAATAATAATCACTGAAGTTCCGTTTTTCAATGTTTTATCTTAGGCTGGCATTGCTCTTCTCTGTGAGTGCGGAGTTGAATGTGTGACATACCATCACAGTTATACTGTGAGTGTCTAATAGCATTAAAGTACTCGCTTAAAAATAACATAATTCATAATTCCAGTGTAAAATATCGAACTTCACTGTTGTCCATAAGAATCATGAGATGAAGGCACAGTCGGTTCCTGAAGTAAAGGTACTTCATGTACATGTTATGTTGACATTCTATTTTGACTCAATCTCAAATTTTTGAGTTATGTATGCATACTAAACGATTTTCAGAAACGTGAATCTTCCGGCCGAGCATTTGTTTCGAGATCGAATGAAGTCACAATAATGGATTCACAGAAAAGTGACGCGAAATTGGATTGGTCCCCATGTGATGTGAGACTTGTAGTGAATTAGAGCACACCATTTCCCCTATTTTTGGATTTTTCATCTGATTTTAATATGTCAACCATTTCAGACGCCTCCCCAGTGTATCTTGTGCGAGGTAAGTACGTTTAAAAAAATATTATTTTGATTATTTCATTCCAGAAACGGCCGACGACAATTCTCGGATATGCGAGTCATCTTCATCGTGATCACAATTCTAATCTCACTGATGTTTGTTTTCCGGGTTTTAAATTTTAATCATATCATATCCGTTTTTCCAGAATGGAATCTACTTGACTTGCTCGTGTGGCCTTATACTTCGTTCTACCACTGTCGATCAAAATCACACCAAGAATGCAAGTATTTCCACATAGTTGTTATTGTTCAAAAAATTCAAACATACACGTATATTCTAGTGCGGTGGCCATGAATTCTCTCTTCACAAGATGGATGATCCTATCGTAAGTAATGTTCTGAATAAGATAATTTTTCTATGTTTTTTTAGATAACTCCCCAATGTGTCTTGTGTGAGGTCAGTTTTTTCATGTTCTAATTTTTTTCAGATACAATAATTGTTGCACTTGTTGCACTTTTCGGTTTCAGGTTCAACCGAAGACGATTCTTGGATATGTTGAACATCTCAAAAAACATCACAATTCTACGCTTTTTGCAGTTAGTTATCCAAATATAATTATCCACACATCTATGTTTTCCAGAATGGAATCTACTTGGCTTGCTCATGTGGTCTGGAAGTACGCTATTATTACATCGATCCCAAACACACCGCGAAAGCAAGTTTTTTTTGTAGTTTCTATTATTTTCCCCCGGAGATTACAAAAAATAGTGAATAAAATCTTTTTTGTTGCTATATCGCCGTTTCAGTGCGGTGGTCGTGAATTCACTGTTCATAAAGTGGACAAGAAGTACAAGAAATCGACGATCTAATAGTTTATTGTTTTGTTTATTACTTTTCTTTATTCCTTTCTTTACTGTCTTTGTGTTACCTTGTTATACTTTTTTACCTTGATATTTTAACGGTGTTGATATAATAACAATATACTTTTTTACCTTGATATTGTCTTCTGATATTGTCTTCACGTGTCTTCTGAGAGATTGCAGGACCCCCCGGCACTAGGAGCCCCAAGTTTGACCGATTTCCTCGAAATTTTTATGGTGGAGTACTATGGAAGAAAGAAAAACTTTAGCGCTTTCCGTTTGTCCCAAAACCGGCTTTTAGGTATTTTCCGGTTCTAGACCCGGCCCTATCATATCTCAGCTCCCCGATGTGCTAGAAGGTCGTGCATAGGCTTAAAAAATCCGGAAAAATATTCTGAACAACTTTACAGTTGACATGAAGAAGATTTGACAAACTTTCCAGTTCGAAAAAATTGAAAAACTGATCGAAAATTCAAAATCGAAAATATATTTTTCCTGGATCGGGGACCCCCCCTTTCAGGGTCAGCTGAGCACAGATTCGGACTCTACATACTGTACTTAGTTCACAAAAAATTTGACCCAGGGGCTGGAGGGGTGCGGAAAGCAGTTATGAGCCAAAAATGGCCTCCAAGTGGCTGTTTTTCAGGATCGATTTTTTGAATATCTTAATTAATTGGTTCCACAAGAAAGTTCCCACTCCAAAAACAGCATTTTAAGTGATTACTGCCCTAAAAGAAGTATTCTGAACCCTTTTTGAGGCCAGTTTCTCGAGTTTCAAAATTTTTGAAAAAATCGATTTTTTGAAATTTAAAAATTTCAAACTTAATTGAATTTCCTCCAAACTTGCTGAAATATGAAATATCGATGACAAGGGTGAAATCCTGTCGAAAAAACACTTCTAATTCAACATAGAAAGCAATTGGAGACAAATGCCGGATTTGATATCTGGTCATAGGTTGGTTGTTTCTGAAGAGGCATAATAAAGCTGAAAATGGCTGATAAAGGTGAAAGTGAGCAAGTTCATGTTGGAATTTGCATCCTTCTTGAGTCCACTGCTAGTTCAGCGGATATATTTAATGCTTATGAGCTGAGTTTAATGGTTTAGGAGCTCAATTAAGTATTTTCTTTAAGGGTTAATCCGAACAAATATGTCGCGTGTGAAATCGTCGATTCCTGACCGCAGTTTCCTAAAAAATAATAGATATGCTTCGGATCCAAATTTCGACAGAATGATCCGTTTTTCAGCTTTATTAGGCCTCTTCAGAAACGACCAACCTATGACCAGATATCAAATCCGGCATATGTCTCCAATTGCTTTCTATGTTGAATTAGAAGTGTATTTTCGACAGGATTTCACCCTTGTCATCGATATTTCATATTTCAGCAAGTTTGGAGGAAATTCAATTGCGTTTGAAATTTTTGAATTTCAAAAAATCGATTTTTTCAAAAATTTTGAAATTCGAGAAACTGGCCTCAAAAAGGGTTCAGAATACTTCTTTTAGGGCAGTAATCACTCAAAATGCTGTTTTTGGAGTGGGAACTTTCTTGTGGAACCAATTAATTAAGATATTCAAAAAATCGATCCTGAAAAACAGTCATTTAGAGGCCATTTTTGGCGCATAACTGCTTTCCGCACCCCTCCAGCCCCTGGGTCAAATTTTTTGTGAACTAAGTAAAGTTTGTAGAGTCCGAATCTGTGCTCAGCTGACCCTGAAAGGGGGGGTCCCCGATCCAGGAAAAATATATTTTCGATTTTGAAATCAGTTTTTCAATTTTTTCGAACTGAAAAGTTTGTCAAATCTTCTTCATGTCAACTGTAAAGTTGTTCAAAATATTTTTCCGGATTTTTTAAGCCTATGTACGACCTTCTAGCACATCGGGGAGCTGAGATATGATAGGGCCGGGTCTAGAACCGGAAAATACCTAAAAGCCGGTTTTGGGACAAACGGAAAGCGCTAAAGTTTTTCTTTCTTCCATAGTACTCCACCATAAAAATTTCGAGGAAATCGGTCAAACTTGGGGCTCCTAGTGCCGCAGGGTGGCCGTTTTCCTGCATTCTCTCAGAAGACACGTGTTAACGGTGTTGATATAATAACAATAATAAAGTGCTACAATTGCTCCGTTACAACCAAACCCTGGTTAAATTCCAGTAAATACCTTTGCTTATTGGCTAAATTGTTATTGTGCTGAATGGGATTTAAAATTATATCTCTTTCAAGAATGCCTGGTAATTAGCGCTTGCCACCTTTGCGTAAATAAAAATATATTTAATTAAAATCATTTGGTGATGCTTCAAAAAATATTTAAACTGAAATACGAAATTCTGAGTACGGTATGTTTGGGTTATTGACAGGGGTTGCCCTTGTTCTCGTCTGAGTTCGTTAGTCTAATCACTTTCTCAGTTAATTCCGCGTTTGCTTTTACATTTCAAGTCTTTCGTAGTGTGTTCTGCAGTATTGATGTCATGTTAGTCTCAAGTTTAGGCTCGCTCGTCGTCGAATATTTTCATGGAAAGTCGATCTACTTATTTCAGAAATGTCGCAGTTAGAAGCCTCGTTGGCGACGGTCGAAGAATGGCATAGAAAGGTCGGTTTTATGTTATATATTGCTATCTTTTAACGCTTGTTCTCTTCGAAATAGCTTTTTTATACCAAATTACTTGCTAATATAGACTTCACAGAGTTTGGCGCTCGTTGGCAAGTCCAACGATGCTCTTCTCACACTGATCGTGAGAGTATTCGACGCAGTTGCGGTTGTTCTCTCCCAGGAATCCGATAACGATGTGAGTTTTGCTTTGAATGCAAGTGAAATCACTATTATTAAGCTGAAACTGTTAATTAAATAGTGTATTTGTCTTTTCCAGCTTATTTCACTGGAGCAACTCACTTCCTTTTAAGTATTTATGGATATTGACCTAAACAATTTATTCATTTCAGCGCGTAGCTCGTTCGATCGCTTCTCTCGACTTTGAGCGAACGCTCGCGTTACAGTTTGAGGGCGAAGGGTTAGTTTTGTTTAAATTGATACTTTGTTTTGTATGGATGATTAGTTGGTGTTCCTAAATTATGTATTTTATGTTTAGTATCAATACGAAACTGGTGAGAGATTTGGTTGA
This sequence comes from Pristionchus maxplancki, assembly GCA_900490775.1. Lineage (NCBI taxonomy): Eukaryota > Metazoa > Nematoda > Chromadorea > Rhabditida > Neodiplogasteridae > Pristionchus > Pristionchus maxplancki. The sequence goes on along the minus strand of LS555566.1, from coordinate 543,321 downwards.
AAAGGCAGACGCCAATGCAAACCATTGATGATTGATGGCTCTTCTCATGAAATTATTAATTAATTTTAAGGTTCGACGTTCTCCGTCATCTCGTATTCGGTCTTATCGAGTCGCTTCAAATTTCACTACTCCTGTTGAGAAGGGAGAAAGGAGGCGTTGAGCAACTTTCGATTGATCAGGTGAGAGTAGATGTGATGGATTACCGTAACCTGACAGTCAATGCTATATAACTTGCGGCACTAGGCCGGATGATAACCGTCGGATGAGAACCGACTGGATGAGAACCAAAATTTTTTTATAGGGCTGTAGAACTTTGCCAGTATGTTCACAATACCACAAGAATGATTTTTGAAAATTTGGCGGTTCTCATCCAGTCGGTTCTCATCCGACGGTTATCATCCGGCCTAGTGCCTAACTTGCAGGATCCTTCTGCCACGCAGTTAGTGGAACCGAAAGAAGAACCAATTACTCAATTGATTCCCCAAGAGAATCAGGTCTATTTATCATTTGATTTGTTTAAACTTAGATATACATATTTGAGTTGTCTACTCTGGATTTCGGAGGAAACGAAATTGATTTCAAGGAAGAAGAGATGTTTGACGATGACTAGGCTGTGAAAAATGACGCAATCACTTACTTTATTCCTCATTCAATCACTCGCGTAGAGCGGTCTCGCAATCGATTGCGACGAAGCAATCGATTGCGAACATTATTGCAATCATTTGCTATCAAAAACTATTTTGAAGAATAAATGAAACACAAATCAATTTCATCACCATTGAGACAAAAAAAGATAATTTTAAATCGGTTTCATTCTTCACCCTTCGCAATCGATTGCGAGGTAAATAATCAATCGATTGCGAGACCGCTCTAGTAATGGGTTAGAATGAAGAATGAGTGATTGAATAAATCTCTCGCAATCAATTGTATAGTTAGTAATATGTTACTTTTCAAAGTCTAACGATGACATGGTATTGATTTATTTTGAGTACATTAAACTGCTTAATTATAGAAGATTAGTAATTTAAGCCCTCGAATAAATCTGCAGTTATCAAGAAAGAAGGGCCAATCGATCTCTTCGATACCTTTCCTGTCGAGAATGAGGTAATATTGCTATTTGCTTGCTTATTGATTTTATTACTAATTTTTTTATTGATTTGGTTACTAATTTATTTGAAATAACAACATTTTATCATTAATAAGCTTCTATTAGGTCTCGAACCTTCATCCTCCTCTCTTTGCCCATGAAGGAAAAGCAGTTACATCGGAACCTCCAATGAAGAGACTCAAACGAAATAATACGGAACTGAAATGTTCTATCTGTGAAGTAAGTATTTCTGCATTTCTTTCTCGTATTTTGGTCGACAAATGTCAGGATCTCATTATTCTAACAGAAATTGCAGTTCCGAACATATTCTGTAACAACTTGGGTGAATCACTATAGAAATGATCATTACATTCCACCTTCACGAGTATGTTCAATTGCACAATATAATCGGGCAGGCTGATCTCCTGTTTCTAATATTTTAATTCATATTTTAGGCAGGTCTTGCACTTCTATGCGAATGTGGAAATATATCTTATACTGATGTTCACAACAAAAAGGTCTGCAATTTAAGCTAAACCTTTTCTTTTAAATTGTTACTATTTTTAATTAAATTTCAGTGCAAACGTGCCAATGTCACTGTGATTGAGAAGAGTCATGCTCAGGTTGTCTTTATTTGCCGGAAGATTCTTACTATCTCTTTTAAAATTCCACTTTCAGACCCCTCAGTGCGTGTTGTGCGACGTGAGTGTTTGCTCGATTATGGCATTCCAATCTGGGATATTTATTTGAGTATTCACGAAATTGCGATACTTTATCAATCTTTAACTATTTTTATCGCCATTAATTATTTATATCAGGCGTATCCTAAGACGGCTTGTGGATATGTCCAGCATCTTAATGTTCATCACAAATCTACTCTGCGTGATGTTTGTTTTCAAACTTTGATTTGAACTAATTGGTCGTATTTCTCTAGAATGGTGTGTACCTCTCTTGTTCGTGCGGTCTTACGATCCGTTCCCAATACATCGATCCGAAGCACGGCAAGAAAGTTTGTTCATGATTAATTACTTTGTTCAAATTTATTGGTCTTTTCTTGTAGATCTAGAATCAACATATTCAATTTCGCCTTTTTCAGTGTGATGGTCTCCAGTACTCCCTGCACAAATTGGACAGTGATTAATGGATCAGACATTTATTTGAAGTTGTTAATCTATCTGTTTTGTGCTTCCTTCTAGTTATAGTACAGTAATGGTTGCTACATTTTTTACAATTGACACCCTGTTGATAAAGAATGTTAATTGTTTTCCGTTATCACAAATGTTCAGCAGTTGTCTTGTCTGCGATTGGTATCTACCTATACTGATCCACGTTGATTTCACTGATTTCCGCGATTTCACTGTTCACAAAGTGGACGAGAAATGAAAGAAGACTTAGTTCCTCCTTGTTTTGTTGATTTTTCTCTTTTGCCTGTTACTTTGTTTTTGTCTTGTTGCCTAGAAGTTGTATTGGAAGGTACGATAAAACGTTCAATTGCTGCTCATTCGCAAATCGATATTCGACTCTGATTGATTTCCAGTGAATACCTATACTGATTTGTTGAAATGATCGTTCACTGAATAATGTGCCCCAATATTTAGGAATCATAGTTTCTTTTCAAGAATGGAGCCACTAGAGGCTTCGTTAGAAACCGTTGAGCAATGGCGGAAAGAGGTAAGAACTGATGTTAATAAAGTTAGTTCATATGTGACCTAGCACTATTTTTCCAAACATCATTTCTCTTTCCAATTTTAGAGAAGGCTTCGGAATGATTTCGATGTGTGAATGTGTGTTTTTCTCAATGATGAATTCAGTAATTACAGAGCTTGAAATTCTCTGACCAATCGAAAGACCATCTTCGCCCATTGATCACTAAGGCATTGGAGACCATCAATGTCGTCTTTTCTCAAGACTCCGATCGTAATGTCAGTTCAATAATTCTCTTAAATTGGGTTTCCTTATAATTCCAAAAATAATCTTGATGTAATCAGTGCCTTTTAGTGGTCTATCGAATCAATCGCTTCGCTTGACAACGAACGAAAGCAAGCGTTGAAGTTGGAAAACGGGGAGTGAGTGATCCTTGTTGTATATCTATTCATGCCACATTGTCGGCGAAGGATTTTAAATCTGATCATTTCAGTTTCAACATTCTTCGCCACCTCTCATACGGTCTCATCGAATCCTTTCAAATTGTTCTACTTCAGTTCACTCTAAAGAACAATGGTGAACAAGACAAGGTTAGGCTTTCTCTTGAATTGTGCGGTTTTCAGATTTGTCAACAAATACATTCACTGTTTTCAGGTTGAGCCTGAGAAAGAAGCTTTAAGAAAACTTGTTGAGCAATGGTTGAAAGAGGTAAGAACGGTTGTGGACTATTCAAAAAAGGCATTATTTATTCCAGAGCTGTAAGTTCTCTCGTGAATCGTCTGATCTTCTTCTCTCATTGATCTCGAAGACATTCGAAACAATTGTTATCGTCCTTTTCCAAAACCCCGATAGCAATGTGAGTCCGCAAATGTAAAACCATCTTGTGATCTAAATATTCTTATGTTTTGCATTCAGAAGTCAATGGAGACCATCAAGGCATTGGACAACGAAAGGGAGCAAGCATTGCAGCAGGAAAATGAGGAGTAAGCAGTTGTTATCTTAAGATTATTGCTTAGAAAGTTTGACGCTTCAGTTTCGACGTTCTCCGTCATCTATTATTCGGTCTCATCGAGTCTTTTGAAATTGCCCTACTTCGCCAGTTTCATGGAAAGAACAATGCTGAACAAAACAAGGTTTGATGAGTGTTGTAATCAATACGATATCATTTATTCATGGATGTCTCTACTTTCGGGCAATATTTAAATGTATATCTATATTTACTGCTTGCAGGTCCCAATTCCCCCGAAATTAGTGGAATCTATGAAAATCGCTCGAGCGATTCCCCGTGATGACAAGGTGAATTTTTAGTTTACTATCTAGCTGCATATTCAATTCCAGTTGTCTGCTCTGGATTTCGATGATGATAGAATGGAAGGAATGCTTCATGATGAGATGGTATGGAATCTTGTATTTTTTTGTTATTTTTTAGTTTTTGATCGGATAAAAAATTATTTTATTTGTTCAGATGTTCGGAGACGCTAATCTTGATATCTCGTTTGATGATTCGATCGGAGACAAATTAGAAGATAAGAAGATTGCTGATAACACCGTTGAGATAACGAAGGCTTGTGCTTACCGTTTCCAATTTACTTTCAAAAATGTTTAAAATTAGCGAGTATTTCGTGAACTGTAGTGAATTTATCATGGTAATTGATTATAATATGTAGGAGCTGGTTCTTGGATTCATGGATTCGACTAATAAAGTCGGGAATCGAAGAAGATCTTCGAGATATTCTATCAAACCTTCGAAGTACGCTGATTCTCTTGATGATTCTGATGAAGGTTCCGAAATTCCAATGAAGAAGGTCAGAAAAGCTGAATGATTTAGTAATTCTTGCTGTAATTAGTAATTATTTTGCAATCTGATTTTGACAAAATCAATTTCAGAAGAGAAATTCATACGGTGAAGAAGCTTATTCTAAATATTCTGGGCGAAGAATCAAAATGAGTGATACTCAAATAGAGTGTCCCCAATGTGAAGTAAGTATTTCTTCATATTTCTAAATATTATTGCCTATAGTATCGCACAAAGTCTGCGAATGCGTGGTACTCCCATCTTCGAACAAATCACTCGACTAGTCCCATTCAGGTTAGTTTTTTTTAGAATAGTCATCCTTTCAATTAGTGAATGCATATTATCTTAGGCCGGAATCGCTCTTCTCTGTGAGTGCGGGGTTGAATGTGTCACTTACCATCACAGTTATCAAGTGAGTAATATTAATAAATATCGTGGTCGTTTTTGTTAATTTTATTAGCCTTAAAATTTGTTTAGTGCAACATCTCCAATTTCACTGTGATTAAGAAGAGGCGCTATGCAAAGGCACCTGTTGTCCCGACTGTGAAGGTATATTTTATCAATTTATAACTATGTTATGTCTATTGTTGTAGTGCAAAACCTCCACCTCCCCTGTGATCCGGAAGAAACATAATGTGAAGGCACATTCTGATTCTGCTGCCAAGGTTTATTTTGTCAATGAATTTACCTTAAAAGGAATACTAAATATTTACATGATAGCTAGTTTTGGCTTGCAGTTTTATCGAGTTTTATATTTTTGAAAAGCTTATAACTGGTGAAACATTTATGAATTCGGAATTTCAGGTGACTCCTCAGTGTGTTCTATGCGAGGTGAGCGAAGAAGTTATATTTTATCAAGATTTTTAAAAATGATTTCAATTACAGAAATATCCAAAGACAGTTCTGGGATATATTTCACATCTTCGCTCTGATCACAAGTCGACTTTGCTTGCGGTTTATTTTTTTAATTTTAAAAAAGAACTGTCTATATCATGGAAATTAGAGAACAAAAAAGCTATGAGCATTCACGAAGCAAATTGGGAACACTGAAAACTAATGGGTCAGACATAAATTTTGGTCGGAATTCGGGATTTTACACTTCGCCTTTTGTTCTGAGACTGAATTGTATGATATTTCCACAAGGCCGCTTGCTCTTCGTTATTCCTGTGGTATTAATAGGTGATTTTTTTCAGAATGGCGTCTTTATCAAGTGCTCGTGTGGACTGGAAATTCGTTGTGAAGGACTCTATACCGCCCACACCAAGAAGGCAAGTTATTCTAGCCTTTTTCCTCGACTAATATTGAGTTATTGTGATGAGAATCCGTCCCTGTGTGTATACATCTCTCTTTCTCAGTGCGGTGGTCGCGACTTCTCTCTTCAAAAGGTGGACGAGAAATAAATGTGTCTAGATTTCTTCCAAGTTTACTTGTTCGCTCTTCCTTTATCACCTTTTTATCCGTTTATTTTCTGTTGTGTATCGAAGTTATGATAGAGTTATGCTTTCTTGTACACCATTGATATACCTCCCTCTAGTGTAATGATGCCCATTGAAGCACTGGTTCTCTCGATGAGATGCCGAGTTGTTTACTTGACAACTGTATCCACTTTTGCTCTTACTTTTTACGTTCCTATAGTTTCTGTCGATAAACTTCTTCCGAGAATTGTCGAAAAATGTATATTCAGCAGTTGTTTCAGCTGCAGATTCTATCTGTTCTGTTTAAAATGTATTAAAAATTAGGAGGGACTCGTTTCAAAAATTAATTCTTACTTCAGAATGACAGATCCTGACGGATATGTCGACGAGGCACGAAAAAAGGTAGAATTCGTGGATAATTTCTGATTGTCTCGATATCAAACGAAATTCCACATTGCTATTCAGTGCCCTCCACCTCTTTTGGAGCCGAAGGAAGAGCCGGTGGACGACTTCCCATTGATTCCTGCTGAGAATGAGGTGAGAATGTCTGATTCCGCTAGCATATAGAAATCACACGAATATAAACGTAAATAATATCGCAAAATTCTTGGCGGGTATTTCATTTTTTTCTTTTTTTTCCAGATTTTGAATGGATCTGCAGAGGAGCCTCTTCCGCTTTTCCATCCCATCTCCTATCAAAATGAGGTGATCAAATTCTCCTCGTTCGTATTTTTGAACCGATTTTCAGATGAATGGCGGTATCGATTGCAAAGAGGAAGAAATAGACGAGGAAGAGGTCAGTGGACAGCAAAACTTTTTAAAGTTGTGCACTGTTCATTCGCCCTTTTAAGTATTTCTCCAATCATTTTAATTGTTCTTTCGCAGTTTGGTATCAACTTATTCGACTTGCCTCGCGAGGCTGCTAATTTTGACGATTCTGATGAAATCGAGCAATCAACGAAGAAATCGAAGAAATCGACAAAGAAATCTGCGAAGAAAAAAGTGAGTGCAAACACATTCAATCCTTCATCCCTGGATTTAGTTTTCTTGATACTTATTTCTTTCAGAAAAAGGTATTCGGCAATGTTTGTGATAAAGTGAAATATCGTGATGGAAAGAAGGAAACGGAATCTCAAATTGGCAAAGTGGATAATCGAAGAAGATCATCAAGAAATACTCTCAATTCTTTTACGTTCTCTGAATCTATGGATAAGTCTGATGAAGATCATGGACCTACAGTGAAGAAACCGAAATCGGATTCTGAAAAGAAAATAGATAACGTGATCATTTTTGCTTATTTTTTCTGAATTTAAAAGACGTTGTTAACTTTTCTGTGCTTCTTATTTGATGTTCCTACTATTTAGAAGAATCATGTCTACAAAGGAAAACAAAAGCCAAAAAGAAACGATTCGCTGCTCAGGTGCCTTGAATGCGAGGTTTGGCGAAACTTTTTCATACTTTTCTTTATCTGATGATTTTTTAAAATAATTCTAAATTCCATCATTGCAGTATCGATCATTTTCTGCTATTGCATGGGAAGGTCATCTCAGGGTCAAGCACAACACAACTCCCATTCTGGTCAGTTTTGGCATAATTAATTCACCCTTAAAGAGGTCTTTGTTATTTTTAGTCCGGCCTCGCTCTTCTCTGTGAATGCGGAAACGAATCTATTTCGAGCGAGCATAGTCGTCAAGTAAGACATTTTTTAAATGGATAAAAAAATAAAAGTCCGCTATTCCTATCATCGTAGAGTTAGAATAATGTTTTCAGTGCAATATTTCCAAGATCTTTTCCAAGATAACTGTGATTCGTAAGAAAGACGGACCAATTCGGAGGGTGGATGATAAAAAGGTAATTTCTTAGCTTTCGATTTTATTGGTATTAATAGCTAGATTTGATTTATACAAACGCTTTCTGTGATCCCCTGACAGCACTTTATCGAATGAGAACGTTCCCAATTTATTTCGATCTTTTTCCAGGTTACCCCGCAGTGCGTTTTGTGCGAGGTGAATGTTTTGGCCTTTCATGATTCAAAATGTATTCTGATTTTGAATTTATTTCAGTTCTATCCCACGACTGCTCGCGGCTACGCGTGTCATGTTAAAAAGCATCACAAATCTACTCTGATTGCTGTCTGTTTTGCTATATTGATAATGCTTTCGTTATTGCCAAATCATTCCAGAACGGGATTTACCTAACCTGCTCGTGTGGCCTTGTTGTTCGCTCGCCGAATATTGGGCCCAGTCACGCCGATAAAGTAAGTTTTAATACTATTTCACTGTCACATTAAAATTATGTAAGGAAAGGAATTAATTTAGTGTGATGGTCGTGAATTCTCTCTTCACAAGCTAGATACTATCGTAAGTGTGATTTGGATGGGCTTAACGATAATTTAAATTTCAGACGACTCCTCAGTGTATTTTGTGCGACGTGAGTGTCGAATTAATTCCGTTGTTTCTCTTTCGACGTCTTTCATTTCAGATGCATCCAAAGACGATGCTCGGTTATGCTAGCCATCTAAGATCTCATCATAATACTACTCTCCTAAATGTGCGTAGCTAAGATTTGTTTATCCGAACAACTGTATCTACTCAGAATGGAATCTTCTTGACTTGCTCGTGTGGTCGTGTCGTTCGTTCAGGCAATATATTCTCCAGCCATACCCGGAACGTAAGTGTTTTTCACTTAGAAAATTGCATATAGTATCATTCGTGACAAACTTATTGTTAGTCATGTCGCGAATTTCATCGGGATGATTCGTGACGATGATGGATAGCGCTTGTGATGGATAGTGATGAACGGCGTGACGACAGATGCAGGGGAAACTAGTGCTTCCCTTCTATTTTTACTGTTAGCGCGCGCACCTTCTCAATTTTCGTCACAATTTTTTCTTGAAAATTTAGTACTTATAAATAATATTTACTTCTCAGTGCGCATCTGGAGATTTTTATCTTCGTAAGCTGAACGACCTGCAGAAGGTTAGCGGTAATTGCTAAATATTTCAATCTTGACAAAAAAAGTATTTTTGCAGCTCAAAGGTCGGAGTGCCTGCTGGGCCTATTTTACAGAGGTGAGCCAATAGTTTATGTTGATTATGCTAATATATTAATACATTGTATATCTTTAATTTTTTTTGTATTCACAAAATTACTACGCAGACTATCGTAGAAAGGGAGAGGCACAGTTCCTGCTCTTTATGCGATTGGACAAAGAAAATCGGTCCAGGATCAACGGTTTATTTGTGGATCCATTTGAAGTAAGTGATAAATACGATTGTTTTATGAAATTATGTTTTAAAAAATGACTGTTAAAAATGTTTTTCTATTTAGGCTTCATCACCCTACCGAATATTCGATCCTCAAACCAGAGGAGTCTCAGCCCGAAGTCCAAGGTCAGTCCAATCTCAACGGTGTCCTTAGTACGGTAGATGTCGCTCCAGGAGACATCCCTCCCTCCAATCTCATCCTGCCGAGACCCCCAGAGGAAGAAGGAGAGGAACAGTTAATTAAGGAAAGAGGGGGATCAGTGGAGGAAGGAAAGACAGATTTGAAAGAGGAGAATTAGTACTAGGCATTGTGCTGTTTAGTGCTACATTTCATGTCTACTTCACTTTGTTTCGCCGTTTCTTGTTCCATTTGTTAACGATGTAAGATAAAACTACTTTGTCATGTGCTAGAGAATTATATTCAGCAGTTGTCTCATCTGCGGATTCTATCTATTCGACATTTGCGTATTTTTAGATTTTCTCGTTATCTAAATCAAACTCTTTTTTTCTCAAACATTTAGAATGACGGATCCTGAGGGATTTGCCGACGAGGCACGAATAAAGGTTAAATTAATAGTCGATTTTTGCGTTTTAAATAGAAATGTGCTTTGTGCATCTCGATATTGACAACAATTTCAGGTTGCTAATCAATGCCCTCCATCTCTTTTGGAACCAAAGGAAGAGCCATTGGACGCCTTCCCTATGATTCCTACTGAGGATGAAGTGAGAATGTCTGATTCAGCTAGCATATGAGGCTGGTTGCCTAATAATCGAACAATACCATGAACAGTCTGGTACAGTGATTTTTCGAAAAGTTGGGGAAATGGTTTATCAAGGGTCCTGATCATCGTGGCAAACTTCATTTTGCACCATCTCGACCGGAAGAGGCAGGCTGCACGTAGACTGAACCATGCTAAAAATGCATTTTCTTTGATAACTTTGAGATGGTGAACTTTGAGACAACCGATTCACTTGAAAATTTAATCATAGCATTAGTAAAGGATATCAATAACTTGAGAATCACCAAACATAAGAAACTGATATGATAACGGTTGATAAAACACTGTTCTCGAATATAAGGACGATCCGAAATACACGAATCGCATAGGCGGATGCGCCTTGGTCTGGGGATCATTTTGATTATATTGTGTATGGGGTTTTATCTAATCATATTTTTGGTATCGCCTCGTTTTTGCCTCATTTATCAGCTCGAGGCATTGGAAAATGAAGAATTGGATTGAGTTTCACTCACTTCCTCGAGGAGACAAAGGGATTAATTATCATTCTTCGCTCAATGCGCCAAATGCGCGGCGTTAAAACTGCTAAATGACGCAAAAACGAGGCGATAGCAAAAATATGATTAGATGAAACCCCATACTCAATATAATCAAAATGATCCCCAGACCCAGGCGCACCCGTCTATGCGATTCGTGTATTTCGGATCGTCCTTATATTCGAGAACAGTTTTTTATCAACCGTTATCATATCAGTTTCTTATGCTTGGTGATACTCAAGTTATTGATATCCTTTTCTAATGCTATGATTAAATTTTCAAGTGAATCGGTTGTACCATCTCAAAGTTATCAAAGAAAATGCATTTTTAGCATGGTTCAGTCTACGTGCAGCCTGCCTCTTCCGGTCGAGATGGTGCAAAATGAAGTTTGCCACGATGATCAGGACCCTTGATAACCCATTTCCCCAATTCTTCGAAAAATCACTGTACCAAAGCTTGTTCGATTATTAGGCAACCAGCCTCATATAGAAATCACACCAAACATAAACATGGTGTAAATAATATCTCATTACTATGGGCGAGTATTTCATTTTCCAGATTTTTAATGGATCTGTAAAGGAGCCTCTTCCGCTTTTCCACCCCATCTCCTATCAAAATGAGGTGATTAGATACTCCTCGTTCGCATTTTTATTCCAATTTTCAGATAAATGGCGGTATAGATTGCAAAGAGGAAGAAATAGACGAGGAAGAGGTCAGTGAACATCAAAACTCTTTAAAAGTCATGCACTGTTTATTCGCCCCTTTTAAGAATTTCTCCAATCTTTTTAATTGTTCTTTCGCAGTTTGGTATCAACTTATTCGACTTGCCTCATGAGACTGCTAATTTTGACGATTCTGATGAAGTCGAGCAATCAACTAAGAAATCGAAAAGATCGAGAAAGATATCTGCGAAGAAAAAAGTGAGTGCAAACTGGAAATTCAATCCTTCATCCCAGGATCTAGTTTTCTTGATACTTATTTCTCTCAGAAGAAGGTATTCGGCAAAGTTTGTGATAAAGTGAAATATCGTGATGGAAAGAAGGAAACGGAATCTCAAATTGGCAAAGTGGATAATCGAAGAAGATCATCAAGAAATGCTCTCAAGTTTTTTACGTTCTCTGAATCTATGGATAAGTCTGATGAAGATCATGGACCTACAGCGAAGAAAGCAAGATCGGAATCTGAAAAGAAATATACTGTAAGCGCTCCTACCGTATGCATTTTAATGTTTTTTTCTTTATTAAATAATAAAATTTACAGGACGCTTGCAATACAGTAACTGATCCAGTGGAGAAACGAAGAAGTTCTTTGAGAAGCATCGCTAAAAGAAATATCGATTATCTTGACGATTCTGATGAAGTCGAGCAATCAACGAAGAAATCGAAATCGAAGTCTGCGAAGAAAAAAGTGAGTGAAACTGGAAAATGCAAGCTCCCTCTTCTCAGGATTTTTTTTGGAAATGTAAGCCCATAATTTTAGAAGGAGATGGCATCCGGAGAAGGTATACTAGATGGAGAGAAATATTGTGATGGAAAGAAGGATGACACGGAAATGGAATCTCCCCAATGTGAAGTGCGTTCGCTCGTTTCGTGTTGTTAGAGTCAAAAATATAGAAAAGACAGAATTCCGTTGCGAATGAGTTGTACTTTGAACTATGCAGGAATCTTCTGAAATTGGTGAAGTGGATAATCGAAGAAGATCGGCAAGAAATGTTCTCAAGTCTTTTACGTTCTCTGAATCTTCGGATGAGTCTGATGAAGATGAAGGACCTACAGTGAATAATGGGAAATCGGAATTAGAAAAGAAAAGAGAAATCGTGCGTTCTTTTTCTTGCATTGTATACGGAGTACGTTTGGCTTACAATTTGCAGTTGCATTTACCTTTACAATTACTTTCTCTGTGCTTGCATACTTACTGTTTTTACTGTGAAAAAAAGTTTAGGCAAGAAGTTTCTACAAAGGAGAACAAAAGACAACGAGAAATGATACGCAGCTCACGTGTCTTGAATGCGAGGTACGGCGGAATTCATAATATTTATAAATCTAATTTTTCGATTCTCTCTGAATTCTATGATTTCAGTATCGAACATATTCTGTTACTGCATGGCAAGGCCATCTCAGGGTGAAGCATAACACAACTCCAATTCTGGTCTGTTTTAAAATAACTGATTCGAAAAAATCTCTAATCGTAAATTATAGTCTGGTCTCTCTCTACTCTGTGCATGTGGAAACGAATCTTTTTCGGATGTTCATAGTCGACTGGTAAGAATATCTATTCATCACTGTTATAATGATGTTTCAGTGCACTGTTTCCAAGATCACTTTAATCCGTAAAAAGGACGTGCCAATTCGGAGGGTTGATGAAGAGAAGGTTATTTTGTTTATTGAGCTATCATTAATGTAAAATAGTGGCTACTTTTTGTTTCCTGTTTTATCAAGTGGCAGAAAATCAATAAACCAGTTTCTTTCCAGGTTACCCCGCAGTGCGTTATGTGCGATGTGAGTGTTTAGGCCTTTTCTGTTTTACATTTATTTCATACCGAGTATAATTCAGGTCTATCCCAGTACTGTTCGCGGTTATAATCTTCATCTTATCAATCATCACAAATCTACACTGATTGCCGTTCGTATTGCTACTTTTTCATATTTATTTCCAATTCATTTTCAGAATGGTGTTTACATATCTTGCTCGTGTGGCCTTGTTATTCGCTCGAAGAATATTCACCCCAGTCACACGAAGGAAGTATGTTGTGTTTGCTACCTCTTTTCATACTAAGTTCTAAATAATAATAATAAGGATGTAGTGATGAAAATAATTAATTCCCTAACATTTCCTCTTCTCAGTGCGGTGGTCGTGAATTCTCTCTTCACAAAGCTGATGTTGTGAAGATTAACGTAAGCGCTTTGTTACAACAAAGACATTTTGTTATGAACCATCAGATGACCATTTAATAAATAATTTGGGCTGAATAATGTCAAACATTGCAGACGACTCTTCAGTGTATCTTGTGCGAGGTGAGTACAAATTGACAATTTGTTCTTCTTTTGAATACAACTGTAGTTATCATTATTTTAGATGTTTCCCAAGACTATTCGCGGATATGCTGATCATCTTTACACTCATCATAAGACAAATCTTTCAGATGTTCGTTTCACAAATATTTTTGTTGTTGAATATATGTGTAATTATAGCGCGGAATCTACTTGGTTTGTTCGTGTGGTTACGTTGTTCGTACTACTCATATCGATTCAAACCACACCAAGAATGTAAGTGCATTAGCAATAGATCTTTGTAAAGTTCTCAGTTCAGAAAATGAAGTAAATTAACCTAATTCCACGTTTGCTCGCTGCAATTTTAATTACAAACAAATTTAAAAACAAATTTTCGTATCTATTGTAGAGAGTGCGAGATATACGTCTCGGTGCCTATTATCGTCGCGCTCGATACTAATTAGAGAGCAGGAGTAAAAGAGACGTTGAGCTAGCGTTCTGTAACTCCGCCTCGTTCTATATCTCTACGTTTTCATTTTAGACCTGCAGCGTTTTTGATTCCCACTAATTATTTTCCTTTAAACTTTATATATTATTAATACTTGCTTTTCAGTGCGGTGGTGGTGAATTTTATCTTCATAAGGACGACCCTGATACGGTCAGCTATTATTAATAAATATTTCAACCTTGACAAAGTAGGCAATATATTTTTGCAGCTCACAATCAAAGGTCGTAGTGCCAGCTGGGCCTATTTTACAAAGGTGAACCAACATTTTTTGATTCACGATTTTATTTATTTTTTGATTTTCCGTATGCGCTAATTACTATTACGTTAAAATAATCATGTTATTTTTCAGACAAACGTGAATGGGCAAGCTCGCTGCTGTTGTTCCTTGTGCGATTGGAGTAAGAGAATCGGCAAATGGCCAGTGGTGACTTCTATGTGGAGCCATTTAAAGTAAATGATAAAGAATGTTGTTTTAATCAGGAATCATGGCTGAGCCATGACGAGCATAACTGTAAAACAATCTCATGCAGGATCCATCACCCTTCTGAATATTCGATCCTCAAAACAGACGAGTCTCAGTCCGAAGTCCAAGGACAGTCCAATCTCAATGGTGTCGGAAGTACGGTAGATGTCGCTCCAGCAGTCATCCCTCCCCCCAATATCAACTCATGAGGAGGGTGGGGAGGAAGATTAGGAGATGAATAGGCAGGGTAATACTTGAATTTTTTTTATTTGTGTATTTTGTGAAGCTGTTATTATCGATGTTTTTGCTGCTGTTGTTCCGGATAAATTTACAATTCTCGTTGTTTTATTTTATTCGTCTCGGACTAACCTGGTTTGCTTCCAGCTGATATATTTTTCCTTGTTACAAAGAAGAAGTACACCAAAACTTAAATTGGCAACGTGACAGCTGGTCTCACCAGGAAATCCACCCTTTTTCTTGATGCCATGTGCATGAAAAAAAGCGACGCAATCCATCCCGTTTATCGTACTTCCATTCGTTTGACCCTGCTCTTATAAGTTCATTCAGGGTGGTCAAATGTTGGTCGCTAATCGCCTCATTCGTCGTTACTCGGGCTCGATTCGCTCTGCCGACGAACTTCGTCGCTCGTTCGTAAACTTCTTCGAGAAGGAGGGCCATGTGCACGTGCCGTCGCACAAATCCGTTATTCGTTTTGGCAGATACAAATGGTACTTCGCGAGGAATGGAGCGAGAGAGGTAATTTGAAGCGACTCTGACAGATCCATAGGTCGAAAAGCTAGCCGGAGAGCGAAATTGAACCATGATTATGTTCAAATATGAAAAATTAAGAAAAAATGAAAAAAATAATGTAAAAAAATTCATATTTGTCCCACTGTCATATTTGTCTCGCTTTCATTATTGGGAAGAGTCCAAAAATTATGTTTTCTGCAGATGGATAGCGGACAAGGCAGAAGTCAGAATTACGAAAGAACTGCAGATTTTTCTATATTTGTCGATAGATCCTGTACTGCTCGAAATACGAGTCACCGTCTCTTTATTTCACACACTCTCTCGCCCGGTCGACTGGTGAGAGAGTGTGTGAAATGAAGAGAGGGTGACTCGTATTTCGAGCTCTAAGATCCTTAGAACACTCAAAGCTTTTATTTTTTGACCATTTCCCGGGGTTCATTGTATGATCTGTAGCCCTTCGACTAAGCTACCTTTTCGACTAATGGACAGATCGGATTGTTTATTTGAAAATACATACTATTTTTTCCCTGAAATCATTTCATGCTACTTGAGCTTATCGATAGACAGCGAATCTTTCTGAATGATGAGGGAATTATGGTCAGACCTCACCCGTATCACGACGGGTCTCCCTTGAGTTTCTCCAAACATCAGATATGCATTATGTGAGTTTTTTTTAAAATTAAAATACAATTACTGTTTCAAAACAACTAATTGGATTCATTTTGGAGGAACGAATGTGACCTTTTGAAATGTATTTTGCAGCCCGCCTGGTTGGATCACAAACTTCGAAAATATCGATAAGGATTTGCACCATCCGACTCACTTCGAGGCGTTGGGCAATTATGCATTGTACAATGCATACGGAAAGGTGAGACTTGTCAAATACCCGAAGATTAAAAAAAAACTCTATCGAGCGCCGCTTGAGATCCAAGTTCCTCTACTCACGGTGTTGAGACGTTTTGGAACCTTTTTTGACCACTTTTGTGGTGCTTGCCATAATGTTACAAATACTCTGATCCGTCCAGAAAACATGGTCCTAAAATTGGTTTTGTCAAAAACATCTTTTCCTGTAGAAATAAGGTTCCAAAACGTCCCATCACCCTACTCACGACAGCTTCGCGATCATTTTGCGAATAAAAAAACGGTTCCAGTCTTCATCTGGTTTTGTCGGCGAGGTCCTGAATAATTTGCAGTTGTCAGTCTTTTAAATAACTAATTTTCAGGAAAAAGCCATCAAACTTGCTTTCTCATTCCTTACTGATGGAGTTATGAAAATCTCGAAAGGTTAGCTTCTCTATATATACTCGATATATCCCATCTGCTTATCGTGCGTTTTTAAATTCTCAGCAGAGCCATTTAATTTTCTAATTGATTCCTGATTATTTATGAATATTCTTTGGCTATTCTGCGTTGAATAAAAATCTTTCATTTCCAGATCGTCTTTACGTGACCTACTTCGGTGGTTGTCCTAGGCGGGGACTAGCAGCGGATACCGAAACGAGGGACATCTGGAGAGGCATGGGGTAATGGTTTCTTGCTATTAAAATATGAATTTTTTCGATCAACAACTGTCTCCTATTGTAGAGACGCATTTCAGTATCGACGATTCTCGAATTATCCCCTTCAATGAAGAAAACTTTTGGGAGCAGTGTTGGGGGCATGTCGGGCCCTGCACTGAAATTCACTATGACATGATTGAGGTACATACCGGGATAAAAATCTTTAATGTCAAAATATTCGAAATCAGGGTCGTTCGGAAGCCGGACCACTCGTGAATCGCGATAATTCGATTGTAAAATTGTCTCGCACCGTTTTTGCTAATATGTTCAGGTAATTTGCGCATTTCAGCCTGTGTTTTAATTTGTTTATATGTCTAAGTAATTTTTTTCAGACGTAAGAGTTATACAGCCGTGGATCCTAAATATTCGCACATCTATACAGGTGAGATCTATCCGATTTAATGAGAGCAACGATATCTCTACTATTACCGCATAATTTGGCACTGATCCAAAATAATATATTATTTGTAGAGGTGATTCTCGAGCGACTCGCAGCTATCGAGCAAGGAGTTGATTCAGTATTCAAGACTGATCTCTACCGTTCCATCTATGAGCATATTGAGTTTCACGAGATGGTATTGTTTTTTTTGGATCAGAATGAGACACTCGATGTTCGAAGACATATTTTATTCTTTTGAGTAACATAATTCACTAGTAAAATAGACAAAATATTTGATCTGCAGCAGCGGTCGCTCCCGCGCCCCGATCTCGACGCGCACCTTCACCACGTCGCGGACAGCATGCGCGCTGTCACCGTGGCGCTGGCGGACGGGCTGCGGTTTCCGAACGTCTCGAGAGTGGGCGCGCAGCCCGTCATTCGCAGGATGCTCTGGCAAGCGGTTGGGCGCGCCAATTTCGTGTTGGGCGGTCCACTGGCGCTGTGCAGAATGGTGCCTGGCATCATCAGC
This sequence comes from Pristionchus maxplancki, assembly GCA_900490775.1. Taxonomy (NCBI): domain Eukaryota; kingdom Metazoa; phylum Nematoda; class Chromadorea; order Rhabditida; family Neodiplogasteridae; genus Pristionchus; species Pristionchus maxplancki. The sequence goes on along the minus strand of LS555566.1, from coordinate 525,664 downwards.
ACTCTCGCGCCTGTCTATCCGACGTTGGCCGGTGATGAGGCATCCATCGAGGAACTAGTAGAGCTAGTGAAGAAGGAGGAAATGAAGTGAGTCGAATTTAAGCACGCTTTGTGTCATTTTAAGAGGGAAAAGGAATGGAAGTGGTAGCAAAGGTGAATCAGCATTTTCCAAATCACGATGAAATAAGGCAATAACAACGATGAGTCGAGCTATGCACAAATGAGATTCGGTAACCGTTCAGAAATGATTATTTTTCAATTTTTAGCTATTATGCTAAGTCACTCTTCCACGGGAGCAGTGCTCTGAAGTCCGAGTTGGAGCGACTGGAGAAGAAGGGGGATACGGTATCAAGTAAGTCTTACTGTATTTCGAATTGAATTACTTAGTTACAACTCTTGATAATGTATCGAAAGTAAGTAAAAACATTTAGAATTTTACGTCCCTCTTGTTCTTCATTAGGGATGGCAAATACTGTCTGAACGAACCGCTCCCCTCGCGAGTGGAGAGACAAGAATGATCCGAAAGTGAAACGCTCTCTCGCTTCTCAGACAGTCGACTGCCCCAAACTTTTTAGTGAGCTTTTCAAAAGGAATCAGAGGGTTAAAATAATGACTTTGAACGTTTCGCTGCGTTTAGTCGTCTCCTTTAGTCCTCCACTCTTTGTGGATTTTTTTCGGCCGAGAAAGTGTTGATTGTACATAATGAATTGACTATGTTTCACAAGAATTATATAGCATCACCAATTAGAAGTTGGGACAGTGGACTGTCTGAGACAGTTGACTGTCCCAAAAGTTGGGACAGTCAATTGTCTCAGACAGTCCATTGGACAGTTTTTGCCATCCCTATTATTCATTATTAATATAAATAGAGAAAGTCAGGGGAATACCGTAGCCCGACGTCGTTTAGTGTTTTTCTTTTTTTAAGATAAAGATCGGCTCAAATTACATCAAGTACATCAAATTGCGCCGTATCTGATGGACCAATACGTGCAGGAAAGTGGGCTGCCGGTGGATCTGACCAAGTACAATTGGCAAATGCGTGGAGCTATGGTTAGTGCTATTGGGAATCCTCGCATAAACACGAGAATCATTCCAATTTTATTGGTAATATAAATAATATTTATAAAATATTGCAGAAGGTGTGGAGTGAATCGGAGGAAGAAGATAAATAGATCAGTGATTACGGTAGTTATCGATCGTTGTTTTGTTTCGATATGTCTAATGCTATAATGATAACGAATAATTAGAAGTATCTACTAATTTCAAAATCTGATTTTCACTCGTTTACTCATTTCTGTTTTGTTGAAGCCTGATTTCCATTTGATCTCAGCAACTGTTGTTGGCTGTACAACTCTCATTGATCTCAAGGGAATTCAGTGGCATTGCTACATGTTGCTTCAGTTTTCTGCTAATTTTTCACATTCGTTACAATTCTCCACATGTTCCCTGTATTTCGATAGAAGATTCGAGTATCCATCAATCGTTGTTCTCATCGTGTTGTCGTTGCAATTGTTGTTGTCTGAAGTCGCATAAAGATACTCGAAATGTTATTGATGTTGGTTCTCTGATGCGTCTACAAATCGCAACGATATCTGAATGCGCTTGAACAGCTTCCTCATTTCCTCATCACTCTTTATTTTGTGCATACTGTAATTTCGAATCGACTGTGTTACGAATTCTTGTTTGTCATAGGCATTGTGAGAGGACAGTCAGGAGAGCACGGATCGCTTTATCGTTTATCTCGATATCGCTTTATCGCAGAAGGCGGTTTTGTTACTCGTGTGAGTTGGCCAATTCAAATTTGGCGCCAAAACGGGGGACGCGAGTGCGCGCCAAATTCAAATGAGCGCCTTCTTGAGCTCGTCGGGCGACATGTCCTTGCAGTTCTCGTAGCCGCCGTCGTCCTCGACCGCGCCCGGCGGAACCTTCTGGAATGGGGTACGGTAGGATATGAGTACGGTAAGAGTGCAGTAGGGTAGTGCATCGGGTCAGCCGTATCACCTGTTGGTCCCTTCTTGCGTAACCGTATCCTATGATAACCACCTACCGTAACCCTACCGTACCTTGGCCTCCGAGGGTCTCTTGTCGGACGCGTCGTTGGGTGCTGCCGGCTTCACCGACTTCGGGTCCTTCTTGTCCTTGGCCGACGGCTGCTTGCCGTCCTGAACGGAACGTTTGAATTACGGTACCTGGCACTGTGCCAGATTAGGTACGGTAGTCTAACTCTACTCCTTACGAGTACGATAGACAAACGCTACGGTAACCTCCTATTAGATTACGGTAGGTACAGTACAGTAACTCGATCCTACCGTAACCTGATTATGATTACCGTACCTGCGCGGAGACGGCGGGGCGCTGGCGCTCTAAGAAGAACAGTATCCCCTTGCTACGGTTACGGTAGGTCCAAGTTACCGTACCTGCGCGGACACGGCGGTGGGCGGGGGCGCGGGCGGGACGCCGCTCGAGGATCCGGTGCCGCCGCCCGTCTTGGCGTCGCCCGTGTTCGGCATGTCCGTCATCACCTTGGGCTTCTTGCCGCCGCCGCAGCCTGCAGGGAGGGTTACGGTAGGGTGGGGTACGGTAGGATTACTGTATTCCGCCGCAGCCTGTAGGGAGGGGTACGGTAGGGTGGGTTATGGTTGGTTGGGTTACGGTAGGAGCAACAAGAGGATTACGGTAGATTTACGGCACTGTGAGATTACAATGGCTTTTCACATGTGATCACGAGGTTTTGGGAGTTGATGTGTGGTTACCGTACCAACGATCCAGGCGGCGAGCGTGCATACTGTAACGGAGAGCAGCAAGAGAGTATCCAGAAGAGATTGCATAGTTTCTGGAAGGGCGGTGGGTTACGGTAGATCGATGAAGGACAGGGTAGGTCAAAGTTACCGTACTTAGCGTGTTTGTGATGACGTGTGGAGAGGGTGCCTCCCTCGCCGACCACTCGCGATGAGAGAAAAATAAAAGAATGAGGGAAGGAGGAGAGGGAGGGAAAGGAGAGCAGATGCATTTGCATTGAGAAGATAAATTCTGCAACGATTTTGCCGTTGCAAGAGCAGGGTTCTCCTCTATTGTTCGTTTTCCACAGGACTTTTTGTTCTCATGAGATGAGTGAGTAGCGATAAACAGGATTAAAGCGTAGTGATAGGTGCGCTAGTGATCTACTCACACTCTTAGTCGTCATTTAAGTGCATAATACTGATAAAAATAAATAAAATGTGAGAAGAATCACGAGAAAGTGGAGAGAAAGTTAGTCCGTGATCGTGATCAGTTTGACGATTCCAATTACCGTAACGGTCTACGTTCAAAATCAACAACCTCTGTCTTGCAGTCGTTTTCGCTTGTTTTTGCTCGATTTTTATCTTGTTTTCTGTGCATGCTTGCTCGTTTACGACTGCTGTCCACTGCAGATGGCCGTCTGAGGGGCGCAAGCGCGGCTATCGACGGTAATGGCGAGGGAATCGCGCGACGAGGGACTCGTCCTCGCCTTTTCACAGTGAGTTTTCGCCGATTTTTGCCTCGATTTAGACTCATTTCGCTTCGTCCTCGTCTGTTTGTCACTGTGCTGATCAATATGAGGCCGTTTTCCTAAGAATCAAGCAAGGGCTGGCACAGCTCAAAAATGTCGATTCTCTAAAAGTCCGAGTTTTGGGGTTCTCGAGGGTGCTGATGACGATGGACATACTCATTTTTCATATTGAGCCTCCATCGGCTCCAGATGACGTCACGTCGAAAACGGTTTTTGTTGAATTTCTCCGTCCACGAGATCGC
>LS555566.1:492048-505185 GCA_900490775.1 Pristionchus maxplancki | reverse complement strand
TCAGATACCAACCAAATAGCAGCCAGAGCCTATACTTTGGCCTTAATGCCCCGTTACAGTAATCGAGTCTTCGGAGAGAATCGAATGGGGCGAAGGACTATCTACTCTACTTCTCTGGTATTTTTTCCCAGTGGAATCCCAGTATTTTTCCCAGTGGTTTCCCATCGGCACCTTTGATGTTTTTGGGCAGTGAGGTGGGATCCCACTGGGAAAAAAATACCAGAGTGGAGTCGCCCTCGCCGATCTCGAAGGGGCGCGACGCTCTCTGGAGAACTAGAGAGGGCCGGTCGCGTCCGCGAGGTCCTGAAGGGAAAGAAGATTACGGTAGCTAGAGTACCTCAATCAGAAACCGGCTACGGTAGATGAACGAATGAAGAGTGCACAAGACATTGAATCTGTTTTATCTATTATCATAAGAAGTTGTTGAAAATCTAATCTCGACGATAGCTACATGATAGTATCTAGAAACAGAACACCTGCGATACAATACAAGAAGCTGATCTGGCTTCCAGAATTGGGAGTGATACGGTATCTGGCGTATACTGTATTCATTGTCTCCTGGGACTTTAGCGGGTATACTGTAAGCGGGTTGGGATAGAGCGGTTTCCACGTCGGACACGTGGCGTTGAGCCACGACTTGAGGATACTGTAATTTATCGATTTATTTATCGATCGATTACGGTAGGTCAAACCTCGGTGCTTGTCGCTCAATCTGACTCTGGACTGCAGGCGCTATGTAGAAAGGAGGGAGGTCCGTGTTGAGGCGAGATGGGAGAATCTGCAAAATCGATACTACCGTAACCTACAGTAACTCCCGCTACCGTACCTCATTGAACAACTTATTCGCTTCCTCTCCCCAGTGCCTCTGCACGTCGGATACCGTATCCGAGATGGTGACGAACTCGAATCGATCGCGCATCGGCGACCATCCGGGAGTACTGTAGTTGTTGGTTACTGTAGATTAATGTAGCCGAAGATTACTGTATCTATTATTGATCGATCTACTCACCCATATTTCGCGAAATTCGTCCATGCAACACCTAGGTTGTCCGCCACTCGGATGTCCTCGGGGCGCACTTTTCCCTGGAATGAAGAGTTGAAAGATCAAAAATGTAGAGATCAAAGATCAAAGGACCTCCGCCGCCGCTTTCTCCCACTCGTAGGCGTAGAACCAGAGAAAGCATAGCTCCGAGCAGTGAATTGAGGCTGAGATCAAAGATCAAAGATCAAAGATCAAGGTGCAAAGATCACTCACGCTTCCATTCTTCTGTCATGTAATTGTTCCGGCAAAACGAGTTGAAGTGATCATAGCTGTACAGGTAGACGTTCCCGGAGTTGTTGTTGTTTTTGTACCTGGGTTGTTGTTGTTGTTTTGTACATGGGTTGTTGTTGTTATTGTTATTCTTTTGCACAGTGATCTAACCATTGCAGCTCCTTCCTCGCCGGCGCAAAGAAGTTGTGGTCCGAGATGACCTGAGAAGTTATCAGATTCCCGCCATTCCTCACACTCTCTAGCATGAATGACTACAGGAGATGCGGAATGCAATCATTTTAATTATTTTTGGCTCAACAAATTACATGGAGAAAATCAGATTCCATTCTCGACATCGCATTCTGAAGTGATTGTGAAACACAACGCATTATGCATTCCATCATGATTATCCAACCAGCACCTGATCCAAATAACTGAAAGGCCAACCCTGGAAACCATCTTCGTCCACCCCAAATGATTTTCTATTGAACTGCCCCTCCCTTGCTCTTTCTGTCTTGTACAAAAAGGCGCCCTCGACAAACGCACCCTCGACACCATCTTCGTCCACCCCAGATGATCGTCCCTTGCCAGTGTCCTGTTTGGATCGTCGAAGGAGAGGACTGCCTGCTTGTAGGTTGCGAGTTGGTCCTTAATAAAAGAAAGGGTGATCTTTGATCTCTTTGCAATCCCGTAGTCACGGTATTTTTCCGAGCTAGAGTACACGAAAGATCAAAGATCAACCTCTCTCAGATAATCCGCGTTCTTCTTCAGATAGAAGTCCAGCGTGGTCTCATTCACTCCGGAGATATCACCAGCGGCGAATTCGTCTACTGAAAAGGACATTATTTTCGAAAAAAATGAATGCCTTCTTCCGTCAATGAAATCGTTATCTCCTATAATCAAAACCACTTTGCCACAGACAGCAGAGAACTTCACTGAGTGAAGCATAACGAAATCGGGTGGTCGGCGTGCAGAAAAAATCGAAAAAAAGAGAAAACTCACTATTGAACGCGTACTCATCCGGCGTGTCTCCTAACATGATCGCGTAGTTGGGCGCGTTTCTCTGACAATTATCACCCTTTTCCACCCCTCTTCATTCGCGATTCCACATTCCGGCATCAGCTGTCAGACCATAGCTTTCCTCATAACAGGTAAAGGCTGAAAGCTCACTGCCCCTACTCGGACGATGACAAAGGTGTCAGCACTATTTCCTACCTCCCTTATTTGGAAACAACTCGGAGGCTTACCATCAGAGTAGATTGAGTCACAAGAGGAAAGATCACGCCGTCCAGATAGATTCCGAAGTTGCGAGTGCCCCGGAATGTGATTATTTATTTTTCTTCCCAACTCGATCGCAGTTACTTGACTTAGAGAGCTTGGTATGCTTTTACGCAATTCGTGAAGCCTATTCGTTTCCTCGGACCTTCTCCCGTTGATTACTGTTTTTGACGAAATTGAGCTTTACAAAGTATCCGGAATGTGAGAATCAGAACAATCTGAGACGCTAATCACCTACCGATGACCTACGTCTGCGCTCTCTCCATTCCACACACTCTCTCACTCAACCTACAGCATCCGCCGTGACCATCTGTTCTCCAGTCAGTCTCGCAAAGCAGTGCTGCAGGCGGCGAGTCGAGGTGTTTCGAGAGACGAAGCGGAGGTCGGTCACGTTACACAGCTAGAATAATAATGATCATTAGAGACCGATAAATTTTCTATATATATTTTCTTCTAATATTCTTTAGGCGATTGAGGAGAATCGAGAATCGTTCTGCTCTTTTTTTTCTTCATTCGTCAATCTAATCGGTCTCGTTGCACAGCTTGCTGGATGGAATTCTGATTGAGTGACAGTACTTATGTACCACCAGGATGTTGCACAGTTAGATAAACTATTTTTCGACATGTTTCCACTATTAATATTTTAAAATCGGGTTGAGTTTCAATGGTTCTACAATCCTGGAAAATATCAATAGGAAGTTGATAATCTGAAGGCTGTCTATAGACATATCTACTCATTCTTGACCAATCAAATTAGCATTATGATTGATCTTTGATCTTCCCTTTTCATCACCTTTGCCGCCCTGTCCTCATCCGGAGTGTTGCTGCGTCCGAAACCGTTTGGGATTCTGAATAATCTGCATTTTAAAGTGCATTTCGAATGTCTTCTGACGCAATACTGTTCTACATTTTTAACTTATTCTCTAGCGACTATAGTCAGTGACCTTCACTGTTTGCAGCACGGAACAATGCGCTTCAAGTCAGCCAATATGTTATGTTTCACTAGTTTGCTATAATGAGACGGCTGAGAAGACAATTGATTTCTGATGCTTGTCAAAACCATTCAAAAACAAAATAATTAGCTAATTGTGCCGTCACGTTGACAAAAAATCGATAAACTCGTACTTGAATCCATCGATTATGGGTCCCGACTGGATGATCACTTGCTGGAAGAGACCTGCAGTGGTCATTGTGGCGACTCCATCAACTGTTCTGCATTCAATAATTCTGAGTGTGCTTTTGCGCTTTCTTATGTAATTTTCATTTGGGGAATCTCTGCATCGCCTTCAGGATTCATTGTCGACAAAAGCTGATAGATCACTCTCCTCATTCGGCACACTGACTCGCCGGTCAACCGGTTGAGAGACTGCGCAGAATGAAGAGAGTGATCCATCAGCTTTTGTCGACAATGAAGGGGGCATAATAAAGGGGACATTCCTAGTTCCGTGCCAAGCCCCGCCCCTTCGGCTCCTCCCCATGGGAAAGGGGGTGGACCCACATGATGAGCGGCTAACGCTAAGCCTAAGCCTAAGCATCTAAAAATGTCTCAACTGAAGGCTCTGTCAGATTAGAAGCATCTCAGCACAAGGGTCCGCCCCTTCATCAAGGGGAGGAGCCAAGGGGGCGGGGCTTGGCACGGAACTAGGAAAGTGCCTAATAAAGTGACCTTTGGCCAGTGGTGAGTACGACAGGGCGTTCGCAATGGCCGCCCCTGCGCTGTTCCCGAAGAGCGTCACGCTGAGATAAGCTATTTTCATTACATGATTTTTGGAAGCCTTCAAACGTCGTGAGCCTAATCACCGGTCCGGGTCTTAGTGCCATCAGCACATCGACAATGCTCATTTTCGAAATTAGCTGGGTTTCGGAGCTGGAACAAATAATTCAAGCCTAATTACCGGTCCGGGTCTCCTCCGAAATTCCCAATCTCATTCTGCGTCCATCTCAATGCCATCAGCACATCAAATATTCCTCGATTGGCGGGGAATTCGGGTGAGAAAGTCGTGAAGAAACCTGCATTCATTTATATTCAGTTTTTGCGAGCGATGGAAACGCAGCACTAATTTTAGCAGTCCGAGTGCATTTTACGTAATTTGTGAAACATATCCATCAACACTTTTGCCAGCAGAAAAATAACCCTAATATTTTCACATTTTCTTTACTAAAGTGATGAAAAGGTGAGTGATGAAGTCTCTGCAGTTTCAGTTTCGAGAAGGTAAAGATCAAAGATCACCGAGTGTGCTCAGCCTGTACTGCGTGACCACCACGACCACGTCTCGTGAGACCAGATTCCGAACTGCGCCCTGGTCTTTGATCTTAGATTTTTGATCTCTGATCTTCTATCTTGATAGATCCGTTGCACACAGCGTACAAAAGCACGACCATATAATTGGAACAACTACTGGATGTGTGTGGGGTGACGAATAAAGAGTGAACTAGGAAAACACGGATCTGAACGAAGGGACATGCATACCTTATAGTCGTAGATATCCGCTCCTCCCAGTTGATACACTCCTCCGGGCACGTAGAACATCACAGCACGTTTTCGACCGTCAGAGATCTGAAGTGAAATGTCCTGTCGTACTATTCAGTTGCGTCTGACAAGCGGAAGATTGGTTTGAGGAACTGAGTTTTCTAGTATTATTGCAAAACCGTATGGCTATCGATCAACCATTCGAGAAAGAGCCTTTTCCAGAATATAATGAGCAAATGAAACCTAACCCAACCCTTCGGCATAATCTTCGCCCAAAAAAAAGAAGAAACACTCACATTCGGTGTGAACACATTCAGATATAGACAGTCTTCACTCGTCTCGTAGCTGAATCCGTGCCGGTCCGGTCCCTGAGGGCAACGAGGCCTGCAAGGCATCATAGATCAAAGATCAAAGTTCAGAGATCAAAGATCATAGATCAGAGATCAGTCTCAAAAATAGCTATTCCAATACGAAATGCAGACAACCTTAATATTCCCGGTACCGACCTAACAACCATTCTCGATAGAGTGTTGCAGAGTACATACATAGTATAGCCGTGAATCTCAAGTCTCCCTCAAATTGAAAACCCAGACGAAGAGAAAAAAACTCACTTGTAGACCGCACTTCCCACCTCCCCGTCAAAGTGGCAGAGCGGTTCGGGTAACTGCAAGGGATGATCTTTGATCTTTGGTCTTTGAGCTCTGGTCTGGAACTCAAAATTAGTCCTTGTTAAACATTGAAAACATAGAATAATAGACCTTGAACCTCCTCTCGCCCAAGGGCGACTTCGCAAATGGCACTCCCAGGAAGATCGAGGCCTTCCCGTAGTAGAGCTGCGATCGATCGCTACCGTAGTCCACCTAGTAACACCGTAATCAATCTGAATCGAGTACTGATTATATACCTCAAAGCCGCGAACCGTTCCCGCCGAGGTCCGCGCTACTACGGTAAGCTCGGGTACGGTAGGCTCATCTTGGGCGATCGATAATTGGAAAACGAAGGAGAACAGTAGTGGGAAAACTAACAACATCGTGCAAGAGAGATGCAGAAAAACGATCCGCCAGATTTTATGCTGATTCCGCTTGTTTTGACGATACAGGAACACGTAATTTTCTGTGGAAAGCGCATTAACGGTTGTTGTGGGTGCTGATAATATATCAGAATGGGCTATCCCGATCACAAATCCTGTCGTGAACCAACAGACAAGGCACATTGAATTGTTTTCTGACTTTATTTGGTGAACAATCGCAACTAGGTGAGGTGAGTCAGTTCTTGAATGCCCTTTATAGTGTAGATTTTCTGCACACCATCTCACTAATTGACCGACAAATTTGAAATGAAGAGACGCTGGCCCGTTGTGCCCATTCTAGTGTTCTTACAGTATACCGTCAGCAATATGCGCCGAACTGTCACATTTCGAATCTGCATCGTTTTTCAAAAAAGAACAAGTCAAGAGTCAAGAACAAATCTTCAATCCCACGCACCATTATAATTCCCCTTCTGATCCTACCTCTCTGTTGCTTCAACGTCATCTGCTATGCATCGCAATCGTATCACATCAGTCGGGGTAATCTCTCCGCTGATAAGGGTACACGATAGTGATGACAATTCGGCACGCGCCTCTCTCGTTTCGAATGATCTCTCGTCGGTCAGAGAGACGAGAGAGCACGCAAAATGAGGAGAGACGAGTGCCGATTTGTCAACACTAGTACACGATAATGTAGTGGAGTGTGCACTCTCCCTATCACTTCCTCGCCCTTTCGGAGAGGCGAACAAGATCACTTACGGAATAACAGGATTCGACAAGAGTAAGAGTGGCGAGTACAGCAGGGCGTGGCAGTCAAGATGGAATAAATGCGTATCCTTTCTCATACTTTCCTTTTTCGCATGCATTCGTATTTAGTTTTGCTCGGCCGTTGAAAAGTTCAGTCACAATTCGTTTTCAGAAGTCTACACCTTCTCAGCCTCTTCGTAGTTATGAAGATATTATTCCGCTAAATCACAAGAGAAAAGGTGAGTTAGGTAATCAATCAGTGTAATGCAACTCTCATCCTCCTTCGAATTGCTAATAGGTCACTCTCGTAGAGTGTTCCTATGTATCATGTACTTGAGTGATTGACCTTGTCCCCGCCAGAGGATATATCTATTTCACTTCTCTTACATGTTAGATAATACTCTTATTTCTAGTTGTCTCTTCCGAGCCGTTGGAATGTCTTCTCCTGGATTCTCGTCCACCTGGCGCGGAACTGGTATTGAAACAGTATCGTACTTTGTGCTAAATTCACTTCTTCTCAGGCTACTCCACAGGCCCGGCTCTGCAACAGCTTCTCAAACCCGTGCCATTCGTGCCCATTTATGGAGGTGAGTTGGTTCTTTTGTTTCGGTGCTAGGACGGATGAGAACCGGAAGTAGGCGAGAGACAACTGTTATGTCTGAGACGGTATTTCGAAATCGTTCCCATCCGACCTAGTGCCTTCGTTTCCTCTATCTCCTTGTGGTCGTGATATGTGAAATCCAATCATATCCAGGCCGACGCGATCTGTCGCTCCTAGCCGCGTCGTTCATGAATGAACGAGCGTTGGCGGGCGCGGGTGGTGTTCTAGTCGTGGGGATGGACACTTATTGGTTGGAAGACCTGGTGTCCAATCTCACCTATGAACACCATCTGCGCCTTCTACACCTGAGCGAGCGGGACACTCATGAGAATAGTGCTTTCGTCCGCACTCGAACCGTGGGTAATCTTGTGTATTTGCTTTCACTTTCGAATTACTTTCACTCTCATATTGTTGAGTTTGCAGAGCACGAGTTCGTACGTGCGACGGCTACGCTGTGCCCACGATCCGAGGGTTCAGCTACTCGGCGTGCGTTGGAGCTCGCGGCACTTCGGTAATTTCCTCTTACTCTTTTTGTTTATCTTCTATCGTGGTTCATTTCTTTCTTTGTAGGGAGCATGGGGACGCTGCCGTCGCAATCACGCTCCCCATGCTGCTCTGGCGAGCGAGCAGAGCGGGATCAAGCGAGTTCGCCCCCTTGATTTACGCCCTCCGTCAGCAGACTCAGGTGAGTAATGATCTCTCACTTTCCTGTGCACTCTCGCTTCTCTAACCGACGAGAGAGCATTGTGAAATTAGAGAGTCAGATCATTCCTCACTCAGGTGATCGTCATCGAGGATGGCCAGCTCCTGAGTCTGTTGAACTTGGCTGCCATCGTACGCTGTTTCCCAGACGCCCAAATAAGGTGAGTTCTCAAGCCTTTGACTTCTTCTCCCTTTTCATTTCACTAGCTCACCGAGCCATTAAACCAACCTATCCTCCCCTACTCAAATCCTGAATGGCACATATTGTGTTGGTGATAAAGATGTAAAGATGTAAAGATGCAAACATTTTCCCTCTCAGGATACTCGGCTGGTACACTGCAGACGCACTGAAGAATCGAGAGCCCACTCCTCGAAGGGAGCCAAGCGTCGATGGTTTATTACGGGCCGCGTTAAGCAGTCCCTTGAGTCGACTGTGGAAGGTCGACTCATCACTCGATCTTCATGTTCTCACTAAGTGGTGAAGAGGGATTCGTGCAATGATTGTTTTCTCTTTTGATTCACATGTGCTTACATTCCTCCTGTTCCAAATAAACTTTTGTGAGAATCTTTTTCACTTTCTTTATTGGAATTTCCAATTCACAAGTCATCGAATGTTTTTGAGGGAATCGACCTGGGACTAGTCATTTGCTTGACCCATCTCGTCTCGGATTATGAGAGAAGAAGTCTGAAATCGGTCTTTGCTCTCAACTAGTCTCATGCCTCTGTCCTTTTCTTTACTAGCGATCCATCCGTGATTGGAGTTCCACAGCGAGGCTTGAGTTGTCCTTACTGATTGTGTTATTCTGAAGAAGCTTATTGGTTAATGACGAAGGGAGAACCCTTGCATGATCATCCGACGGACGAGAATCACATCATTGAATTGTGCAATAAAACTTTTCGTTAACACGATCCGTCCACATCTCCATGTCACTGTGGGCGAGACGATTAAAGTTGGCCTACTTTAGAACAGGAACAGACAAGTGCAACAGTGAGCGACTGATATCAATGCGTGATGGGCGAGAACTGATCCTTTCTCCTCATCCTGTCTTCCTCTTGCGAATTCATTCGTTCATCGACGTATTCCTATAAATTTCTCACGCTTGCATTACTGGGAAATTGTGATCTCGTTTTTTCGTACCTTCCTTCTGCTTTCGTAAAAGAACTTATAAGTAATAACTTATAAGTAATAAAAGAACGATAAATCGCTCTTCCTTTCAGAAGTCTACACCTTCTCAGCTTTTTCATCTTCATGAAGACAACGTCGCTGAAACAGACAATTTCATCCTGGTGAGAATTGTTCTGTTTTTAAAATTTAATTTTTATTTCCTTTCAGGTTAGCGGTACAAGGACACTCAAGTGCTCTTCGCCAAAAGAAGAGTGAGTTCGGTCTTACCTGGGAGGAGGAATTCATTCTCATCGGTGCAATCGTCGGCTTCGCGGACATGCGGGAATACGCCTGATTTGTATTGTTGGACATTAATAAAGATAATCATTAATTGCTTTTGCGAACTGACAGAGCCAATACAATTTCAAGAGCGTCCGGCTATCGGGACACAATAAAAGTATCTCCTGCAAATTTCAGCCAATTTCATGCAGTCACCGCATAGAAATCTTGGTTTCATGGAATGTTGGGACAATATTCCCAAACAGTTCACATTTTATCATTTTGACACTACTGTCTGCTCGATGTGAGTCTCTTGAGAGTTGAAATCATCACAAAAGGACGCGTATTGCGGCGGGAAAATTCAATGCAATCAAACGCCTAAAATATTTGAAATGCGTCATTGTACTTTACTTTATGGTGCGCTTTAACGAGCCTTTTAGTGTTTCCAGGGCATCATGGATGCCAACTCCTCAACGATTATCGATGGCTGCAGAGAGTCAAAGGAGTGTGGGATATGCTACACGGAGTTGTCTAGGAAAGTTAGTACTCAAGCCTAGTTCTCCTCTACGCAATGTTGGCCTGCTTAGACACTGTTGTAAATTCGAAATCACGTTATAGCGCATCGTTTCCCTACACTGCGGTCACAAATTGCATCGAACTTGTCTACTGAATTGGTGCGAATCGTTCACCGAAGAAGAGGAAAAGGTGAGAAAATGTTTTTGTTATGATGTTTTTCATGAAAACAATTGAAAACAATGCCCCTTTCAGCCCTTTCTCTGCTGCCCTATTTGCAATGCCCAATTCGGGGACGAAATTTACGAAAATAATGTTAAACTGTCGAGAATAATTGGTTTCGGGCCGTCGGGACAAGTAAACTTTTTTTACATCTCTTTTAATTCGACGAAATAGCATAGTATCATGTTCAGCCATCGTCACATTTCCTCGTGAAATCTATTGAGGAAGAAAATTTCATTTTTCTTCTAGATGCTCTACTGATTTCAACAGCGTATGTTTTATGAAAAAAAATTAAATTTAAAAAAATAAGGGGTCTGTTCTAGGGAATCTCTGAATAAGACATCGGAACAACTAAAACATGCTCGATTGTCGAAGAGAAGTGATGAATTTATTAGCGACATCATTGATGAAATTAAAAAGCTGCTGGAAAGATTCAAATTAATAATTAAGATGATAGTTGATTGCTGTACGATCACGGTTAGTTTCAGCATTCTGACAATTGAAGACAACAATTGTTCTTAATTTTTCAGAAACGCGACATTTCTCTTCGTCGAAGACTTGCTGAGGATAACTTATCGACCATCACAGAAAGCGATGAGGTTGCGATTAAGAAGCGCAAAGAAGCTACTGAATCAACTGATTCAAGTGCTACAGTCAGCGAAACACTCTGTGCTGTGTGCTCAAAGCCACTGGTCAACAAGGTAAACTGTGGACAGGGGATAATAAAAATGGAGTACTGAACGATACTGCAACTGTTCCAGCGTACTGTTAGCATTTCTTGCTGCAAGGAGTAAAAATTGCATTTTACTTGTGTGTTTAATCTCTGCACAAGAAGCGAATCAGTACAAAAGGATGTGAGCTGACATTTTTAAGCAATATTATTTGGTGGTCTTTTCAGAGCTTCTGTCCTCTTTGCAACGCACCGTTTTATAATGAAAAGGCAGTTAAAGATAAACTTCCGGAGAACATTGGTTATGGACCACTGGTAAAACATATTTTCACTCACCTTCAATTAGAATGCAACGGCTATCATATCATTTCAGGAAATATTTCGTCTTTTCAAATCAATGGAGAGAGAAAATTCCATATCTTATTTGGACGAGTTGCTGGTTATTACAACGTATGTTTTATGGAAAAAGATATGCAAATCCAGTTTTATTTTCAGGAAGTTTCTATGTAAGGTATCATCCGAACTGAAAAGTGCTCGATCGTCGAGTAAAAGCGATGAATTCATACAGGACATTATTGATGAGAGAACAAAGTTGTTGGAAAGACTCCAAATAGCTGTTACGGCGATGGATACTTGTTCTACTCGCGAGGTTAGTTGCGAATTTTTATCCAGATTCGTTTGAAGTCGAGAGCTCTATGCATGATTTGTTGTCAGAATCGAGACATTTCCCACAAGGATGCGGATGTTGTTAATGAGGAGAAAGGAGAAGATGCGAGTCCGACGGAGCCGTATAATGGAATCTTTCAAGAAGACGAGTGCGGAATCTGCTTTGAGCCTTTGTTCAAAAAGGTAAATGCTGATACACGCTTCCTGAACGTGCCTTAGAAGCCTGGCCTCGCAGTACCCGGCCTCGCAGTATCAGTGTACCCCAACGCTTTGATGCTGGTAGTAAAGCGACCCTCTCAAAATGTATTAGTCTAGTGAGATGCGGAATTCAACGTGAATTCAAACATTATTTGACCGGCAAATGCCTCATTACAGCGTATTTTGTCTCTGGAATCATGTCGTCATCTTTTCCATCGTACGTGTGGCATGACATGGTGGGACCAAGGGGTGAATAATATTTATTTTTTTTTTAACTAGAAATAAATCGCACAGCTCATATAAATAACAGGAATATGAATTCTCGTGTCCTACTTGTCGCACGATTTCAAAGGTTTTCGATGAAGGGGAGATGTTGTATACGTACCCGTTCGAGGTTGAGATTGTACGTGACATCAGAAATAAGATTTGGGATTAAAATAAGTTTTGTCTAGAATCAAATCATTGCAGGACGAATCGCGTTTTAATGTAGAGACAATTAACATTTTCTTGATAACAAGCAGGTTCAGAATCATGTGAGCTTTCTTCATAATATCGCAATTTATCCCACGATTTTATTCGAAAATCAGCATCGTGCGAGGTTAAATTTCAGTGATCACTATGCGTATCTTTGCAAGCAACGGCGACTATCGCTGCGGGATGGAAAGAGCAAGGAATGGATTGTCGATATCGATGAGGAAATTCAAAAGTATAAGAATCGCATGCTAGCACTGGACAATTATCGACTGAATCGAGCAATCAGTGAACAGCAGAAATTGCGATTGGAGACTGGAGAAATCGCGCAATAACTGTGATAAACGATAATGTCATTACAATTTATCTCAATGTTGTGGAAAATTATTATAGTTTGTTCACGTAAACCTCCGTAGACTCGGAGATTATATTAATCCATAACATCCTATCACTATGATTCTACCCTACCCCCTATCAATCCTTGGAACTTTTAAGTACAGGGCCCCCCTAAGGGCAGAAGCGCCGAGATACCCGTAGTGTGGCAGAGAGGTGATCAGAGAGCACTCATGGCTTTCTCGTAGAAGGATAATAAAGTCCTCTCCTTTCACAATCAGAAAATGCTTTCAACGTGGAAAATGTGAGAGTCTTTAATGGTGTATTTAGTGTCACAGCTCTAGACGAAAATGAGAGTGCGGAATGACTGGGGGAGAGACTAGAGGAGACCTCTAGGGGAGACAAAAAATTCGTCTCCTATAGACGGAAAAACCATCTAGGTGAGATGGAAAAGTGGACTAGAGGAGAGATGAGGATGGACTAGATGAGAAGGGGAGTCGTCTATACAAGACGAGAGAATCGTCTCAATTCTCTCCCTATCATTCTCTCCCACCAATCCCATCCCGACCGATTCTCAGACCCCGACGCGTGCAGAATGGAACG
>LS555566.1:479148-489454 GCA_900490775.1 Pristionchus maxplancki | reverse complement strand
CGTTCCATTCTGCACGCGTCGGGGTCTGAGAATCGGTCGGGATGGGATTGGTGGGAGAGAATGATAGGGAGAGAATTGAGACGATTCTCTCGTCTTGTATAGACGACTCCCCTTCTCATCTAGTCCATCCTCATCTCTCCTCTAGTCCACTTTTCCATCTCACCTAGATGGTTTTTCCGTCTATAGGAGACGAATTTTTGTCTCCCCTAGAGGTCTCCTCTAGTCTCTCCCCCAGTCATTCCGCACTCTCATTTTCGTCTAGAGCAGTGACACTAAATACACCATAACACACAATGCACACAATCTTCCTCTACAAACTTTATCATCGAACGGTTCCCATTGTTGTAAGGAGACGATGGAAATCATTACAATCTCGTTTTCGAGAGACTGCGATCTTGTTAATGCACGTTGGCACTTTCAAGCAGCTTTGCGTGCATGATCGCGTATTCATCCCTGTTTTCGATGGGCGAGTACTTGTGTTGAATTATTTCTTGGCGCAGTCATCCCATCGGACGAGAGAGAGAAAGTCGAAACGATGTAGACGTCTCACTGAAATGCACGATTGCGTAAAAAATTAGCCTTGAATGCGAGCACGAAGCAACGATAGTAACGAGCTTCGGGTTCGGAAAAACAGTCTGAGACGGTATAGGGAAAGTACAGTGCTGACTCTAGAGCACACTGGACAACTGTCCCTCTCTCTTTATCTTCCTTCTCTCGTCAAAGCGCCGAGTGCGAATCGATAGGGTGTAGAGAGTAGAGAGGAGTGGAGAGAAGATAGGGGAGAGAGAAAGAGAGAAAGCCACATTCTTCCACTTTACTAGGAGTGCTCCCGCAACTCCCTCTTTTCAGCCATTTCCATTCGATTTTGCCTGTTTTTGCTACTATTTCTGCCTCACAAAGCTCCTGGTCTTTTCTATCGTTAAAGCATATTTTTACAGTGAAACATCTACCCTGTTTCCTAGCTCGCATCCCTACAGGATGTGGGTACAAGAAATGCAAGAAATAAATGACAGTACAAGAAATGGAAATTATCAAAGGTACGATTTTCCTTATTTTGTCGTTCACGAAATGTTAGTCGTGTTCGTGATTCTCATTTACCTGAAATGCATTTTGGGGTCATTCTTTTATCGTAATTTAATTCTTTTTCAGATTATGATGAATCTACGTACTATCAGAATTTGATTCAGAATTCTATTCAGTAAGTTGCTCGACTTAATCTTTGTTTATTTTACTCATTTCACTAACTTACAACCGTGGTTATGCCTATCTATTGGTTTAAATACAGTGATTTGCCGACAAAGACTGATCTATCGATCACTCTCTTCATTTCACGCAGTCTCTCAACCGGTCGACCTGGTCGACTCGACCAGGTCAGTGCGTCGAATGAAGAGAGTGATCCATCAGTTTCTATCGACTGTAAATGCCCAATAGGATTTGAACCGATGACCAGCTCTTATCCTAGGGATGGCTTGGCAAGAAATGACTCTCTTCATTCTGCACGCTTTCTCTCCTCTGTGACCACAGAGAGAGCATGCGAAATGAAGAAATGATTTCTTGCGAAGCCATCCCTATCTTATCCCTTGAGCAACAGTGCCAGCCGTATGGCAAACGAGTCGAAAATGGAACAAAATTGCAGTATCAAAACCTCAAGAAAGCGAGAACATCAACAGCTCAGTCAAGGAAGCAGTCATCGCAAGTTCTCTACTGCAGAGTAGAATTAGCGATTAAGGATGCCCCATCCATCCCAGTGATGCCACCATTGAGATTATTAAATGTATTGATAACAACCTTTCATCGCAACAAGGTTTCAAAACAAGATCGATAACAGTACATAATAGGCTATTTCGAAACTAGGAACGGATGTTTGAGAATCTCCTCGCATTGTGAATACTGACTGAGGATCGTACACTGCAACGTGCACTCTCGAAGCCTCCAAGAATTGAAACGTGAAGATACACGCTTCATCTCAACCATGCCACCATTGTAATTATTGAATGTTTGGATAAAATATGAGTGTGAAGTGTGAAATACGTAGCGGACATATCATACAATATTTATCGTCCTCTGAAGAGACTTTCGCTCTAGCACTCCACAATCATTGCCGGTTTTAATGGCTCTCACAGCATCCTTTTCTGCGAATTCCTGCATTGTTTTATCGCAACGACTTGTTGGCAGTGATTTGAATAGATTCGTAGAGTGTTCGACTCATTGATCGAGAGAAATGAAACGGTGTAGACGTTTCACTGAAAGAAAACGATTGCGTGAATTACGAAGCTTCTGTGAATAAAAAATGAGCTGGGGTTGCCAAAAAAAAACAGTCTGGAACGACATAGGCAGATCCAAAAAGGCGAACAGTAAATAGTTCTGACTCTAGAGTAAACCGGACAACTGCTCCTATCTCTTTCTCTTGATTCTCTCGTCTAGTGATGGAGCGCGGATCAACAGTGTGGCGTCCGTCACGACGTATCGTGATGATGAACGTGCTTCCAATAACGGTGCCAACTTTACTTTCACTTCCTTTATGGTTGCCAACAAAAAATAGTGACAAGCAACAGTAATTTTGATGATGATATATTTTTCAGAAATCACATGATGAACCGTTAGCACTAAGTTTCTATTCAATTGGAGAAGGATATCACAGCGTTCATCAAAACAATTTCGCGATGCTCACTGCCACAAAAATGCCATAAGTGGGTGACTGCAACTACTAGTAAAAACGCAACCACGATTCTCACTCTATCATTGTAATTTGTTGAATTTGTGAATAAATGAATAATCAAGAATTTCTCGTTCTTTTCTAATTCACTTTTGGTCTCAATTACTCACCAATTAGCACATCTTTACCATGCGAATTACGATACAAAGTAATCCAATTTCTTTATGCAACAAGCACATCATCATTACGGACTTCTCTTGCTGACTTCACCCGATCTCCTCTTGAATGGATCTCATCGCTTGATAAATCATTGAATCTCATTTTCTGAAGAACGGAGGCAGAGGCATCATACGAGATGGCAAACGGAGCTGAGATGGAGGTGTGAACGGGATAACTGAATAACGTCTAACTATCATCTCACTTTTCTCGGTTCCAATTGCGAAATCTAATTTCTTGGTTTCAAGTATGAATTCTCACCTGGCGAGATAAAATGAGAAAATGACGGGGAATCGAGTTTCCTCATCACTGATGAGAATGAAGAAACGATGTAGACGTTTCACTGCAATGGCGCGTGTTCATTGGCAGAATTACAGAAAATGGGTGTGAAATAGGAGCGACTATGGCCAGAAACTGGTCATGAATGAAGGAAGTGAGTGAGATGATAGCCTGGGACTGGGAGGGTCCACTCTGTTGTGTGTGACAGACAGGGGTTGGGTCTCGAGGATTGATCACTTCTCTGCTTCTCTTACTATCCCACACTCTCTCGCCTTGTCTGACCGGCGAGGGAGCTTGTCAAGTGGAGAGACTCGGAGACTGATGGGGGCTGGAAGACTCGGCAGGGAATTGGGGTGCGAGGAAAGAGATTCGTCCACTTCGTTGGTCCGCGTTTATATCTTCTCTCAGTCGTTTGATTGACCGTGTAACCTGAGGGTTAACCACTTGCACTTCAGTGAAACGCCTACTCCGTTTCCACCGCTTCATTCCTACACATGGTATCTCGTTCGATGTGGAGTGCAGCACGGCAGACCTCCATCATCTTCGATCGAACTGCCCTCAAGACCGAATGCAAGCTGAGATGCGGAGCAGAAGCCGAGCCGTTCACCCTCGATGCGGAGCTCGCCATGGTCACCTTGCTGGGAACTACGAGATTGGAGACTGTTGCCCATCTATTCCCGTTATAGTGCAGAATATTCTTGATTTAGCACTCAATAGATATGAGTACATAGCCATTTTGTTAGCCTCGATTATTGTAATCATGGTAGTGTTCATTTTTTATCTTAAGATACGCAACATTAAGAAGTCCGAGTAATTGCCTAGCTTCCCCCCCGAGTGCCTCGCCAAGTGAGAAAGATCATAGATTATCCTAGTCTCACTTCTCTGCCGGACCTTCTGTCGTGGGCGCCCACAATGTATAATAGAGATGCCTCTATACTTTTTGCTGTGAATGTAGCGATTCGGAAAGAGCCGATAAAGCAGATTCCACAAGAGTTAGTGGCATTGAGTGGTCGCTCAGACAAGGAGTCTCGCAACACCCCTAATCGACCTAGTCTCTACATCATCCGACTTCTCCTAGTTAATGGTCTTCATTCCCTTCCTAATGGGCGATTCGCAGTTATGACGACTGTGACTTACCCTCTCCAGAAACGATAGTTAACATTCTCGATTGATACGACTTCAAGCATGTCTAGCCATTTTAGTCTTCCATCTTTCGATTGTATGTTATTGTTGGAATGTGTGAATAAAACGCGAAATAAGAAAAAATCAAGAACTGTCTTTCGCTTCCAATCCACTCTAATTTCCAATTTGCATTCAATTACTCACTAATCTGTCTCTTCCCTCTCCCCTCCTCCATCCATCATTCCTCCTCCTCCCTCACTCCATCGCTCGTCCCCGCTCCGAGTCGGTCGCTCCCTGCTCGTCTCGGTGAGGAATCTGACCCATTCCTGACCTACCGTACCTCCGACCGTACATCCTAAAGTATGTACTGGACATACATAGTCTCTACCGTAACCCACCATCTCTCTGTTGTCTCCCTACAGTATCTCACTCCAACTACCGTATATCCTGTGCAAACTACCGTAGACCCTACAGTATCTATATCAATTACAGTAACCCCTCTCTTCCAGACCCCTCCTCCCTCATCTCACTCGAGAGAGATGTCGGACCGGCCGCTGGACCAGGACGACGAGGACGAGTTCTTCTCCGCGAGGTGAGTATGCGCCTTCGTGAGGCTCCGCCCACTTGAGGCCACGCCCCTTTAAGACTCAGCCCATATCAATCGTTATTTCAGGGATGAGATCAAGAAGGACCGGAAGGAGAGCCCGCCGCCGCAGCGGTCGGATCGGTGAGGCGAGGGGATGGATTGGCATGGTGCCAAGATTACGGTAGATTACGGTAGTTGGCAGCGCGCCAGGAGATACGGTAGCTGGATCGATGCCCGGTGCTGGTGCGATGCCAGGGGATACGGTAGTTGGCACGTTGCCAAGCCTTGGCACGATGCCCGGAGATACGGTACTTGGCACGATGCCAACTTTCAGCGAGACTCCGCCCACTCCGAAGGGCGTCGCCGACACGTCGAGTCGACGCAAGGCCAAAGCGTCGAAGAAATCGTCGAGAGAGAAGGTATACGGTAGGAGAGGGGTACGGTAGCCTGGACTATCGCTGACTGGTTTACTAATCCCCTACCGTACCTTCTGATCTATCGATAACTGATTACCATATTCCTCTTGCAGCAGAACTTCTTCGCCGACGAGAAGGCCATCCAGGGCTCGGAGAAGTCGAGCAAGCGGAGGAAGGACAAGTAATTTGAATATTTGAATTTGGCGCCAAAAATCGAAAAAAATCGAATATTGAGTCATTTCGTGTAGGAACAAGTGGGACCGACGCGAGTACAAGAAGGAGGAACTCGATCCGTCGCCGAGGGCCAAGAAGAAAGAGAAGAAGAAGAAGGAAGTGTGAGTGGTGGTGTGGTCGATTGGGAAAGGGCGCCTGTCAAATATTCGACAGGGTGAGGTGTTAGTAAACGTCGTCAAAGATGCAATCGAAACATCTCAGCAAAGTCGCGCGAGTCTCGACTGAAGAAGCGTCGAAGACCGATGAGGAGGTGAGAGATTTGAGATCAGAGATCAAACTAGAAAGATCAAAGATTAATCCGCTCCCTTGCAGAGTGAGCCGCAGCCGGTGCCGCCCGAGCTGCAACTGCCGGTGAGGGTACCGTAGTGCGGTGTGGTGCAGTCACTGGAACTCGTCGCCTGTCGAAATTTGCACTGCGTGCGAGCAAGTAGTAATCGTCGCTCTGCAGGCTCAAGTCGTGCCGACGGGCCCGCAGCCACGGCCGTTCTTCCAACAGGATACCTTCATCGTGAAGTTCGTCTGATCTTCGGGCTTTGATCATTGATCTTTGATCTCTTACAGTTGTCTAGTCGAGAAGGGAAACGTGCCCAAGGCCCGCTTCAAAGTGCTCAAGTTCGCTAACTCCCAGGAGCTCGTGGAGGTGTGTGGTGTGGACAGTAGGAAACGTCGTTCTGTCGAAGTTTCGACAACGTGCGCGATTGGTATTCGTCGCCCTGCTCAATGCACCCAATTCCAGTTCGACGGCGGCGGCGAGCAAGTGAAACACCCGACGTTCCCCGAGCGCGCCATCACCAACAACTGGCGACGGTACGCGGTGTAGTCCAAAAGAAACGTCGCCTGTCGATTTTATATAGGGTGAGCAATTAGTAAAGCCTTCAGATGGGGCGCGCACCGCGCACTCTGCGACCAGGGCGGCTACCACATCGACCCGCAGACCAAGAAGTCGATCAAGATCGAGGTTGGTGGTGTGGTCAGAGGGGAAAGTCGCCTGTCGGATTTTCAACAGCATGACAAATTAGTATTCGTCGCCCTTGCATACACCATGCATCTTCCAGCGCGGATCGCAGCCTCCGCCTTGCCCACCTGATCGCTGCCAGATCACGCTCAACAAGAACACGGACATCCCCGACAGTCAATCGATGTTCGGTGCGTGGTGTGGTGAAAAGTCGCCCTTCGATTTTTCGACAGTCTGTGCTCGTCTAGTAATCGTCGCCCTAAGGTTCGATGCGTGTGCAGCCGGGACCGGCGGGTGCCGAGGCGCTCCGCATCGGGAAGGAAATCGAGAAGATGGTGGTGGAGAAGGGCGGCTTCGTGCCCAAGGCGATGCCCGTCCGCCCCAAGGGTACGTGGTGTGGTTGCCGGGAAAGATCGCCTGTCGAAAATCCGACAGCGTATACTTATTAGAATTCGTCGCCCTCATACACACCATTCAAGAGCCGGCTGCCGGAGGTGCAGGCCAACCGCAAGTGGTCGTGAGGGTCAAGCAGGTGATAAATTTAAATATCAATTTTAAAATTAATTAAATACTTAATTCAGAAAACGGTAATCGGTAGCAAGGAGAAGCCCAAGAAGAAGGGGTCGAAGGAGAAAGGAACAAAGAAAAAGAAGAAGAAGAAGAAAAAGGAGAATGGAAAGTCGTCCTCAACGGAAACGGATTCGGACGAGAATGGGTGAGGAAATTGATCTTTGGTCTTTGATCTTAAAACACTGATCTTTGATCCTTTTAGAGAAAACGACGACGGCAGTGGCGAGAGGGGCAAGAAGGCTAAGGAGGAAGGGAAGGAGGTGCGTGGTGTGCCAACTAGGAAACGTCGCTAGTCGATTTTTCGACAGCGTGCGCTCGATTGGTAATCGTCGCCTGTTTCAGAAGGAGGATTCGAAGAAGGGAGCGGGCGGAGGGCTGTTCAGCCTATTCAGGTGAGATCGCGAGCGTGACCTAGCGAACTACAGGCATACCGAAATTATAGATCTGACCTTCCGTGCTTACCGTATTGCAGAAGAAAGAAGGCGGCGCCGGTCCCGCCTACACCGCCGCCCAAGCCCACCGGCAGCAAGGAGCCGAGAAGGAGAAAGGCCAAGAAGGACTAATAGGTGCGATTGATCTTTGATCTTTGCCCTTCCCTTTTATGCAACCTAACTCTCCCGGGTTCAACGTAATAGTACCTTTTCCAGTCCCGCTCTCACGTAACTCGAACCAACGTCTATCAAGAATATACAATCATACAGCAGCAATAAATATTGTGAAATGTGTCCGTGATTTGTGTCTTTGCATTTTTTACAGCAGCAAAACTGTAGGCTGCACAGTTTATCTCACCAAAAATTCACTCAGAAGCAGCGGTACCCGTGTATTTACAACAGAAACTTGAAACGCAAAATCAACAATCGATCTACCGTACTCCTACTACAATATCCTCAGTCTACCGTACTCCCCACCTACAGTATCCTCTCGAACTTGAGTATGTAGAGGTACTCGATGCCCGCCCGTCGCTCCAGAACAATCGATCCGTGGAGTCTGAAGATCAAAGATCAAAGATCAAGTCACTGTTACCCCTAGGAGGCCAAAAAAAACTAAAAAGATAAGGGCGAAAAGAATCCCACAGGTTCAACAAAATATAGATTACAGTTTCAGGAACATTGCTGTTTCACGGATATTACAAATTCAGACATTCGTCATCAAAGCAATTCCGATAACGCAACTGGTGATAGAAAAACATCATTACGTCACTAATTTACTTAGTTCTTGTCCTCCTATTCCTAGGCCAGTCAAAAAGGCTAGTAACCCCATCCTTTCTGTTACCGAGCTCCTCCAGATCGTTCCAAAATCTTTCTGAGATTCTAACCTTTCACTGTGCTTGAGCAGTTGCTCGATGCCGTTCTCCTTGAGCGCCACCAGGTAGAACAGACCGCCTGAAAAACTTGTTTTTTGAATGATCAAATTAAAATTCGGAAACGAAATTCGCGTTTCATCGGTAATACTTATTTCTGGATCTTGCTTGGTAGTAATCAGAGAGAGAGAAATTCAGTACATACATCTATAATAAACTCAAACAATTAACCAGGTAGAACAGACCGCCTGGAAGAAAATTTATTGAACGGCCTATGCATTTTGAGTTTCATCAATAATACTTATATAAGTATAATTATTATTAGGTGTTCTTCCAACAGCAATGCGATGTCCGAAAGGCTTACTTACAAGACAAATTCTATCAACCGTCAACAGCAAATCGCTTTCTATAAACAAAGAAATATTTGTTGTCTACCTAGCCAGATTCCGGCTACACCTTTCCTATTCAGTTTTAATTTCCCTCATTCACCAATTCCATAATTGAAGATATCTCCACTCACCCATGGACAGCAGTTCCGGCACCGCCGGCAGCAGCCTCTCCAGCGTGGTAATTCCGCGCGCGCCGCCCGCCCAGCAACGCGCCTGCGAATTAATCAAATAATAAATTTAATTTTACATTTTCCATTTTTTAATTGTTCTGCTATGTATTGCAAGACCAGCTCACCATTGATTGCTATTGACAAACTGCTAACAATTTGAAACAATCAAGAAGCGCGAAATCATTATGAAGCGATGGTAAAGTTGGTGCACTCGGGATATTTTATCGTTTAAAATATTACATCTTTGTGCTAATTTTGAAAACCAGGCAGCAACGTGCTTTGCAGCTCTAATAAGGGGGAATCAGATATGGCTTGCGTTGATTTCTTTATCTATGTCCTCTTAATATCTAAATACTTCTAACTATTTGCGCAATTGCACTCTGCCAGCAACGAAGTGTTTCCAGAAACATTCAAGTTACGCAGATCTTCTAAAACAGCGTCGTTTGACAAATCTACAATTTTTCCTCAATCCTTCTTCAAAAAAAATTAGATCTACTTCACCATACTACTGAAACTATCGTAACCTTTTTCGAAATACTCTAACTACCATAGCCCACCAGATTAAATACCGGCTTCTCTCCCCATTTCGCATCCTCTCTCAGCGGTCATACCGAGCGAGAGAGTACGCGAAATGAAGAGAGCCAGATCATTCCACCGTACTCTACCGTAACCCACCAGATCACTCGCGTCCACTTCCTCCTCATCCGTCGGGACGTACGGTGGATTGAAGAGCAGGATATCGATCGAGCCGGCGAGACGGGGAAGGAGCGCCGAGACGAGATCGCATCTGGAGCAGTACGGTAAGATACGGTAGAACAATCGATAGTCCCTTGTTTTGCCTCTAATGCTACAGTACCCCTCCAAAATCGAACTCCTTAATTCGATGAGTGTAGGATCCAAACAGTTACTACTACAGTCATACCTGCGTACTTATGTACTTAAGTACGCGGCCACCCGTTCAAAACATTACGAATCGAGAGAAATAGCGGCCACCCGTTAGAAAAAAATTGATTTTCTACGGTTTGTGTGCAAAATATGACTGTTTTGGGCTAGAATTGAGCGGCCACCTCAAAAATATCCGAATTTCTGACGGCTGCCCGTTCATCTAGGATTTTCAAATCCTAAGTACGTACTTGGCGCAGGTATGACTACAGTCCATGTTCAGTCCGCGATCACTATATTCTACCGTAAACCAGTCGTCAGTCGTCGATCAATCAATACTCCCTTACCGCACCACCTCCACCATGACTCCATTCATGGCCGCCGTTGCCCTCACACAATTACCGTATGTATACCCATCTAACCTACCTTACCACCTCCAAATGTACGGTGCCCCCTCAGTCCTCGATCATACTACCATACCCCTCCCTTACCGTACCACCTCCACCCTGACTCCATTCATGGCCGCCGTTG
>LS555566.1:443588-471060 GCA_900490775.1 Pristionchus maxplancki | reverse complement strand
TCTACGCAGCGCGCAATCACCTAGATCGACTCAACAAAGTCCAAAAATCCAATCCACTCCTATGGTTTTGTTGATCTATTTTTACGAACCCAAACCGAGAACCCACTGCAATCAGAAGCGTATCCTGCTCTTATCTCATCCTCGCAGCGCACAATCACCTAGACCCTTCGACAAAGTCCATAAATCCTTTCACTGCTATGAATTTTGTTAATATATTTTCAAAAACCGAAATGGACCCACTGCAATTTCAGGCCCACCCTTTCCATATCTCATCGCAGCACACAATCACCTTGGCCCCTCAACGAAGTCTATCATTCCAAACGCTGCTATCATTCTATTAATCTATTTTTACTAAGCGAAAAACGACCTCCAACTGCAATTCAAAGCTCATCATGTCATGTATCTCATCTACGCAGCGCGCAATCACCTAGACAGACCCTTCAGCAAAATTCATAAATCCATTCAACTCCTATGAATTGTTATTCTATTTTTACCAAGGAAAATGACTACCCACTGCAATTCGAGGCCTGTCTTGTATCGCATCTACAGGGGTGTATCATTTTAGAACTGGTCATTTGAGAACTCTACAGGGGTCAAAAATAAAATGTCGTAAAACACCTTCTGATGTTGAGATCAAAATAACAAGAGTTCTAAAATGATACACCCTCTACGCATCTCCGCAGCGCACAATCACCTAGACTGTCTCAATCAACTCGATCAACCCGTCTCGTTGTTATATTTTTCTATCACCGTGTCCCTTGCTCCATAGCCAATTTTAAGTCTCCCGCACTCCGCTCAATTCATATCCCACACTTGAAACTCGCAACAGCAAGGTCCAGTTCTCCTACAACTATACCAAGCCACCTCACTATTTCACTATTTTCAATTAATTCTAATCGACAGAATCATGACGTACCATTGTCATTGGAAAATTCTATACATACCCTACACATGTAACGCAAAACCACAAAGCTTGAACCGTAAATTATCAAATAATAGCTTATTTTAACGAGCCCATTGTCTCTCATTGCTTTCCGATGCTCATCCTACGGATACGCCATCCTTGAAACTCCTATTCACCAAGCCTCGTAAACCATTTACTAATCACTAATCAGCCATCCACAGCTCCAGACTTCAGAAAACATTTACGAATCAATAATCAACATCCACAGTGACCCACCAGCTCCGCCCTCTCCTCCCCTTCCATTCGGACTGGGCGGTCCCGTGGCGAGGTTGACCTCCTGCACGATAGGCGGGTCCGCCATTGGTATCTGGAAGAGTACAGTATGTGGTTATTGATCGATTCGAGTACGGCACACTTGCTGCCCATAGATGGGCAGGGATTGCTGGAGGGATATTGATATCGGGTGGGTATATAGTAAAAATAGGTCTAAAAATAGCTCAAAGTACAGTTTTACTGTAAATTTTTCCGAATTGGGTGGGATGGATTCGTCTAAATCCGGGAGAGTATTGCTGCTACCAACAATGATGCCCATGTATGTTGCTGCGTCATGATTTTCAAATCCAAAACGCTACAATAACCCTTACACAACCGTTGATCTGTACGTGGACACGTCTACCGTAACCTTACCGTACCCCTATACCGTACTCACCCGCCCATTCAGCTCGTTCATGATCCGCTGCAGCCTGTCCGTGTAGAGGATGAGCTACCGTAATCCTAACCGAAGCAGCTACCGTACCCCATCCTTTCCTCGTAGGACCCCATTATTAGCGTCGTTACCGTACCCGTCCATTCAGCTCGTTCATGATCCGCTGCAGCCTGTCCGTGTAGAGGATGAGCGGGATCTCGTAGTGGTGGAAGAAGAAGATCATCGAGTGCTGGAAAGTTGCTGTTTTTTGTTTATTTTCTTGAACTTTGTTTTTGTTTTTAAAGATAGTTTATCCTTAATCTGTTCTACTTACTACAACTCAAAGTAACCCCCTTACATATCCCATCCTTGAAACGCGCAATCGCCTAGACTTAACAAATCACTCTAATAGTTTTTACCGAAAAATTAGCTACTAACAATTGATCTGTTCCATAGCACTCCATTACGAAGCAAACTTGCAACCGCGCATCATCTGGTTCAATTCATGTCTAAATCTAGCTGCTGCAGCCTGCGTTCACAAAGGGTAGTAGGGAATGCATGCGAATAATAATAGCCTGTGCTTTTTAGTTCACCCGAAGTTCTCTCAAACAACGCTCGCAAGTTATTGCTTTTCTAAAGTCACTAAGAGCGCAGCACTACAAGAGGGTCTGCTCCGTTTTAGAACTCTCGTTTTAGAACTGGTCGTTTTAGAACTCAAAAATTGTTGTAAATCTTGGGTTCTGGAATGGCACACCCTCTATATTTGCCATGATTATGCTTGAAGGGCCAATTGATAGTTTATGAGAGAAAAATGGGGTATGTAGACCTCTAGAAACCGCTTTTTAGAACTTTTCTTGAGTTCTAAAACGACCAGTTCTAAAACGAGAGTTCTAAAACGGAGCAGTCCCACTACAAGAGGGGAGAACCAGAACGCACTTCAGTTCTCCGAAACCCCTTAAGCTCAGGCAAACCAATGCTGCAAGATTCGAGCCATCAGAATTAACAGTTGCTCCGTTTGTAACCCGGCGCGCCTAGCACCCCCTCCTCCACTCACCAGAATGAACAGCGACGACGTCAACAGCGCTAATCCCCCATAGACGCCTCCGAATCGGTACTGGTACGAGTAGAAGAAGAACTGATGGAGGAAGAAGAATCTGCAATGAAGAAGAGATTGAAAGTGACCACTTCCTAGTTATTCTTTAGATTTTGAAATGTTGATAGTTGCATCCACTCTGGTAAAATCACTATTCGCGGTTTCGAGTCTACAGAAATGGATCCCGTTCGCGCTGGTACAGCCCAACATTGGGGAGGTCGCTCATCACTGGTGCAAAAATACGACTCAGTCATAAAGGACTGGTGCAGGAAGACGAATTTGCAAGGCAGGGCAATTAGAATCAATCACGTGATAGATTCTTGCTTCACAAGATATACATGATATCGTGATCTCAAGCAGGAGCAATTCGTTGACCCTCTCGAACACTAAAATAAATCAACTTCGCCCTCAAATATACATCCCCTCGTTTCTGTGTTTCACCAACATCTCAATACTCCAAGGCTAACCGCATCTCTAATATTGCCATGGCCTAAGACTAATAAGTCAAAACAAATGAAAATAAGACTATTTTCTTTCCAACATCTAGTAACAATTAACTCGTTATCTCGCAATGAGTTATATGTTTCATTATGAATACAACAGGCAGAAGCTACTTGCAATTGCAATCGACGAAAAACTTATCACCATTCCTCGTCAAGTCAAACTAGAATTACACATCGCACTACTGCTACACTGCGAATTACTTTCGTGTTTCACCAGCACCTCAAGATGCCACGTACATTCTCTATTCACTGTTCTCTGGTTGCCCTCTGCAAATAAAAAATCCCTGATCACCTCAAACAGTTCCGTTTGCACGCCGGCCACTGTTTTATTCATAACTGCGACGTTTGCCAACGCTATTCCAGCATATCTTGATACCATTGCACCCCTATCATCCGTGCTTCACTCATAACTCAAGATACCGGAGTTCTTCGCTCTTCAATGTACGTCTGGTTATCGAAATTCACTCCAATTGCTTCACAGCCGACCCAAGAAAGAGATCCTATTCGCAACTTTAATTGTATTCGATCATCGCTATCGGCGTTTCACAGACAAGCCAAGAGAGAAAGTCATGTCACAACTCCAATGGAATCTCGGTAATCCAGTTCACACTTCTGCCAATATTACATAACCCGCAATTATCCCACCTGTCGTTCTTGGGCTTCACCCATATAACAAGAGAATACTCACCTCAGCCAGTAGCGCTTGCTCGTCGGCGACTGGCAGCAGATGGCGTCGAACTGGAAAGTCAACAAATAATTTAATACATCAATTGATAATAATCTACCGTAACAACCTTTCCGGACACCGTACGCTCTATTCACATCCAGTGAAGGAATCGCGACTACCATTAACATGAACTAGGCAATAATCTCTCGAACTAGTCATGCGAAAAATTAAATTCAAATTCAAACATCCTTTTTTGCGCTTCGCATGTTTGACAAATTGGTTAAGAATTTCTATTTGCAATGAAGTCTTCTTGTTGATGGAAACAGAATGGTCTGGCCAATAATTCGGCTCTATTGCTTGGATCGATTACCGAATAAAACCATCTGCTCGCCGCCCCCCCCCCTAGAAAATATCGTACCCCTTTCCCTGATACCGTACCTGATCCGCCAGCCACACAATCAGTATCACGTAGAAAGCGGTGGTCGTGTCGTTGAACACTTCGGACATGATCGCCTCCATGCCTGCAAGATACAAGGTTATTGATACGAGTCACCGTCTCTTCATTCTTCGTACTCTCTCGTCAGTAGACCGGGCGAGAGAGTGTGCAAAATGAAGAGACTCGTATCTCGAAAACTATTCAGTAGTTAGTGGGATCAGCGCGGGTTGATAGGCCAAAATAGCAGTGAATTGAAAGTTAGGGTAGAAATGTTTTTTTCCGATGTAAGGAAGACAACTATTACTATTCAAAGTTATCATTATACAAAGTCAGCCAAGACCCCAGCTATATTGAAATAGGCCTGAATTAAAGATCTTATAAAATTCTTCAAGCAAAAAATAACTAGGCGAAAAGGAGAAGGCTACCAAATGAACCCTCACGACAAGGAAAATATCTAAATGTCGCCTGCTGTATTTTTTTTTTTTTAGCTAATCCTACAAGATCAAGACTAGTTGCAAGCGACTTTCACAATCTTGTCAACCTCGCCAAGCCGGAATCCGCCGGGTTGAAATCAAGAAAACTAAAACAATTATAAGGACAACGTGAAGCAACTTTAAGCCGCCTTCTTAATCCGATCCTATATTTTTGGCGTTTATTTTCAACCGCTGAATACCATCCAATCTTCTACGCTCGAATTTAACGATCTAGTCAAACATGGCAAGCATGAATCTGCCTAGTCAAAATGCTCCGGTTATATGAAAAAGCCCGCCGTGGACAACTTTCATTGTCAAATAAGCAATAACAAAAACAACAAAAACAAAAAAAAACTCACCAACAAGCGCGAGGATCACCGTGAGCAGCGGGGCTGCGGGGAAGGCCAGGGGCTGGAAATGCACACTTTATTGGTGTTTCACCATCTCCAAAAAGGGCTACTGTTACTACTTTGCTGCAGTACTTGACGACGCTTGAGCATTCCCACCTAGACTACCATAACCCCCTTTCCTACCGTACCCTCGTCCAACCTGATTTATTTAATTATTGGCTACCGTAACGTCACTCATATCTACCGTAATCAATAACTACAGTAACCCCTTTCCTACCGTAACCCACAAAACTACCGTAACCTCACCTGATTGTGCTCGAACATGTGCAGCAGGTCCACGATGAAGAGGAAGATCTGGTGGTGCGAGAAGCGGAGGAGCAGCGAGATGGCGAAGGTCTGCAATTCAGAATCGTGGTGTGCTCAGTAAATGTCGACCTCTCTAATCTGCAGTCCAGTCAAATTTTGCACTGCGTGTGCTCCTATTAATCGTCGCCTTTTAAAGCGGAGCAACAGCGAGATGGACTGCAGTTTAAAAAAAAGCTATTCAACCAGGCATAGAAAATACCCCGCACGTTTCCCGTTACGTCGACAAGTCTTCTCCAGTTGGATGGACTGATTTCAATCGTTTGTCGGGTCGGTTTCATTAAATAAACAAAACATTTCCGTCCTCATAATCTCGCAATGTTTCAAACATTAGGCAAATTTGTTGAGATTTAACTCCGAGATTCTTGCTCCGCCGATATTCTATTACTAGTCAGAAACACTCTCGCTAATGATTGACCTTAACATCCCGCAAACAACAACATCGAAATCCCCGCCGTCACGTAGCCCACTAATATGACCATTAAAAACTAATTAGCTTAATTACTCACAAACAGCAGCATGACCACTCCCGCCGTCACGTAGCTCATCTTCGACGTCGCCAGCTGCACGAAGTGGTAGTGGTCGTTGCTGCGCAGGTCGTGCACGTACCCTGCAATTAATTAGTTAATTAATTATGCTAATTAGTAATTATTAATTATCTTATCAATAATTATTATGGATTTGAAAGTGGACCTCGTGAGTCTATCAAAGAGTCACGATCCCGCCCTGGTCTATAGTGTGAGCACAGCGGGAATGTGGCGGGTGGTTTAGAAAGGATTGGAGCGGATGGCAATTGCCGATAATTTACAAACTATTGAAAACGTCAGAAACGAGCAGAACTTGCACTTTCCCGTTGCACTGATTCTACCT
Organism: Pristionchus maxplancki; assembly: GCA_900490775.1. NCBI lineage: Eukaryota > Metazoa > Nematoda > Chromadorea > Rhabditida > Neodiplogasteridae > Pristionchus > Pristionchus maxplancki. The sequence goes on along the minus strand of LS555566.1, from coordinate 464,716 downwards.
ATGCATTGCACTGCGTCAAACTCAATAGCATTTTCTTAAATTTGGAAAAATAGAAAATTCTCAGAATCATTTGCAGCCGTCAATTTCAAACCTTACTCGTTAGTCGTATTCATCGACTAGTCTCTCTCTCGACCATTTGTTCGGTATATCCGTCTCCCACAATTTTTTTTCCAGAACTGCCCGGCACATTTCGACTACACGCATACTATAGGCTATGACCAGATCTAGTTTCGTTGATTCTTCTCTGTCTTAGGATGCAACAACAACCAAATCTCGCCCTCGATTGAGAATCGGGCCACAGTATCCCACCGTAACCCTCCGCTACCGTACTCACCGATCTCGCTCTCATTCACGGCCAGCCATAGGTAAAATGCGTTTTCCGCGGGCTTTTTGCCGACGTGGCAAAAAAATTTTTGCCGACGTGGTCTATTTGTGTTTTCTCGATTTTTCGACGTCAAAAAGGTTATTTCTGTCTTTTGTAAGTCAATGATGTGTGGGAAAAAGAATTCTTGCAAAAAAAATTTTTTTTTCATGACTTTATCAAGCTCAACTAAAGAGGAGAAAACTGAAAAAATGAAGAAGAATTGGATGTGAGTAATGGGGAGGGAAACTCGTGCCTTGGAATTAGCCCCTCCAGATATTAAGTGTGTAGAGGTGGAGGCAGTCTCTAACGAGTCTATGGCAACAGTAAGGAGGAGGTATTACTGGGCCATTCAGGAGTCTCGCCACTAAACATCTGGAATCTCTAAGGCTTCTCCCTAATCACGAGTTGTACAACACAAAGAGGGCTACTATACGGTCTAATCAGTGAAAGAACGACGACTTAAGATTGGGAATATTGAGATACTTGTCGCGTCTTTCCTTGTGCTCACGGAATAGACGTTCTTCTTCAGTCTCAGTCTTCTTTCCCTTTCCTCTAGTCACTCGAGGATCGTCGGGAGATGCATGATCAGCCAGCCAGACTCTCGCAGCCACAGAGGGATCGTATTCCGCAGAATCAGGGCCATGCATGATCCTGTCAATGGAATGATTAGATTGTTCTTTGCTCTGTTCCATACCGGAGTCGATGCTCGAGATTAGTCTCCGTCAAGCGCGATCTCCGTTCTCCTCGAATGTGGAAGAGAGAACTAAATTGGCGCTCGACCTCTGCTGTCGACAGAGGAAGGGTTAGTAAGAACCTGAATACTCGGGAGATCTCGTCTCCTATTTTCAGGTTCGCACGAGTCATGAGCATAGTAAAGAAGAGATCTGGTGATTTCGTCTCTAATTTCAATTCATCATCACTGTTGTAGGAATCCACTACTCGAACGATATTCAGAAACTCCGCTTCAGCAACTAAGGGATTAACTCGAACATGCTCATAGATTTTCGTCCTATTCATAATCATATCGGCATCGACAGCTAGAGCCTCATCGCATATCAATTTAGGCGCAAATCCTCGCACATAATACATGAGTGTGTCTGGCTTCACTTCTAATCTCAACTTTAAAGAGACAGTCAAAGAATCAATCAAAACTGCGCGATTGAGTGAGTTCATGTGATCGAGTTCTGTGTTATCGTAAGCAAGCATTTGTTTCATCTCCCTCATGTGCTCAAGTTCCTCGTCTGATAGATGCTGTAGTCGGCTTTCCATCTCAGTCAGCGAACGAGTGGCATCCTTCATTCGCCGTATTGGGCTGACCCAAAAAGAAAAGTAGGGAGATCATGGTGAGAGGGGGCTTGCTCATGCAAAGGGGTATGAACTTCAAGATCGCCAACTTCCTTTAACGAGAGTAATGTATGAACAACATAAAACTTGAAACAATTATAAACAATCGAAAGGATTACTGAAAAGGTAAACACAAATAAAAATAATGTCATGATGACTTCGGGATCGATATCATCTGTTTAGCCAGACACTATTCGAAATCTAGATTGGCGCGTGGTCCGGGACCCATTCCATCTTTTTTGACGTATTTTTATCTAGAAATGGTCCAAAAATCAGGCCACGCGCTCACCTGTGACCTATTCCATCTTTTTCGCTCTACTTTTATCTAGAAATTGTCCAAAAATCAGACCACGCGCTCACCTGTGGGCTGAGAAATTATCCCTCGAAGTTGCGAAGTTTATGCGAAAAATGATGTTCCTGTCCATGTTTGGCGAAACACTACTCGAAATCTAGATCGGCGCGTGGTCCGGGACCTATTCCATCTTTTTCGCTCTACTTTTATCTAGAAATGGTCCAAAAATCAGACCACGCGCTCACCTGTGGGCTGAGAAATTATCCCTCGAAGTTGCGAATTTTCAGCGAAAATCGATTTTTCAACTCCATGTTTGGCGAAACACTACTCGAAATCTAGATCGGCGCGTGGTCCGGGACCTATTCCATCTTTTTCGCTCTACTTTTATCTAGAAATGGTCCAAAAATCAGACCACGCGCTCACCTGTGGGCTGAGAAATTATCCCTCGAAGTTGCGAATTTTCAGCGAAAATCGATTTTCAACTCCATGTTTGGCGAAACACTACTCGAAATCTAGATCGGCGCGTGGTCCGGGACCTATTCCATCTTTTTCGCTCTACTTTTATCTAGAAATGGTCCAAAAATCAGACCACGCGCTCACCTGTGGGCTGAGAAATTATCCCTCGAAGTTGCGAAGTTTTTGGCGAAAACGATTTTTCGCAAAAGTTTGAGCATATCACATTTCCGTACGTGTCGATTTCATGATGGCGCATGGTTAGCCAAGGGGGCAACTTTGGTTACTCTATCAAACGCGCCCTAGAACGAGGAAATTGGAGTAAAATTCGCTGAGAAATTAAGGTTTGAAGTTGCGAAGTGCGAAATTCATGATTTTGGTTTTTTCCGAATGTTCAATTTCGGTGTTTCGTAGGATCTTAAATGACATGGGGTGTTGCAAAAACTATTTTTCTCATTGTATTTGGAAATATAAATCGAATTTTCTTTAGATATATCAAAAATATCAAAAGCAAAAAAAATTCGAAATTTTGAGTTTTGCCGACATGGTCAAGCACTTTTTGGCACTTTTTGCCGACGTGATTTCTTCGCCAGCGAAGGGTCATTTTACCTATGCGGCCAGCGCATTGAGGGTGTTCAGAATCGGGGCCTCTCCCCTTCTAGCCTACCGTAGCCTACATTATCCTACCTTACATAATCTATCTGACCTATCGCACCACTACCGTACTCACCGATCTCGCTCTCATTCACGGCCAGCGCATTGAGTGTGTTCAGAATCGGGGCCTCTCCCCTTCTAGCCTACCGTACCCTACCTTACATAATCTATCTGACCTATCGCACCACTACCGTACTCACCGATCTCGCTCTCATTCACGGCCAGCGCCTTGAGGGTGTGCAGGATGGGGTCCTCGAACCCGACGACGTGCGTCATCAACCACCGCGCCGTCGGCGTGCCCAGGCACGAGTCGTCCGCGTCCACCTGCAAGAGATTGGATGTAGTGCAAATTTGACCATAAAACAGAGTTAGTTGGTTGCGGCGAACTGCAAGAGATGTGGTGTAATGGAAATGTGACTAGAAATACGAGTCACCTAGTTGCGGCGAGCTGCAAATATTTGGTTGTGATAGAAAAAATGTGGCAAATTTCGTCAATTCGGATAAAGCTGGTTTCACAAAAGGAATATGCAAAAAGTTATCGTTTCGATTCGCAATGCAGATGGTATCGTAGAAGCGCATACTAGATGTATACCGTTAACCGATGCAACCTCAACCTGGCCGGCAGAAATTCTAGACGCTATTCTCGCGATGTTCCCCATTTTTCCATTGGCGTTTGTAAGATTCTATGATATTCAACAAAATGCACAGATCGATTTGAGTAACCACTTTAGCTCTTTATTTATCCCGATAGCACGAAGTTTGCTAGTTACAAAAAAGCATGATACAAGTATCAACTTCAGTTATCGCTTGAGCTCTTTTTTTACCCCGGTAACACGAAACTTCCCAGTTCGTATACTAATTCTACACAGATCAACTTTCGTAATCGCAATAGGCTATGACCTAACCTGGTAACTCGAAAGGAACTGGTCGAAAAAACAAGAACCCCGTCATTCAATTCTACCGTATTTTCGCCCCATCTTCTCTACAGTACCGATAGCCCTACCGTATCCCTAACCCAAGCGTACCCCCACTCTACCGTACCTGTTTCGTCATCACCGTCACGTTGTGCGTGTTGAGAAACCTCGCTGGCAGTCGCAGCAACCCGTAGATCAGCGAGTACTCCACGCGGTACTCGTAGTACGGCAGCTCGTCGGGTTCTGAGAAGAAATCGATAATTCAAGAATCAATAATAATTAGGGTACGGTAAGGAAAAAGTACGGTAGCTCGTCGGGTTCAGGAGGAATGCTTATATTCATAGAAAACCTTAATTTTGATCGCTCAAACTTGGTTGAAAAGGATAAAATATTCAGAAAGAAAACTGAACGGAGTTACATGCTGCTAATATTTAAATTAAAAATGAGTTGTAATTCGAATTAACAGATCTCAAACAGAATCTCTCACATCTCGTAACATCAATGCTCGTTGGTCATTTAAATCATACTAAAGCACCATGAAACACAAAATCGATGCAAACTAGTAAACACTCCGCGACGCACCAGTCGCATTTGGTTCATGAGCGCTACAGTTAATCTCGTCAGGATTCGCGGTAGGTAAACAATAACATCAACAACAAACTCCACTCACCATAGAAGTGGTTGAACTCGGCGTCGAACACGGCGGCCAGGTCATCCTCCGTCTCGATCACCGGGTCGAATTCCTGCGATTATTAAAATAATAAATTCATTAATATTTTTTTAAAAAGTTTCCCCAGAAAAATCAGTAATATGCGATGCTCCGAGAACTAATACTGTAGATGAGACACCAAAACATCTGGTTTGAAACAATACAGGAACCCTCAAATTTTTTTATAATTGCATGATTGTTATTCAATTTTTGATCTCACGCGAGGAGTTCGTACTAAAAACGCAAGCTTGCTTGCGAATACGATGCAACAGTACAACGTCTGCTTTAAAATGAAAAAAGGAGGTATTTAGGATGGATACATACACACATCGTTAACGGTGACTTTTATACTCGCAAAAGAAGCAAGAAATTGGATGCCCAATACTGATTGCGAATACAACCTAGCGCTGAAACACTACTTCGCTTAGATACCAAAAAATACGCTTATTTGCAAAACGCATATCCAATTCCTCCTCTTCCTGCGCCTTATAGTATTCATATTCTCCGTCATGCCTAGCTCACTTGAACGAGGGCCATGCCACAATATACACAAACCAAACCCAGTACCCGAACAACCGTTCCAAGCACCCACCTCCACCTCCCTCGCCGGCGCCTCCTCCTCGAACAGATCCGGGTAGATGTACCCTATCACCGTCCCGAATATCGACGTCGGCCGCTTCGGTTGCCACTCCTGGTGGCGCACGTGGCGCGCCAGGTAGCCAAATTCGCGAATCTGCAAAGGAGGTTAAAAGTCATGGAATAGAAGTGGCACGCCACGTGCGCCAGTCCTGCTGGCGCACGTGGCGCGCCAGGTAGCCGAATTGATGGAAGATCTGAGGGGCGGAGAGGTATTTTTATTGTAGCCAATTCGAAATGCTGCAGGATTACAAGAGATAGGAAGCCAACAGTTACTAGGCGATGCTGAAGCGCGAATGAGGCGACTGATTTGGAGAATGTCTAATAGGAAAAAATGTTTGCCTAAAAAGACGCAGATTGGATTTTCCCACGGCACAGCAGCTGCACGCAATAGGTAGTAACTTTTTACTAGGATATGGTGAAGCGCGAAAGCTGCGACAGACATTGTTCTCGCCTAACAAAGAATAGGCTATTTTTTTCCAAATTGGCACTCCTTCCTAACTAGGGCATGGTGAAACACAGATGATGCGACTGAGCAGTAACTGATTCTATTGGATTTTCGCCTTTTCAAACGCGATTTAATTGACAAAAATCAGTATTCAAGTTTAACATGAGGCGGAATTTGGTAATAACCGAACGCTCATTATTTATTACTCATTGGTGCTTCTACATTTGGATGGCAAACGGTCAATTATAATTTTGTTTTCCCACGAGTCTAATCAAATAACTACAACCAGTCGAGATTTAAAAGTTACTAGATCACGGTGAAGCGCAAACGGTGCGGCCGTGAACGATGATTTTTTGAAAAGAGTGTTATTGAATTCAAGATGCTAGAAAAATGGATAGGTTTGGTAAACACAATAACTCATTCGAAATTCAATGTGCTACAGTTGTGTTTCACGGTGAACTCTTATTGGAAACATAGAGTGGCGCAACAATTCCATGTTCAACTGGCCTTGAAAAAAATCGATAAACACGCCCCGGTTCCGAGGTACTGGTAATGATCGCCTACGATGTTGACATTTAATTTACAACTACAGTACTCCACTAACCTACCGTACTCTCAAACGGTCTTACAGTGCCCAATCAAGCTACCGTACCTCAGCAGGCAGCGCGGCGGGTCCCTTCTGCAGCACTTCCTTGCGCGAGAAGCGACAGACGGGCGGCGGGGAGCGCGCGAGCTCGTCGAGGTGTTGTTGACCTGAACGATTAATTAGGATAAATAAATTATAAATATCGATAAATCTATGAGGCTGTTCGCCTAACAATCGAGCAGATTCGACAATATCTGGCACAGTTCAAAAAGGCCAATTCTCTGAAATTGTGTCTCTATGAAGCGAGAGAGAGTGTGGGAGGGGAAGAGAGTGCAGACACGATCAATGCGAGAGACTCGAGGGTAGATCAAGGAGTGAAAACAGGGGAAATGATGGCTGAATTTACTTACAAGACGGTTCACTATAAGTTGAATTGCAAGCGATCGGCACCGTTTTGAAGTACGAAAATTGATATTTGGAATCACCTCGCGATTCCGGTCCGATCTAGACAAAGTGCGGGGGGAACAAATGGTCACATCAAAAGTTAGCATTTCTGAGCAACTTTGAAAAAATTTTGAAAAATGAATTGGATTGGCGTGATCAGCATCAAATTCTAGCCCGGGAATCATTTTCTCTTAATTTTAGCGATTTCGTGGACGGAGAAATTGTACAAAAACCGTTTTCGACGTGACGTCGTCTAGAGCCGACGGAAGCCTAATATGGAAAATGTGTATGCCCATCGTCATCAGCACCCCCGAGAACCCCGAAACACGAAATTTCAGAGAATTGGCATTTTTGAACTGTGCCAGCCCTTGCTCGATTCTTAGGCAAACGGCCTCATATGTGGAACCGAGGATTGTATGTTTTCAATTAGAGGACGTAGCAACGATTACATCAAGCAAGTATACCAAAAACATGGAGGCGGAGTGCAACTCGAAATCGCCAAATAGGAAATCAACCTCTCATAACCATGTTTCCGCTTCACATCTTGTTAGAACCCAATGAGCCAAATCAATAATAGGATCATCGCATTCGCAAACATCTTACAAATACTCAAACTCAAAAGTATCTAAAAAAAATACTCCAGGTTTTCCACAACCATTATTCATTAAAATTAAATAATGATAAATAAAACAGCAACTCACGATACTCCGCATACTGCTCCTCCTTCCTCCTCAGCATGGCCAGGTTCCTCACTAGCTCGACGCGCACGATGCCGTCCCTGGGCCAGGTGGACTGGAAATATGACAGTTATCGATATCTAGCCATTCCCCAATTATTTTAAACAATATCATTATCGACATATCGGGGCAACAAGAACACGGGCATGAAGAGCTAATTCTGAATCCGCCATTCGCCTAGCCCCTCAATGCGATAACAATCTTCAGTTGGAAACTTCAAATCGCACTAATATCAACTCATTGTGAACTACGTTTGTCAGATTGCAAATACTGGCAGCAATTCCAATACCATGATTTTGCTCTATTGCGGGACAGATGATCTATTTTCGCACTCGTATTGTCGACAAATCGTCCTAGTCGGGACACTCACATGAAGTACTAGTGATGAAGCAGCAAATCACCTAGTCCCAGGATCCATGACCAAAACAAACGCATTTTTCAAGCAATTTTCAAGACTTACAAGGGAAGGTCGCGAGGAGGATATGGAGTTTCCAAACGAGACTATGCGGGTTCAAAAGAGGAGAAAATTCTAAGAACTTCTACGCTTTTCAAATTTGCTGAACGTTCCTGCAGTTTTTTGGGCTGTTGTGGAGTTTAGGGGTTTTTGGGGACATAGCCTCATCAATGACTGCTTCTCCACTCTGAGCCCAGAAGTCCGCAGGAACGTTCAGCAAATTTAAAAAGCGTAGAAGTTCTTAGAATTTTCTCCTCTTTCGATCCCGCATAGTCTCGTTTGGAAACTCCATATCCTCCTCGCGACCTTCCCTTGTTAGTCGGAGCCTTCCTCTCTCTAACCCGGCGCTCCTAGCACGCATCTTTCCTTCCAACCAACCTCGATATCCTGCAAGCAGGTCGTGGACTTCCTCGTGAACATTACGTGTCTCGACCTCCTACGATCACACCCTGACTGGCCCACCCATTCCTCTCTAACCCGGCGCTCCTAGGGCGCACCTTCCCACTTCTACCCACCTCAATATCCTGCAAGCAGGTCGTGGACTTCCTCATGAACATGGAGTGGATCGTGGCGAGGGAGAGGAAGGAGACGATCGCCTGGAATTAAATTAATAATTATAGTTAATAAATATATAAATATATTATTGTATTCCACTCCGCAACGAGTATTTATCAGGGACCAACAGCTATCATCAATATATGACTGCATCGTGTTTCGCCAATCTGCCTAGTTTCGCATTCCTTGACAGAGGATCGCCATGACGATTCCCACTTATTGAACGCATTATTTATTCACGACCGATAGGGACGACTCATAAGTGCACACAGTTATCATCAAAGTAAGGCTACATCGTGGCCCGCCAATCCGCCTAGCCTCACATAACTCAATTCAACCCGAATCTTTGCTCTTCATCTTTTTATGTATCCATAAAGCTGTGAACCTAAAATCAGAGGCTCACAACTTCGCCTGGATATGACTGCTTCATACAACACCAATCTGCATAGTTTCCATAACTTCCCACAGACAATCACCAAGTTGAATCGTTGGTAATTGTTATTATTCATTTAGAAATGTGAAGAGCGCATCAATCAGAGCCCTACAGTAATTATTGAGATATGATTGAATCGCGCTTCGTCAATCTACCTAGTTTCACCTTCCCTGAAAGAGGATCGCTCTGTCGATTCCCTCTTATTCAACGCATTATTTATTTACGACCGAGAGAGAAGACACATTAGTGCACACAGTTATCATCTAAGTATGGCAACATTGTACGGCACGAATTTGTCTTGTCTCCAACACGCTCAAACGAGTACTCTTAATATTTTGAACTATAAACTGCTGATCGATCAATCATAAATAGCTATCATTTGAAGATTACTGCATCATGCCCCACAAAGCTGTCTTCACAACTTGAGATAAAATTGCAGTTTGCACAAATTTAGTAAACTATTTATATTAATCAGCGGCATTTTCTTCTAACAATCCTTTTTATGCGTCGAGCGTATTTCGAACGTATTATCACTCTAACCATCACGAGACCCGTGATAAGAATCACAACCAGGTGGAAACCCCGACCCCGGTGACATCATCGATGAATAATTGCAAAGTAGTAATTAAAAATTGCACCCCAACAAAAATTCAATGAGTTCCCCTCACTGTTGAGCAATCTTATCCCATTTTGTGCCCATCACGCCTAGTGGCAAACGACGTACTAGATGACACTTATTTCACTACAAATCGCCACGCTTCGCATAGAAATGAAGATGGTTCCAGCACCTCAAACACACCACAGTCACACACACTCTCGCTCTGTCTGAGGAGAGACTAATCGATGTTTCGATCGCCTCTAAAGAATTCATCAGTTTATGCGCCAGCGTCAGCATTTAATTTTTGTATCGTGAAAACCTTCGCGGGTAGCACCGCACGGCACGCTATTATCACACAATGTCAGAAATTAATGTGAAACTTGGTTTATGAGAAGAAAAGAGAAAGGAAAAACTGCTTGAAAGTGATAAATAAAGGAAGACTTCCTAAATGAGCGGTTGGATGTTTCGGTCCATTGGGTCATAGACACCCAACCGCCTCACGAAGGGTGGACCTCGAAACTAGAAACTAGACACAATCTACTCGTCAGAGGGTCGTATAGTCAGAGATTGTAGTTTATAGCACTGAACTGGCAGCCACCATTACCAAGCGCTACGCCTGTTCCTCTAAACGCAACTGTGCAGCCTTAAATTTGCCAGTTCGAATAAGATTTTATAAATACGACGGAAATATAGGCGAGATTAACAATCATTCTGGTAAACGCATTCATAAAAATTTTGAAACACAAAGTGGAAACGCAGATAAATTACAAGAGAAACGATGGTTTCCGCAATTTTCCTCCATTGTCCTTGCAGGTTTTTTTTATTTACAAATAAAATATAAACTAACCAGTGTGATGGCGACCAGCTCGATCACCTTGCGCCATGTGCGATTCACGCGCGACGTGTACCACAGCGCCATGCGCACCAGCATCGCCTTAATTGGATATTAATTAATTATTTTAATAAATTAAAAATAATAATTATCGGCATTATAATGACCAGTGATAATTAGAGTATTTTAGAGCGGTGGGCTTCATGCAATCAACCACTGTGCACAATTACCGATTAACTAATGGAGTAGAAACACTAATCTGCCCAGTAGATTGTTTTAATTCAAACGAATTTGTTTTCAATAAAATATGTACCCTGATTTGATCTTGGTCAGCACCAATGTTGTTCAAACATCAGACTTATGCCAATTAAGGTTTTTTCTTGGACTCGAAAAAAGGGTGACCATTGATTCTCTCGGGACAGTAGGTTCGTCAAAGCCTAGAACATTAGCGAAATCTAAATTGTTTTCGAGCAATAGCTCTCTTCTATTGGAAGCTCGCTAGTCACTCGGCATGGGAAACTCTACAACTAATATAGCGAGTGGGGAACGTCGCTCTTTTCGGAGGATACGTATTCCCACAATAAATTGGCTTTTCAGTTAATTCGCAAAGAAGTAGGAATCAAATTAGGTAGTCGGAATAAACGCCTAAATCCAGACTAAATGCTAGTCAAAGTTGAACATTTTTTTCATGTTTCAATAAAGTAAAATATCGAAATAAAAGACGGGAAATGTAAAATACTCACCTGGAACAGACGATCTCTCACCGCTCCCAGCTGATTCGAGTTCTGGTTGGGCTGAAATATATGTTTATTAAATTTATTAAACTGAATAGGAGAAGTTATCAAGAGTAATACTTCCCTCTCCTTTATCAACCCTACTCGTTTTCGTCACATCTCCTCATAGATAAGGAACGAGAGCACAAATCGAGCTTGTGAAGCACCTCGCACTCTAATCGATTAGGTTATTACAAACTAAGTTTAATTAAATAGAGAAATGCTGAGTGCCGAGAGCTTCAGTAAGCTAAGTGAACTGGAAGCATACAAAAGGCTAACCGTCTATTGGACAGAGAACTAATATCACTGGCAATTATATAAATAAATAAATCAATCAAATGATAAGGGTCTAACCGCCGGGACTCCCTGCATTGGCACACGCACGGTGCGCTGTCGATTGGCCTGAAACAATCAATCATTATCCATACTAGGAACCGATAATATGGTATGACATTATATCGTTTTTTTTGTGAGAATCTAGACATTTTTGTAAAGAAGTCTAATAGCAAAGCAGCAAAATTTAAATTATTCAAGAAACGGATAACCTGGATCGGCCGTAGATTATTCGGGTTGGCGGGCGGCGGCAGGTGAGGCGGCACGGCCGGGCGGTGATTTGCAGGTGGGCTGCAATTAGCGGAAGTAATAAATATAGCATTCGAGCAATTTTTGACACTTCCTTCAGCATGTCTCATCAAATATAGATAACCAAGGGGAAACAACTCGACTTCACCCTTAACCAGAGAGTTCCGGGTTTCAGGTATAAGCAGAGTTGATTCGTCCCAAAAGGCACGTGGTGAAGAACTTTGGCATTGTTTTCATCGTAAAACACATGGTAGCCAAATTTTGACGTCCAAAAACACATGGTGACAGTTATTGTACCTTCGGTTTAACGGTGCCATTTCCACTGTGGGTATAAGAAACGTCGACCCACCTGTGACTGTGGCTGTGCGCATGCGCGTGGCCGTGTTGCTGCTGCTGCTGCGGGGGCGGCGCGTGGCTGTGCGCGTGCGCATGGGCATGATGATGGTGGTAGTGGCGGGCCAGGACCGGCGCCGCGGCCACCAGTCGCGCCAGCTCCTGGCCCTCCAACGCCTCGTTCAGGACGTCCTCGACCAGGGAGGCGGGGCCGGGCGCCGCCGACGACGACGATGAGGTGGAAGACGTGGGCGAGCCCGTCGACTGCTCCTCGCTGCTGCCGCCGCCGCCGTCGGTCCAATCGTCCGGCAACTGCTCAGCCATCGCTTTTGTGCGTGCGCGCGACCGACAACTAATCGGGTTTGTGGTGAGGGCGGCGCGTGCGCCGCGTGCAATAGCCACTTTCTGTCGTTCGGGGATTAGCTCCCACCGTAACCACTACGATTAGGTATCGCGAATTGAGTTTTATTATATTTTTTTATTATCTATTTCAATTATTTATCAGTAATATTTAAATAACAAGGCAGCGACAGTCGTAGAGCGTGTTTTTCGTGTAGCGGAAATTTATGCACTTGCCTGGGCAGACTCCCTGAAAGAAATGAATGTGATTCTGAGTCGATTTTTCATCTTTTCTAAATCACCTGAGGGTCCATACACTTCCGCGTGAATGGATTAAAGCCGCAAACGTGCGGGGCTAGCGTTCCCGCTTGCATGTATGGTTCTGAAAATCAAGAGTTATGTCCATAAGTCGTAAAAATATAATTTCCTGGCAATTCTAGGACAATTTGAGAGTGAAATGAGTTTCGCACACTACACAATAGAATCTTCTCAGCATTTCTGGGATATTGGAAAACCCGTTATTAACACAACATTTAAGCATCTTATTTCTTATAATTGCATCTTACAATTAGACGCTGATAAAGTTTGACAACTTCAGGAAAGGGGATCAATCTTCAATCTTCAGTACCACTGCTTCAGATTTCGAGAACCCCTTGAAACAAATTACGGGTTAGCTTCGAATAGACACAAATTATGCTAATTAGATAGATCATTTAGTCACCTGGTCCAAACTCCGGTACTCGTCCGCTGCGGATGTTCCCCTGAAACCAAGAGTTAGATGAACGATTCGTTGTGTGATCGGTGGGAAACGTCGCCTGTCACTTTTCCGACAGCGTGAGCCATTATTAATCGTCTCACCTGATTCGCTCCATACCAGTGGTTCGGGTAGTACGGTCCCTGCGTGATCACTGCGACTATGAGGGCAGAAAAGAGCATCAGGCGGATCATGGCAGGTTATGGTAGGAATGTGTTATGGTAAACGGTAGATCAAGAGTGCTGATCGCCGACTGATTTAACAATTGCCCGGCGAGAGCGCAACCTTGCGCTGTAATTGAACCCTGATCGTTTCTTTTGCCAAGTTGAGTAGCCAAGGAGTGATGTAACGCACTCGAGGGTCTCCCTTTTTCTCCACATTGACAGACAGGCTATGAAGCACCGATATTCTTCCCAAGGCCAAGGGCGATGCCGATCTCTCCTGACCAGCTCCATTGATTTACTGTCTCTGGTTGAGTAATGTTTCGACTCTCTTCACTTCCCAAGCTCCCTCGCTTCTCTGATATGTGAGAAATATCATATAATGGAGAGACAAGTGCATTGTTACAACATCAATGAAATGAGCTTCTCGCCGCAGTCTATGCAGTAGCCCGATTATCGCTTAGCAATTATTCAAGGGTCATTATCTGACCCTCAAGGGTATCAAGGGTTATATTCACTCTTCAACCCTCCAGTCTTTGGTTTTTCGGATACTTCTTCCCAAATTTCGATGGGCCCCAGGACCCATTAATTCGATTCTCTCAAGGCCTTCAAAGTTGTCAAGGACTTACAAGGATTGTATCCGAGTGAGGCTTGGGAGCAATTTCCCCCTCCCCCCCTCTCCCCTCCCCATAATAGTGTCCCGGGACGGGGGCAGAGAGACACAGAGAGACACTCGCTCCGCCCGTCTCTGCCCCCTGTCCCTCCTCCCCCGTCTCTCGGCGGGGGAGAGGGACTCGGCTCGATCAATAGCGAGAGGGGGAAGGACGCGTGTCTCTGACACACTAGTAGTCACCCACAAGGTCCCTTGGCCTGGTTTCATGGTCTTGTATTGAATTTTGTCGAATGAATTAGCGTTATCTTATCATAAGCCTCTACCGATTCACTGATTGTTAGCCCATGTGTCCCAGGATAACGTAAGGGAAAGACGGAAGTCTTTGGCAGCGTCCCGATAGTCCTTGAATTATTATTTTTTAATTAGAAGATATCTTTATCACTAACAATAATTTCCAGTTTTTCTCTGATGTGTCCGCGTACACTACTTGCTTGAATAGTCCGACTACACTACGTCCGACTTGCTCTCGAATTTATAATCTATGCTACTCTAATTTCATCGTCTAGTTCATAAACATGATAACGTGTCTCATTTTCAAGGACATTCACGATTTTCAGGCCCATTTTCCACCTTCCCTGCTCCTTTGACCACGATCGCCCATCAATGGACGGCCCAGTCTCCCCAGTGGACCTCATCGAGGAGTGGCGGAGGAAGGTGAGCGCACTAAATGAGTGCGACGATTACTAATCGCGCACGCTGTCGAAAATATGACAAGCGAATTTTCCTAGGCGCACATTATGTTTTTTTTAATTCAGCGATGCCCAAGATGGATTGTTCTAGTTGAAAACCATGCCATTTCACTCGACTGTGATACCTAACCGTTGAAGTGTGAAGAACCACTCCTTGAAACCTATCAAACTCAAAAAATTCGAAATTTTATTGCAGGCCTCCATCTTCTCCTCCACCGATCGACTGGGCAACCTCATCTCTCGATCGCTAGAAGTTTTGAAGGGATTGGCGAGGAAGGAATTGTCTTTTTCGGTTAGTCATAGATTTTTTTATTTTGAAAAATTGTAGAAAAACAAGACTAGTTTGTCCCATCCGTTGTTCCGGATGTGTTTCACGGATGGCTCAAGGACCACTGGATTCTTTCTTTTTTGATGTGAGCTTGATTTGGGCTTTAAAAATCATTCCATCAGTGAGGTGTAGACAGAAAAGTGTCCTTATGGGAATTTCGAAGTGGCACAAAGCGCATTCACAAAATTAAATGAAAATATAGATAGTTATTTCAGGACCTCGAATACGCTCTGGAATCCCTCGAGATGGAGCGAACACTCGCGCTCAAACACGACAAAGCCAAGTGAGTGGTGTAGCCATTAGTAAACGTCACCTGTCTAATTTTCGACTGCGTGAGCTCGATTAGTAATCGTCGACCTCTTGTGGTGTGCCCAGGAATCGTCCCCTGTCGATTTTTCGACAGAGTGTGCGCAATTAGTAATCGTCGCCCTCCTGCAGAGACACGGACGAGGTGCGCTCCCTGATGTACGGCGTGATCGAGTCCATCGGGCTGTCCGTGAACGCGATGATCTCCAATGACAGGATCACGAAGATCGAGGTACGACTCTCTCCTTTTCACGTGCTCTCTCGTTTCTCTGATCGGTGAGAGAGCATAGGAAATGAAGAGGGTGAGACACTCACTATTTCGCGTGCTCTTTCGTATCTCTGACTTGCGAGAGTGCATGCACAATGGAGAGAGCGGTGACTCTCTCCATTTCACCTACTGTCTCGTTTCTCTGATCGGTGAGAGAACATTTTGATTGAAGAGGTTTCTGCAAAGTGAGATAGTGAGGGGAATGGGAACATTTTTATCTCAGTCAAAACGCAATTTGATGCAGATGAGTTTCACGAGCTATGCAAAAAAAATTAATATCTTTGCCGAATCAATCACGCTTGGCCTTTGTATTCTAAAAATAATACTATTGGCATTCTCTGCTTCACTCAATATAAATATCGAAAAGTGGTGTGCTCAACAGCAACGGTCGCCTGTCCATTTTTTGACAGCGTGCGCGATTAGTAATCGTCGCCCGCAGTGTGCTCGTTCAGGAAGCCACCGTCGAGGACCCACTGATCTCTCAGATGGACACGTCCCGCTCATCCAGCGCGCATCGAGAGGAAACATTCAATATTGGTCAGTCTAGGTTGTGTGGTGTGCTCAGTGGGAAACGGCTCCTATTGATTTTTCGACAGTGTGAACATTAGTAATCGTCGCCTTTGTGTGTCAGCAAGCATCTTATTTGTAGGTGTGCCTTCTGCAGCGCATCAGCAAGCCCAGCTCGGCAAGGACAAGCGAAGTGAGTGTGGTGTATTCAGTAGGAAAGCTCGCCTGTCGCTTTTTCGACAGCTTGCGCGATTAGTAATCGTCGGCCTCTGCAGGGTTGGAACCGGGCGAGATCAGAGGCGATTCCTCCATCGCCCATGCCCTCTCGCCCATCGGACAGCACGAGAGAGGGAGTGTAGTGAAAAGAGCGAGGGTGGAGGAGCGAGCGGGCAGTCAGGTAGGCCGATTTCCCAGAGACTGAGACTTATTGGCTGTCAAAAGTGCACAATAAGTAAGCCCAAGTCACTCGAGTCATTCATGCTCGCAACAATTGTACTTGAGTGTTATGCTACTTGAGTGATCCAAAATATCTGGGATTGATCCCTTTCAGCCGCACCCCCACTTCGCTCCCGCTCCATCCCACTTCGAATTCGGAGACCAGTACAGACTTCCTGTGGTTAGTTCATCGAAATCAATGTTTTTGTGGGAAAAGTGAAATGTAAGTCGACTGTTGTGTATAATAACGTATTTTGCATCGAATCATGCAGATTTAAAAAAAATTAATTTCGAAAATTTTCATTTTCCAGGCGCCCTCCTCATCCTCGTCCGATCACCACGTAAAAGATGAAGAAGATCGCCCCATCTTCGGAGAGGGAGTGGTTATAAAGGAGGAGAATCTGTCACCTGTGGAGTTAGTTGAACGTGAGTTTACGGAGAAGATAGGTTGTCTCGAGAATGGATGTAACAGAAATCAACCGTGAATTAAGAAAAATGATTTTTTATGATTATGAAATATTCGTGAAACATATCTTTCTTCGATCAATTACCTGCTTCATTATCGGCTTTCCAGAACAAGTCTACGAGCCGTCCCAGTACACTCGCTGGTGCCATGAGTATGCGGGCATGCAGCAGCAACAGCCATCGACTTCTCATGCAGGTATTAAAATTGAAGACTCTATATAGAAATCAAAGCAAAAAGGAGGTGAACTATAAGTTACGAGAGGAAAGAGGTAACTACTTCCTAGATAAGCGGACGGGTGTTGCGGTACGTAGGTCGTATACACCCGACCCGCCCCACAGTATGTTTAGATACTGGTAATGGCCAAAATGAGACTGCACAGATGCATTGGTTCCCTATCAATTATGACACAAAATAATGAAAGGGCTACATTTTTTTTCTCATGATACTGATTTTCGGTTCGAAACGAATTTGGTGATTAAAACCATCATGGAGCCTCTGATTGAATGCTAGAGGGCAAGCCAAGGCTGAATAGTTGTTCATTCAGGTCCAACACCCCACTACACCCTTCCCCCAATCGCGTACGGGCATGGAATGCCGGGTAATCAGCAAGGTAACCATCACTCCTATTTTAGCCATGTTCTGATTCTCTCCACTTCACACACTCTCTCGCTTCTCTAACCGACGAGAGAGCATTGTGAAATGAGAGAGTCAGACGATTGCTCCTTCTTTTTTATTCCTTTCCTTCTCAGGATTGACAACAAAAAAGACACTTGGCGAATGTGAATGATCGCTGATTTCGAGTAATGGTCTGACTCTCCTACTTTCCAATGCTCTCTCGCATCGCTAACCGACGAGAGAGCGCAGCGAATTGAGAGAGTCTGCTTTCAGACTTCGCCAACTCGATGGGAGCATCGGCCACCGCTCACATGTACGAGACAGTGTACCCGGGGACGAGTCAGGCGGGGTCGAATAAGAATGAGGTGAGATGATAATAATAATTTGTATTTATTAAAACAAGAGTGACAACCGTACTAGACCCGTGGGAAAGATTCGACGTTTATAAACGGTCTGAAACCTATTTCATTCGAGACTCACATATCAAACCATTGCCATTCCAAGCTCTTCTCTCAATGGGATATTTTTGGACTTAAAATTTCACTGTTGAATTCCTTTCCATTTCGAGTATCATTAACGTCATCATTATTCCCATTTCAGTCCCTCCACTCACCCGGCAGATCAAACTGCTCCGACTATACAATTGATCCCGCATTATAATATCTTAAATACTCGACCATGGGCCGCTCTCATTTTACGTTCTCGACACGCCGACTATACAAACTATTTCCAGTCCCTCCACTCGCCCGGCCGATCTAACTGCTCCGATGATGCACCCAAACCATTCGCGTGTGATGAGTGCGGCAAGACCTTCGCCAGTTCGAAGTGGAAGCAGAACCATATCAGGAATGCGCATTCGGGTTAGTTTCCCATCTATTTTAACGTATGCGAATCAAATACCCCTCTAAACACATCGATGGATAACGGAAAGAAAGAATAGTGTAAGGTTGCACAGTTATGTTTCACAATGCAGTAAAACCTCTCTTCTGCTAATTATGTCTGTTTTTTGCGGTTTGCCATTGAATACAAATTTTTTTTAAAAAAGTCCCGTTTTAGTAAACGATCAACTTTTCTTTAATTCCTATAAAAATCGTGCAATTTCAGCCGACAAGTCCAAGTTCACGTGCAACATCTGCGGTATGAAGTTCACTGATCGATCGAATCAGGTGAGGTTGTCAAATATCTCATTTCTAGCTTGATTTCGTTTGAATTTGAGCTCAATTTTGCTTGTTCGAATCAGGGGTTGCGCCACAAATATCACATTTCTAGCTTGTTTCAGTTGAATTTGAGCTCAATTTTGCTTGATTCTCGCTAATTAAATGCCATTATTTTCGAAAATGTCACAATAATCTTCGTTTAGCGTCGTCACATAAGGAGGCAGCACGAGTTGAGGTGCACTGTGTGCGAAGAGAAATTTGATAACAAGGTGAGCTCAATTGATACAAAAAGGAGAAAGATTAGAGATGACATCGACTGAGAATAAACTTGGTAACTCTTCTAAGACTATAACCCAAAAGTGCAAAAGTACCAATATTTTAGATATGAACTGATAGGAAATTGGGCCAAAACACTGTCTAAACTCAGTTTGTGGCCTCCATCTAAATTCTCCTCTTCAGTCCCTCTTCGAAGAGCACATCTGGGTGGCTCACGGAATGAGGGCTCCACCTATTCCGCAACTGCCACCACCAGTGATGAATAATGAGACTAATTAGTGATAATTAGACATAGTAATAAGTAATAATAATACCTTAACATTGACATCGCATAAATTACCGGTCATATTGTGTTGTTTCGTGATATTAGGACTATGAATAAATGACGTAACTATGAATAAATTACATAATTCATCTCGGAACGGGTTTTTTTAAACTTCATTTGTGTTTCAGACCTGCGATATAGCACGCAGACTTCTGGTTCTTGCAATGGAGATGCTCGAGCAATTTCAAAACAAAATCTAACAGAATTGATTCTCTGACCATGCGTCACTCAGTTGAGATCTTTCGTTTTGCTCTTTTCTCAGATCTCAATCCCAATCGGTAGATATTGAGGTTTCGTAGTATTGCCGCCTTCATTGTCGACAAAAGCTGATGGATCACTCTCTTCATTCTACGCAGTCTCTCAACCGGTCGACCGGCGAGTCAGTGCGCCAAATGAAGAGAGTTTTGTCGACTATGAATGCCCCATATGTTTCACAGCGCTATCATAGTCTTTTCTGCTGCTGCATTTTCAATATGTTCCTGGCTTCGCGGTTCAATGATAATTAATAATTTTCTCTGTGATGTACATATCGGCTAACTCTGTGCACCATTTCTCAATGCAAATCTGAGATGAATTTCACACTCTCAATAACATCATTTCCAATCTTTCCCTAGCTTCACACGCACTTCTCGAGCAATCGTCTGACTCTCTCATTTCGCCATGCTCTCTCGCCAGTCAGAAAAGCGAGAGAGCATGTAAATTGAGAGAGTGGGATCATTCCTCCACTTCTCGCACGTGTGTTCAAGATCTCCTCCTCAGATCTCAGCTAGCCCCGCCCCTTTCTCATTTCATTTCCCCTAGCTCAGACAGTGTGCATTTTCAAGATTCTACCGAGGATTCTGTATTTTCCAGATTTTCGTAGTTATTTTATCGCTTCTTTCTCGCGCCATTTCTCAATATTCGAAAAATTATAGATTTGCGAATGGTTTCGGACAAGAATCTGGTGCTCTTCGAGTTCCTGGCCGTCTTCGAGATCGTGAATATCGGTGAGTAGTCGGACTCTCTTTATTTCGCATGCTCTCTAGCTCTGTCTGATCGACGAGAGATCATAGCGAAATGAGAGAGTCAGACGATTGGGTTTCATGAGACTCTCTCCATTTCACGTGCTCTCTAGCTCTGTCTGACCGGCGAGAGATCATGCAAAATAGAGAAGCTAGAAGTGTTTGATGAGTCACAGGGCGGATTAGCTATCATCGTGGGGACGTCATTGGGGGACGATAATTCTCACTCATTTGAACAAGAACTGACGCGATTTCATCAAAATAATATTAGCTGCGTCAATCCTCAAATCTTTCCTTCTCATTTGTCACATCCTCCTTCTAAGGACTACACCCAATATTTTCGACCAGAAAGTGATGATGTAGTTCGATTGGACGCTAAAAGAAAATAAGAATCCCAAAATTTGAAAGTTCTAGCTTAATTTTAAAGCTAGTTATAAGCAATCAAAGCTTTGCTTACTTACAGTAACCCGACGTTTGCGCACAGGGCCGTCGTGGTGGGACCCAATGAAAATGCCGTTTTTTGAGGAAAGGAAGAGAGTGAGAGCAAGCTGAGGTTAAAGACTCTTATTTACAGAAAGAGGAACGTTGTATGTGCGCTGACCCTCTTCCTTTCCTCAAAAAACGGCAATTTTATTGGGTCCCACCGCGACTGCCCTGTGCGCAAACGTCGGGTTACTGTAAGTAAGC
>LS555566.1:424670-442847 GCA_900490775.1 Pristionchus maxplancki | reverse complement strand
TTTTATTGGGTCCCACCGCGACTGCCCTGTGCGCAAACGTCGGGTTACTGTAAGTAAGCAACCCTTTGGTTGCTTATAACTCGCTTTAAAATTAAGCTTGAACTTTCAAATTTTGGGATTCTTATTTTCTTTTATAATCCAATCGAACTACATCATCACTTTCTGGTCGAAAATATTGGGTTTAATCCTTCTTTAAATTTCGGTGATAGATGTGACAGGGGTAGACCCACGAGCATGGGCAAATTCCAACAATAACCTACATAGAAGGCCGATAGACATGGGAAATATGGACTTTACGGGTAAAGTATTTTATTTTTTCAGCCACCTCAATCCTCACCAATCTCCTCCTCATCTTCCTCATCATCACTCGGTCTTCAAGGGAGATCGGCGCCTATCGATTCTTCCTCCTCGCTTTTGCCCTCAATGACATGTACTTCCCGCTGGTGCACTTTCTGACTCTGCCGGTATAATTTTGGACTGATTTACTATGAAATCTGAGTAAGAAACAGGAGATAAAAGGCGGTAAAGTGTTAGGGAATAGGAGGCTTTGCCCTCAACGACACTACTTGCCAGCCGTTGCACTTTTTGACTCTACCGGTACGGATTTCATGTGAAAATGACATCAGTTTCCACCTATTGCTAGCGAAAATGAAACGATAATAATAAATACTGCGGAACTTTCTCACACTGCATTCTCAAATTTCTGATTAAAATTGCTGATCAACTATTGCTGTGAGTGGGAGGAAGTTTACACGAGAAGTGTTCTCAACCAAGTTTTAACTCTAAGAAGAGAGACTTCCTGTCTTTAACTTTTTTTTTCTCTTTCTGACATTCTAAGAAGCCAAACATCCTCTGCAGGTGATCTGCTCGTACAAGGATGCCTTCCTAATGTTCTCGCACGGCATGCTCACTTCAAAGGTTCGTGTTATTACTTTTCTTCTGCATAGTTTTTTGATTGAAGGATGTGCAGCGGGGAAAATAATTGACCTTATTCGAAGGTGCTTTTCCCAGTGTGATGAGTAGTTTTTCAGTTATCAATCTGCATCTTCGCCTGTGCTTTCTCTCAAACGATGCCGTTGCTGGCGCACCTCTTCGTGTATCGACTGATAGCGACGAAATGGTTAGTAATAGCAATGATTGAAGTTTTAAACAAAAAGAGGAAAACCA
Source organism: Pristionchus maxplancki (assembly GCA_900490775.1). Lineage (NCBI taxonomy): Eukaryota > Metazoa > Nematoda > Chromadorea > Rhabditida > Neodiplogasteridae > Pristionchus > Pristionchus maxplancki. Next base: position 441,680 of record LS555566.1, on the reverse strand, counting down.
GAACATTCAGCCCACTGGCCCGCTCATTTTGTAGAATGTTTGAAACAAATACCAAACTGAATCTGAAATGCGAGAAATATCACTTCAGGCCTCGCAACCTTCAGTTCTACTCCGGCCGTTCATGCCTCCTGTTGATCACGATCACACTCGCGGTGGAATCGGCGATGTGGTCAGTATTTGAATCTGATAGTCTTGCATGTGCTTAGTTAGGTTATCTGAGCAGTTTCGAAAATAAAGAGTATAAAAAGCACAAAATAAGGTCTTAGTGTTCTTACTGTTGATCACGATCACACTCGGGGTGGAATCTGCCATGTGGTTAGTATTTCAATCTGACATACTCAATCATGCAAAAAAATAAGGTCGGAAAACAGAGAAAGAGAATGGGTTGAGTTTCATACCTGGTTCAATAGCTAGTAAGTCCTTCAGACACAGTTGACGGCACAGTGAATTTGCAAAAAAAACTTTATTTATTTTCGACAGGGTCGTCCATATCTTAGTACGAGTTATCGTTAACTGTATATCGTTATCAGTACTGAAGTTAAGGTTCGCCAACTGCTTCTTCAACTACTCCACTGACGCCGAGATGGTCGAGTACGTTCAACCCTTTCTTGATGAGGAGTTCAACGGAACAAGGCTGGAGCTGATTGGAGCGCTCTACTATGTAAGGTTACAAGCACCCGGAAATTAATTACTAGAGGGAGTTTCACACTGAAAAAAAAGATAAATTGAGTATTGATAAGACTTCCTGGATGAGGAGTTCAACGGTACAAGTTTAACGGTACGAGTGATTGGAGCACTTTATTATGTGATGTTTCAAGCTTCTAGCTACTAAATTCCTATAGATGAGAAGGTAACTGAAAACATGATAATTGAATGGAATTCTTTGCAGAGTATCAGGAATCAGTAGAGGTAAAAAAGCCTTAATAATAGAACAAAATAGATAGAAAAAGCAAGCAAAATTCAGAACACAGCGGGCGAATTCCGTCTCAAAGCCTTCCTCGCTACTATGGGCTTCAACGGGATGATGGCTGTTTCCATGTTCGTCATCGTCTTCTCGTCGCTGTCGATTGTGGCGCATTTTCGGTGAATTTACAGACATTTTCCGGGAATTTTACGGTTCCAGCTGCGGTGGTTGGTCAGGGAATGCGATGTTTCGGTGAGATTTGACGTTTGAGAGCAGAATCGGACTATCAAATCCAGGGAGCTTGGTTGCTTGTTTTCGAAGAGCCGCTTCGTAATGTTTTCTTGTTCATCAACAATCAAGCAAGAAAACTTGCTGAGAAAAACAGTTTATGAGCAGCCGCTTCTAGTGACGCTTCTTTGCAATCAAACGTGCGAATTGACGTTGATGAGAAGCCTTCTCAACGTGTTTCTCGATATAAAAGTTTGTGAAACGACGATAAAATACATTTTTTTCGCTCATAATTGATAGTATGGGAGGTTCGCCGGCAAAATTGAAAAATCAAAATGTGAGGAAATATGTGAAGGCTGTGAAACCTATCTAGGAAAAGTAACTCGGAACAAGCAAAATAATAATTATTTTTAAATACAATTAATACCAATTCAGAAGCGCGCACGTCGAGTGGTCGGGAGCGACGAAGAAGCTACAGCAGCAGCTCTTTCACACACTGGTAGTGCAGGTAAACCACTATGAATTTCTGTTATTTCAAGCTCCGCGCACTCCCTTGATAGTGTAATAGACTATATGGGCTATCTAGTAGGTGCCTAGTAGGAAGATGAAAAAGTTGCAGCAACAGCTGTTTCATACTCTGGTAGTGCAGGTGAGAATCAACCTTTGTCTACTGATTTTTTGAAACCTTCTCGAAGAAAGAGAGTGAAATGTGTTTCACAAACAAAATAAAGAACTCAAAAAAATTTTTATTCAATAAGCGTGGCGAACCTTTTGCTAGACTATTAGTAGACATTTTACAATCCCAGCATTTTAGGATTGGCTCATCAGTTTCATAATAATGTTCAGATGATCATCCCCATCGTCTACGTTCCCTGCGTTCTTTAGAAAGTCTTCCTCGACACACTAATATTATCGAAAATCGCAGAGCCATTCCCTCCGAGTGTCCATCCCCCGGAATACTATGATCCCTTCAGATGATAATCCCCATGGTGTTCGTCTACTTTCCCAACGCCTTTAGATACTTAGGCTTCCCTCACAACACTTTCGAACCAGACAATCATTTCTCTGGAATATGACTTTTTACTGGACCGAAATAGCTCGTTCAGATGATCATCCCCATGGTGTTCGTCTACTTTCCCTGCGCGGCCATCATCAATCTCCCCATGATGGGATTCAGGATCAACGTGTTCCCGAATTTAGTGTCGGCTGGTGAGTAGAATAATAAAGGTTATAATATTTGAGCACACGGGGTAGCAAGGCAAGGCGTAAGATTCCGGATCAACAGGTCGTCTCCACGCTCCAGCGAGTGTATTCCTAGGGTGCATTCAACAAAAACAAGACGAAAAGGGCAAAAGGAAGACGACAATCGAACAGGCAAAAAAAGGGGAAATATTTGAGCGCAGTGAAACCTAACTAGAAAATAAGTGGAAAACGAAGATTTTCTCTCGCCTGCAAAATGAAAAGAGAAAGACCGGAAAATACTATCCGGAACCGCTATCAAATAATTTTTTTCAGCGGTGACAATCTTCCCCCTGATCGACGCGTTCGTGATCCTGTTTGGAGTCACGGGCTACAGGTGAGCTTTGTCATTCTGCACTTCACAATGTCCAATTCGATCCTGAAAAAAATGCTAGAATGAGAGGGGAAACTGTCTCGGTCTAGAAGAAAATGGAAATGCCAAGTGGAATACCGTGGGTGTGTGAGAGAGAGATTGCTTTTGTTTTCACTGCTGATTTCCCACGCCGGTCAGATGGTGCAAGAGAGCATGGAGAATGAAGAGAGTCAGACATGAAATTTAATATATCACGCCTGTCACGAGAGATTCGAGCTAGAATGACATTTCTTGGGAATTGGGCCAGAATCGTGAAACCTGTTTTCATCGGTTTTGGTCACCTCTAGGCATGTCCTAGCAGCCCCCAAAGTCTCATTTGGCTGAGATCTCTTTGGGGCTCTTGGCACCGGGTCTGTCACCTGGATCACCAACTTTGAACGCATTTATCTCGGTCCTGGAGCATTTCTGAGAAAAAATGTTCTAGGGGTTACCCTTGCTATTTTTTCGTGCTCTATCGATCTACACCGGTTAGAAGGCATCAAAGTGCTTCTGAACAGTGTTACACTCCATGACGTATAACTCAAAAATTTAGGAATCGGCGCGGCTAATTTTTATTTTGAAATATTTTGCGCAAAATATTGAATAATCCCTTGATGTGGATTTGCCCCCTTACGTTTTTGAGTTGATTTGAAACTTTTTTTCTATAGACAAAACCCGGTCATTCCTCACTTAGCGTTGTGAAGTGAGCGGTGTTGAAAGGAATTCGCTGTTTAAAAATAATGTCAAATCAACTCAAAAACGTAAGGGGGCCAATCCACATCAAGGGATTATTCAATATTTTGCGCAAAATACTCATTCGACGGAGCTCGACGAGATACATAACATATCCAAAAATTAGCCGCGCCGATTCCTAAATTTTTGAGTTATACGTCATGGAGTGTAACACTGTTCAGAAGCACTTTCATGCCTTCTAACCGGTGTAGAACGATAGAGCACGAAAAAATAGCAAGGGTAACCCCTAGAACATTTTTTCTCAGAAATGCTCCAGGACCGAGATATGCGCACTCAAAGTTGGGGCTCCGGATACCCCACCCGGTGCCGGGAGCCCCAAAATGATCCCAGCCAAATGAGACTTTGGGGGCTGCTTGGACATGCCTAGAGGTGACCAAAACCGATGAAAACAGGTTTCATTATTTTGGCCCCATTCCCATCCCCAGCTCGATTCTCTCGTGACAAGTGTGATATTCCTTCACAGGAACGCGATTCTCATCGCTCTCAAGTGCAAATCCAGTCCAACTGTGCGAATCGGGAGCACAATGAATGCCCAGACGAAGGAGACGAGATCGACAGTGTTCACTAGATCTCAGGCTTCGGTGATGAGCTGATACTCGTTCTTGTTGAATAAACACTTACAGAAGCCTAAAATATGAATTTTGACGAGCTATGTGATGAAAAGTGACTGCAGGGTAGTGGTACCGCGATTGAGGAACAATCCAGATAAGAATTGGCTGCACGATGAATGCTCAGACGAAGGAGACGAGATCGACTGCGTTTACTAGATCGCAGGCATCAGTGATGGGCTAATATCTCCATTTCTTCGATAAACACTTTCAAATAGTGGATATCGTGACATGAATTTAGTTTTTTTTTCCAACGAGTTCTTCGTGAGGAGTCCTTCGGTAAGGCGATTGTCGCGAATGAAGTTGTAGTTTAGCTCGGAGTCGGTCATAGAGAAAACACTGCCTGTGTCATCATCCACCTGATAAACGTTATCTTATCACTGCTGACTTTTGAAATCAACCGCACTTTTCCAACGTCGCAGAGCAGCGGAGTTGGTGTAGCATGAAGGCCAGTGGCGGGAACGACCAGCATTAGTGCGATCATACAGTTTCGGGTGAACCAGTAGCAAGTAGGGTTGCCTGATCAATTCCAATACCCAATTAATTGATTTTGCGGCCGCTGAATCTATTGAAAAGTGAGGAAAAAAGACAATTAATTGGGTCAATACAACACCAATTACAGAATTAAAAAAAAACCTTTTCTATTGACCTTTTCTATTTGTATTATAATGACAAAATAAAATTGACCTTTTCTATTTGTATTAAAATGACATCCCTAATGACAACAGTAGTGAATGAAAACGCAGAGACGTTCTTACCTGCGAGATCTAGTTTTCAATATGTGACAGCAAGGTGAAAAACATTCATGTTCTTGAAGAGAAGGTGCAGACTTCTGAAGGAATTTTGATGAGTTAGGTTTCACAGGTTCACAAAATAGGGAACGGGCCTCGAATAATAATGGGGCGCGTTGGAATGCGATGTAACAAAAAAAGAAGATATTCGTGACGATGAGCAACTAACTGGCCCACCATTCCATGTGAGAGATCGGACTGGAACAGCCACTTGCGAAACACATGACGGTCTTGGGGATCTTCATTTAACGGGTTCGCGATATAGGGAAAGAGCCTCGATTAATAATTAGCGCCTGGTTGAATCGTGAAAAGAAAGAAAACTCTCAAGTTGTAGGGAAGGTTACAGGGGAAGGGCATAGAGGAAGGACCTTTAAGGTAGGCTGAAGAGATGCTAAGTGGCTGGCCATTCCTCGTGAGAGATCGGGCTAGGACTGCCACTTGCGCTAACAATTAGCGGCCGATGGCTCCTCCACACCTGGGTGGCAGGTGAGCAAATTCGATGGACAAGAGGAATAGAAAGGTTGAGCAAACACGCATTCTACTAAATAATTCTGAACAATCTCAAACAAGCAGTCATCGACCTTTCTTCCGCTTCTTCATAACAATAGTAACGAAAATGATGAGTTTCAGAAGTTTTGAAACGTTATCGTCAATCGTTCTTGCTAGATTACAGGCCTTGGCGATTAATGGATACTATCATTGGATAGGATAACATCATGGAGCTCATACGTTTATTTCGTTGTTCTAGAGTAGGAAATATACAATAAAAGCCTCCGGAATGAGAAAACTCAAATTCTACAATTGTCAAGAATGAATGTGGCGTCTGTTCCATACTCCAGAAAACTTTCATTGTCGACTACTCCAATTTTTTCCTTCTGGCTCCGTAGGATATGGCTAGTTCTAGTACGAGTGTCTGGCTAGATCTAGGAAGGAATGGCGATGAACTTCCCAATGAGATCATAGCTTGCGATCGCGATTCTCATTCCATCATTGTGTTTGGTTCTGCAAAGGACGTTCGCACAATCAATCCTTCGAAGAATTATTTGTCAAAAATGAATTCGTACGTTCTAATATAGGGATGGCTTGGCAAGAAATGATCTTCATTCTGCATGCTCTCTAGTGACTGGTGAGAGAGTACGCGAGATGATGAGATGATTTCTTGCGGAGACATCCCTACTCTAATATTGCAAATGTGGCTAATCCATGATGAATTATTGACCCCCATGGCCTGTCTTTCTCATTTTTTATTGTCTACCCCAAAAAGAGTGAATCATTTACCTCTCCATGATAGAGGCTTGTAAGCGAGGAAGTACACCATGATCAGGACACTATGTGCGAAGCCCATTGCCATATTGACGTGTGAGTGTGCGATGGAGCTGAAAAAAGTTCGTTGTTTATTTTTACGGGCGTATCAACTAAAGTTGAGCTCAACTTGCGCACTGTTGTGCATCTTTATACCATGCGACTCACATTATAGAAGTAAATCCCAGGATTTGTAGAGAAGATGTAGACTTCTGAAACGGAAAGTGATGGATTACTTATTTGTCAAGTTATGTTCGCGAAACGAAATTGTACGAATAATACTCGACTGTGAGTACCGAGACATTAATCAGAGCAGAAAGGTAGGAATCGAAAAGAAAATGAAGAGCAATTTTCCCTTATGTGGGATTCATATTCCACAAACAACTGATGGACCACTCTCTTCATTCGTCGCACTGACTCGCCGGTCAACCGGATGAGAGAGCACGTAGAATGACGAGACTGATGAATCAGCTTTTGTAGACAATGAAGGGGACATTATAGAACACCGGCGAGAGGAAACACTATGAATGCCACTACCCTCTCCTCACTCGAGTGACCTAGGAGTGAGGAGGTCAACTCGAGGCCACCCACCATCCCGCCTGTCCTCACGGCCTCCCTACTCTCCCTATGATAATGCACGAAAACGACAGGCAGATGGGTCAACTACGAGGGGTCAGGGGTGGGGTGTAATGGGAGAGGGAAAGGAAGGAAGGAAGGAAGGAAGGAAGGAAAGAACGGAGGAACGCGCACTGGGCTCCAATACCGGTGAACAAAACACCCAGCGCGTTGTGTGACCTTCCACCCCATGTGTTTCGTGCGTGAATGCGTTGAGGCGATGTGCTATTTGAAACCTTCCCCATTGCCACATCCCGAAACGTCTCACTCTGCGCGATAAACACATTGAAACACTTTATCATTCACAAGACCCAGAAAAGTGAAGTATATACGAAAATGAACTATCAATGACCCAAACAATGAAGGAGCATAACAATCAAAAAAGAATCTAGGCTGGGTGGTCATCAATATATTCTCCATCGTGGACTTCATCGCCATCTGAAAGAGCAGGCGGCCTTTGCTTGGCCAACTTCTCGCACTCCTCGTCGATCTCACCCCCGAGGCGAGCAGCGGTAGCCGTAGTCTGCAATACACACGATCATTCCCTCGTCACATGGAACGATAACCGAATTCACATCTATACAAGACAGTTCAGACTAGGGGTGGCTTCGCGAGAAATCGTCTCTCCATTTCGCGTACTCTCTCACAAGTCAGAGAGGCGAGAGAGCGTGCAGAATTAAGAGTTTCATTTCTTGCCAAGCCATCCCTAGATCAGACAAAACATACCGGTTATCGACCAGCCGAGGGCGAACGACGAGACCTCCTGGACTTGTGCTTCTTATTCTTCTTCTCCTTCTTGCGATCGACGTGGGAAGTTGAACGCGAACGCTGAAAAGATGAATAATCATCACGAGGAATGAAGTAGAATTCAAACAAGACGGAACACCGAAGAGAGAGAACCAACCTCACGCTGTTCTCTCTTCTTCACCACCGCCCCGACGAAGGAACGAGGTCGGTCCTCGTTGTCGTCCTGCAAAGTGGGATTGATATCAGAGTACGACAAATAAAGGTAAAGGTAAAGGTAAAGGTAACCCCCCTTCGCGTAGCTGTGCCACCCCTTCGCCTGTTAGCAACTAAGACCTATCCTGGGACGACCAGTGGCTGTTGCGAGGCTTTTACCGCCCGTGTTGTGTGCACGTGGTAGGGGATTTCTTTACTGTGGCTTGCACCACTACCAACATTTCTTAACCCCCTTGGTTTGGGTGGATCTGAGGACGCGGGGAGTCGAACTCGTGACTTTCGAATCGCATTCCTGGCACACAACCACTGCGCCACCCGGTCAGACACAAAAATACCAGTTTGCAAAATTCAAACCTCAGATTCGGAACTGGAGCTGGAGTCAGACTACGAGGAAGATGACGAGGACGACTCGCTTGAGGACTGAAAGAAGGAAAAGTCAACAACAACATGAGGATACCCGAACCACTAGCTAGTTACAAACCCAGGATTAAAATCTCACCTGCTTCCACTCCTTGCGATGGCTCCTTTTAGATTTCTTGTGGGACGAAGACGATTCCTGAAAAGAACATAACCACGTCATCATTATACCCACAAATCACCTTCTTGGCTTTCCTAGTCTCCTGGGCCAACTTGCGCTTGGCGTCCACTCGCTTCTTCAGGAGATCCATCAGAGCGTCCTACAGAAAATATCAATTAAGGAGCAATAAGAGTTCGAAATACGCGTAATGGTCTCTTCATTCCGAGTGCTCTCTCGCCGGTCAGAGAGGGAAGATAGTGTTCAGAATGAAGAGACGATTTCGAACTCTACTAACCATCATACCTCATAGTCACGCTCCTTGTGAGAGAGGACGGTGCTGCAGAGGGTCGCAATCCCATTAGGTTTCATTTCACTCCATCAGATGCAAACTCTCGCATTTTCGCAAAAGCTAACGATGGCTCCGAGGAAGACCAACTCCTCCTCCCAGACTGAGAAAGTGTAGACTTCTGAAACCAAGTGCGATTGACCTGTTACCACCGAACGTACGACGAACAAAACAATGGGAACGAGAAAACAACAGCGCCCTACCAATTGGATAAGTGTGTGAACAACTACTATGGCCGCAAATGTAAGAGATTAGATGAGAAGAGCACGGAAATAAATGGACAAGTAACGCATTGATATCATTCGCCTCTTGCAATGGGGACAATTCCTGTTCTAAAGTAGGCCAACTGTTATCGTCCCACCTATAGCGATGTTCGTCTCGTCGACAAGTGATAGTGCGAGTGTGTACTCTCATCATTATCATGTTTTCTATTTTCCCGATTACGATAATACCCCAAGAACAAGAGAAATGAACGAGTTTTGCGCATATCTTTATTTCCATCACATCTAGAAGTTAACATGAGCGAAAAAACAACAAAAAATCGATGTCGCGTTGAGCCGAAGAACGGGGGCTCTGCAAAACACCACATCATAGAAAGAAATCGAAAGTGAAATCAAACACAAAAATCGCTCACCGGTGACACAAATTTTTCCCATTCACAAACGAATTGTGCGATGCGCATTTTTCTCATACTTTGATGCATGTCCTCAGAGCCCGTGCCCTGAAACATACAATTTCCTGTCCTTTCTATAACATTCCACAGAGTTTAGGAAAAAACGGATTTAAATAACTCACGTTCTCGTCACGTGAGTACCAACCGTCAGGAAGTTCCTCAGAATACCGACGTAGCACCTGCAATTTTATGAGTATAAGAAAAAGGCACACACTGAGCTCAGTGAGATAAAATAACTCCAGACGAGTACCTCACTTTCAGGATGTGATGTCATAGGAGAAGCGTAGGGGAGGAATGATCTTTATCCGTCTCACTAGCCACGACAAAAAATGTTGTACATTGAATGAGGGCGTTTCTCACCTTGGCGATAATTTTTCTTGTAGATTTGCAACGGTGTTTTCATGAAGATGAAGAAGCCGAGAAGATGTAGACTTCTGCAAATGAAATGTCAAAATTATTTTCAATGAACGCGGAAAGGAAAACACGAATGCATGAAAAAAGTGAAAATACGGTTGTTTTTGCATGCTATCAATTACTGATGACAATTCGGCACGCGCATCTCTCGTTTCGCATGATCTCTCGCCGGCCAGGGAGACGAGAGAGCACGCGAAATGAGGAGAGGCCAGTGCCGATTTGCCTACACTACTATCAATGGAGTAAGGATGAGGGGGGGGGGGGGGTTCATCGAAAAGTAAACTGGAGGAATGAGTCGATCTCTCTTTCTCTTCTTTCCTCTTCTCTCCCACTCCAATCTGTTCACCCTATCGATTCCCTCGCGGCCACTAATCGAGAGAGGAGAGTGGGAGATGGGGAGATAGATAGCAGTCGCCCCGTTTGCTCTAAAGTGAGCACTACGCTATTCTTGTGTTCGCGATGTTAGCCACCCCCTTATTAGTCGACTGGTCAAACGATTTTGCAATTCGCTTGTCATTTTTGTTCCAGTTGAAGTGCTAACTCGTATATTATTTCAGTGAGACGTCTACGCCGTTTCATCTTTCTCACTCGAGTGAGAGGCCATCTCCACGACCAAATTCAACTCAATGACGCGTCACTAGCACAACATGACCTGAATCATCTCAACCCTCCATCCTCCGATCCTCAACTATTCCTAAAGTGGAGGAGTGCATGCAAACGACACATTTCAGTGTGGATGCAGTTCGATGTTAACTCTTTCGCCTACAAAATTGTAATGATGTCCATCGACTCTATGATAAAGTTTGTAGAGGAAGACCACGTGCTTCTTACCCACTCTGATGAATACCAGTTCATTCATACATTCAATAAATTACAATGGAGGAATGGAAACGATGGAGCAGGAATTCTGGATAGCTTTTTCCATTTGCTGTAGACTCATTATTGGCACCAAATATTGCTGCTTCCTTCTTTCACGATACCGTCATGGTAGGGCGGGCCTCATTCTGCAATTTATTGTTGTTCAACCATTTCTTTTCCCTATGCTGTGAACAGTGTCTCTGCCTAGTCTCATTCTCTAGCCAGACAATTCGACTAGAGGGGTCGGTCGAATAATGGATTTGAGGGTTCGACTCCCTATCATTCCTAGTTAGCCTAGAGAATGAGACTAGGCAGAGACACTGTTCACAGCATAACAAACACTCCTCTAAGCAAAATACTGTAGTAAACTGACAACTTACAATGGTATTGGCGATGTTTCTTTACTCCCTGCAACGAACTCCCTTGAAGTTGATAAGTCGAATTTATGTGACCCCGAATCTGCGAATTCAATTATGAGCTGGATTTCCTAAATCCCAAAGTGATAGAGATGAAAATTGAACGCACACTTATTTACCATTAGCAGCAGAGCAATCAGCGAAAGCTATGAGAATCGTAATAGCAGTTAATGAATGACCAAATAATGAATATGCATACCTTTGATAATGTTGATTTCTTCGGCAATTACCAACTCATCGTGTAGGAGAGAGCACGGAAACAGTGTAGGTGTTTCACTGCAATTCAATTTGAACAAAGTTTATAGAATGAGGGAAGGCTGTGAGAATCGTACAAGGCAAAATGCACAATATTTGAATAACAAGGCTCAGACTGAAGGGAAGAATAAGCAAGAGTGGGGCATCTCTCTTTCTCTTCCCACTCTCCTCTTTCTCTCTGCACTAGACTGCGAGATACGGGTAATCGTCTCTTCATTTTGCGCGCTCTCTCGCCCGGTCGACCGGTGAGAGAGTGCGGGCAATGAAGAGACGATTACCCGTATTTCGCACTCTACTCTGCACTCTCACTATTGATCACTCGAGGGAGCGAGGGACAGCCAACTGTCGAGTGTGAGCACCCCAGTGTGAGCAATACGCTATTCTTATGATGCCTCCTTGATTGCCCATTTTCTTGTTGTTTTTTCACGTTTTATTCTCCTTGACGTGCCCGATTTCGTAATCTTTCAGTGAGACGTCTACACCGTTTCATCTCTCTCGTTTGATCAGAAGTGATGAATCGATTCACAACCTGCCAAGAAGTTATCACAAGAGGATCTGAAATGCTTCACCGAGGATCTCACTTATGATTACGACTCTACCAAGGATTGACGATATGTATGTAAACTGGAACAAAAATCCCGCCTGAGGAAGTTCGATGACAGTATTCGCAGACAGGAAATAATGGAACATGCCAGTGATAAAGATTGTATGACATTTTGCCCATTGCACAGATTATAAACATTACATTTTATCCATTCATTCAATAATTACAACGGTGGCATGGCTGGGATGGATGGGGCATCTTCGATGGCGAGTTTAATGCGAATATACTAGATCTTGAAGAATACAGAAGATTCTGAAATTATTTATTATTATTACGCATAAATTGTGGATAAACAGTTATTGCAATTCATGAACAACCAACTCATACAAATCACACCTTAGATGATGCTTTCTTGAATGATTTTCTTGAGTGAACTCATCGTGTAGGGATGAGAACGAGGAAACAGTGTAGACGTTTCACTGTAATGGAAAGGATTAACAACCTATCAAAGAACGGGCGAAATCAAAGAAAAATTCCATAAAGAACGAATGCAAAAGAAGAGGAATAGAGTGCGTTCAGCATAGTGGGGCACAGTCTCTTTCTCATCCCTTTCCCCGTTCTCCCACTCCGCCCTACTCTCTACACCCCATTGATTCGCACTCGGCCACTAGACGAGAGGAGGGAGAGAGAGGCAGTTGTCCTCTTTACCCTTCAGTGCTCTGTCTCGCTCATGTTTTCTACTACTTTGTGGCGCTTTTCGTCCTCGTTGACTGGAATTTTCGCTATCCCCGACGTTCTAAATCGACTAATGTTTCAGTGAAACGTCTACACCGTTTCATCACTCTTGTTCGATGAGAGGTCCGATCCATTGAAATCAATCGTTCTCTCCCCTAATTTACACCTCAAATCCTTGATTGGTCAATCGAAGTAGTCCAAGAAAGAAGACCAACAATCAGCGAAGAGGAGAAAGATTCCGTTGACGATGACGTCACGGTCTTGAGCCCACTGCCAAAAATGAACATACCACCTATACAGCACAGTAATAAAGATTGTATGAAAGCTACCATTGTTTCTACAATGTACATTTCCGACTGATCGAGGAAAAAAACGTTACATCAATTTCCTCTCCATTTACGTTCGCATCTAGCAGAGTAGATCCGTGAACTGATTCGCTAGTTCTGTTGTTTCATCCGTCATCTTCATCAGATTAGGCATAGCATTTTTCATCATCATCATACATTTATCATTCGTGCAAGTCAGTTGCTGCCGACGGTAAGTGAAGAACACAATCTCAGATGTTAATTGATTGCAAAAAGGTCAGTCATTAAATTTAATCTTGGTGACAGAACATCATAGGTTCGAACACGAAGAAATCGATGGCCACGGACAAATCAGTGATAGTTATTATTGAACAATCGAGCAGCAAGGACCGACATATGCATAGGAGCGAGAGGAGAGGGGAATCCATCGCATTGTTGCCTTACATATTCCATGCTCACAAGGACACCAGTAGTCTGCAAGTTCTAAGATTTTACAGCACTTTATTCTGAAAATAGTACCTCACACTCAGATGATTACAGGTTATTCAGTGATCTCCTCATCGTGTAGGAATGAGAGCTGGGAAACGATGTAGGCGTTTCACTGCAATTATACAATACAATAAACAACCGAAGGAGTGAGACAATCTCTCTTTCTCTCCCCTTTTCCCGTTCTCCCACTCCGCCCTACTCTCTACACCCTATTGATTCGCACTCGGCCACTAGACGAGAGGAGGGAGAGAAGGGAGGAAGAGGCGAGCAGTTGTCCACTCTACTCTTGGCTGCCCTGTGTACCGCTCTCATATTCTTTTCTTTTGCACTTACATAACGATCCTAGGGCCAAGATTTCGACCCTGTTCGCACCACAATTAGCCTCTGGATTCCGTGCATTTCCTTGTTAACCAAACCATTTGCTCGCTCTTCTCTTCAGTTTTGAGCTCACAATTGAGCTCTCAAAACTAAGATTGACGCGCTAACTCTGTATTTCAGTGAGACGTCTACACCGTTTCCCCGCTCTCATCCCTACACGATGAGGACTTCAATTAAAGTTGTTAATTCTAGACAAGGTGACCTATTTTCAATATTAGGCCCAGTCGAGAGGGTTTCCCGTGATTCTAATAAGGTTGCAGAAAGGAAGACTGGCCTTCAACCACTGTCGACGATTCATTGATATTGCACATGTACCGGAAGATATGTTCTGTCCGTCTGGTCTGAACAGCACATAATGGACAATCATTGGCGATTGGACGGGGTTACCTTCATCCTCCAGCAGTCACATGTACGGACAAAGGAGACATTGTATACCTCCCCATTGCCCCTTTATTATTGTTGGTGATGTATTCCTTAAAATAATGCATAAAGCTGACATCAAACTCTTGCTATGACTGGAAACAACAAAATGCCCTCAACATCTCGCTTCCTTCACTTGATAAGAGAGAGTGAACGCAAAATGAAGAGACCGGTAGAGAGAACTACACACTCACTCCTCGCTACGTGGCACTCCTTTGATTTTCACCCTTCTCCCCCTCTTTCTTCTCCCAGTCCCTCAACCCCTCTATTCTCGCTCGTTCCTCGTAACAAGTGTTTTTTTAATTAAAAGTTTTCTAATTCATAGCGTATTAGTTGATTTTGTCAGTAAAGTGAGGTTCGTTGAACGTATTTATCCTACCGATATCCTCCCCCTCCCCTCTCTTCCTAGTGCCATTCGCTCTCGTATATTTGAAAGTAGTATTATCGCTGTGCGTGAGTTAGATTCATTCCTTGTCTTCGCTTGCTCTTTGAACATCATTTCGTGTCAAAATGAATGCATTTCAGTGAGACGTCTACATCGTTACATTCCTCTTCTATGATGAGAAGATCACTACGACCAGTTCAACTCACTTCCAATGACTCGCCCATAACATACGACAACCGATTGTGATGTGCAGATGCTACAAGGACGTGTACAATAGATGTACGATCTTGCATACGTGCCGGAAGTAATATATTGCCCAATAAACCTGAACAGCACATAATGAACATTCATTGGCGATTGGATGGGGTTATCTTCATCCTCCAGCCTTCACTTTTAAGAACGAAGACATTGTCGGCTCCTCATCGTCCGTTCATTGTTGTTAGAAATGTATTTCCATAAAGTAAATAATACATAATAATGGTTATTCCACTTTCATGTGGGAACGAGGGGATCTGCAATTCCACAATACACGGTTTTCCAAGGCAGTTCAAGCAAAGCATCTAACCGTTAAATCGTACAATCACCGTTTGCATTTCTCGTCATTTGAATGATCATGAGTCAACCCCTCTCCTCTTTCCTTCTTCTTCTTTCTATCGAGCTGTACTAGCTTTTCCACAGCACGTCTGCGATTGTTTTGTTTAGATTATTCCCTTTTTTCTCTTTTTGCAAACCTGTCAACCCATGTCATTTCAGTGAAACGCCTACCCCGTTTCCATCCGATGGTCTCGATGAGTATTTATGTGGATAGTCGTAACAAAAGGTAAATATAATCCTACAATGTCTCAGTATTTACATTTATATGTAGATTCTCAAAAATAAATCCAATTAAAAAACGAATGCCAATCTGACAGTCGTACTTACCAATGGTGAGATATAGGGTTCGTTAAATGAGAATAGAGCGAGAATCGAGAACGATCATTCGTTCTCACTTATCGAATTTGACCGGTTCTTCTCGAGCGAGAATTCTCGAATGAGAATGGATTCTCGGCGAGAACTCTCGCAAAAACGTTCTCGCAAGAACGACTCTCATTTCTCCCCTCTCATTCGCCTCGAATGGACATCGTTTGCCCGCTCTCTTACCCAAGAGAGATGTAAAATGAGAGGAGAGACGAGTGAGTCGTTCTTGCGAGAACTCGAGCAAGAATATTGTTCTTGCTCAAGAATGACCGCTCCATTCTCGAGCGAGAATTCTCGAATGAGAACGAATTCTCGGCGAGAATAGAGATCTCTTTCGCGAGAACAATTCTCATTTAAGTGAGATATCTTCATCGCTCATTAGCTGAGACGTACGAGAAACGAATACGGAATTGCAGGATCTGTTCAAGGATTCATCTCGTGACACTTGTGAAGAAATGCCAGGCTCTACCGGACTGATTTTGGGAGAATCATCCAACTAGGGAGAACGCATGGCACAGATAAATAATCACAACAGCTGCCATATTTTGTTCCACGTGTGCACAAATGCGCATTCTGTAATGGAATATTGCTCTAACGGGAGCTATAAATTAGTTCCTACTAATACCGAGGATAAAGTGATGTTATGTCCTTCGTATGCTATATTTGCCCGGCGCATACTGTTGTTCGATTGTGCATTGTTCCTACGTGAGTGACTCAATAATAAATGAGTTGTCTGATGGTCCTTGAGTATTGTTGGAACCACACATGTACAATCGTACAATCGCCTTCGACGTCATCCGTTGTGTGGATGGCTCATCGTGAATCATTCCGCCCAATTCTCCTCTTTTCTTCTCGCATTCTTTCTTTCATTCGATCGTACTGCTGTTGTCGCAAAATTTTCACAATTTTTCTTCTCCATTCTTCATTTCTCCTTCTCAGTTGGCTAATGTGTCTATTTCGTTCCAGTGAAACGCCTACCCCGTTTCCGCTTCTCCTCAAGATGATAACATTAATTCGAAAATTGAAAAGGATCTATCCCATTCGCCGGATTACCAATGAGGTTCGACAATATTTATTAATTCTGGAACAGACGATAAATTGCAGGAATCGTTTGATGAATCGTCGCACTGGTGAAATTCGGTCAAGGTCTGATTCAGAAGATATAATTGGAACCACAGAGACTGCGTTGATGTCAGAAGAAACCGGAAGAATCTCAAGAGCTGACTGTAATCCAATATTCTTTCGAACTAACCGTATGATCATTATGAGTTCTTTCTAATCTATAGGAAAACCTGTGCGTAGTGCGCATAGCAATGGAATAGTTACCACCGATGGAATATTCTTTCCTCCCCTCTAGTGGCTCCATCATCTATGCAACTCAGCATACTATGCTTCGTTTTGTGAACTGGAATGTGCTCTCATTATGCATTCCGATATTTCTAAGGATTATCCTTGCATTCCACAATCGGCATAAGGGTGTATATTAAATATTCTTTGCGTTGTGTATACGTTATTTAACATACTCATAAAATCTTGAATAAAGTAGTGAAGAATTTTCAACAGCTC
>LS555566.1:363907-407562 GCA_900490775.1 Pristionchus maxplancki | reverse complement strand
TTTGCGTCAAGACGTACTCTTGTCTGCAAGCTTGTCTGGCTTGGTCAGTCTTACGAAGATACCAACAGTTCGTGAAATTATAATTGGTAGTCTATCGCGTGAAGTTGTTCCTAGATTGTGAGATTGTATCGTCTCCTCTGACTAGCTCCGCCCCCCCATGTGCTCTTCTCTCTTCCATTACAGCGTGGATGAATCTACTCTCTCGAGATTGTGCCATTTATATCACCGAATTTGAGGTCGTGAATAAAGTAAATGATTATGTTTGAAACACATTGAGCGCGACTGCTCAAAGGCTGAAAATAAACACACGAAGCAAGAGAGAGAGAGAATCCGCAGTGACTTTTTGCCCGTTTGCAACATCGCAACATTCTCCTGCCCCCATCCTCCTCTTCTCATTCCACCCCATCACTTTTTTCCAAGCCAGATTGCCTCCTCCCCACCCCTCTGACTCATTCTTTTCATTCTTCCGTTGATCTGCCTTCTTGCATTTTTCTTCTATACAACTGCGGTTATTTCTCGCTCTTTTTACTGTGATAGAGCGTGCTAAATCAGCGTCAGTTGTCTGAGCAATTGAGACCTGTCATTGTTTGACAGTCTTATCTCTTATCATCTCAGTCGTTTTCCATCGTGCCTTCATTCGCAATATACTTCTCTTCGCAAGTCGTGTTTAAATTTTTTCTTTGCAGAAGCCTAAACCTTCTCAATACATCTCTACATGATGAACTCTATTACTACTAAACAATTTGCCGACTATTATTCGAATAAAATTTGACCTATGGATCGGAACATAATCCACATACGTGCAAGTGAGATCACTTTTTTCTGAAAAAATATTTTTAAAAATAATCCAGGATTTGTATTCGTTGATTAGAACTTCAACCGGGTAATCAATCAAATTTGGGACAACCTGAACCAGGTAAAATATTTGTCATGATATGCAATTTGATATTCTATTTGCAGTTTTCATCCCAATCACGACGGCACTTCCTTCGATGGAGTACTTCACGAGATGTGCACTTACCACGTTATACATGCATAACTTATTATTTGTTGGGTACATTTCTTCATTGATTGTGAAGACGTCCGGAAAATGTCACTGTTCTGAATAAAGTAATTGTAATTGACTCTGCCTGAACATGATCAGTGAAATGCATTCTACGAGGAAATAAACAGACAAGAGAGAAGGAGCAGTGACTTCTTGCTCGATTGTGTCATGTGTCGCTTCTCTCTGCTTCTTTCCGTAGGACTTATCATTCTTCTCTCACTTTCGATTCATGTTATTTTCGAAGCAATGCGCTCTATTTATCCATCTTTCGGTCACCTTTCGTGCAATTTATCGAAGCAAATCTCCAACTTTTGTTCAGCTGCCTACATTCGCTCAACACTCATTCTTCATCGAAAAACGAACATCAAAAGCTGAAATATTAGGACAGGTAATGCGAGTATTGTCCTCATAATTGTTCACATGTAATATTTCAGATTCTGAACTATCAAGGGCGATCATACATAAGAGAAGCGAAAGAGGCCTGGAAGAAATCGAGCCAGGAATGAAACCGAGCCTCCTCTTCAGTGTTGCACTTATTATCCACTAACACAATAATGGCCAGTGAAGAAATTCCATGTGCTCGATTCTTGTAACTGATAAATAATCGTTGCCGAGAAAGAATTGTTTCACATCACACAACACAAATATAACACTTTCCATTTTGTCCCCATTACTGATACCGACAGATTTCCTTCCGGGTATCAATGCCCGTCTCTTATCAATAGAGGGGAAGCAAAGTGGAGTCACTCTCTCATAGTTGTGCCTCCCTCATTGTACGATTGCAATCGAATTCGAATTTTTCATGCGTCAACGGTTATTGCTCAAGCTATCTATTATATTTCAGTGAGTCGTCTACACCGATTCCTTGCGAACAACAAGCTTATACTCATAGGAATTCCCTACTAAATACCTGCAGTTCCCTTCCTTCGACTCGGTGGGTGACTATCAAAGGTTGTTCATTATGTCATTTTGTGACTAATGAGCTGAAAATTACTCTCCCATATCACTTTCTCAAAATTCCGATTTGAAGTTCATCATCATCTGACCTGGTTCTGATTTTGTGACTTGTAGTTTCAACAGTGAACTTGTAAAGTAGGTTCGAACACGAGATTAGGCCCTCCGGAGTGAATTAGCCTATAATATAACCGCTGGCTTAGCAGTGGCTCCCAGCAGGACGCAAGTGCCTAGATTAACTTTACCTTTTACCTTACAGAGCGTGTCCGAGTGAGATATTCTTGCAGTGATTCAATGAGTATTTATTCGCGTGCTGTTTCTTCAGTGGCACTCTACAGTCTTCGAATCATGTCTGTGAAAATGTTGTTGGTAAATACTTTGTCCGCAACGGGCTCCCTTCTGGACTCCCTCCCGTCTCAGCGGGATCTCGTACCTTTCTCTCTGGACCTGAAGAGATGTCTGCTGTCATTGTGGGTTCCTTATTTCCGGCTTGAAGACAATTAGTTATATCCTTGCTTTCAGGCAGCCATCTTATTCTATTCGCTTCTTGCCATCGTGAAAGTGTCGGATCCCTCGGGAGCGTGCTGTCATTCTGCAAACCAGTTGAAAGTTCTTCCGAGTCTTATCCCCGATCGGAATCCGAGTGCACGTTGGGTTGTGCCGATGTCTGTTAAGCACCGAGAATCCAGTTCATTTGGAAATGAAGAATGTTCATAATTCCTTATTGTATCCACTTGATGAAGTTGCCTACAGATGACTTTTCTAGAACATGTTCACAATCAATTCACTTGGGCAACAATGCCAAGCTCTCCATTTTTATCACTTGATTGACATGGGGAGTTGAGAGGTGATATGAGAGGCTCATTCTATCCGACTAGGCATTACCCTTGAAGCTACGCTCTTTAATACTTTTTCATCCATGCAATTTAGTTATTGTTATTTGCGGCTTTATCCATAATAAAAAAGTCATTTTCAGTCATCTACTCTGACTCTCTGCTCTCATCCCTACTGAGCAGCTAAAAAAATACAATGTATTCAACGAATAATGTGAGTTTTCCGTTACCTCAACTGTCCAATTGCCAACGTCACAGATTATCCGTCGAGCCTTCCTATCTGAACTAGTCCATACTACAGAATCTTCGTCATGTCTGCCCAAGACCAATGAGAAACGGACGGACACGCAAAATTGAACAATTTTTGCAGGTTTATAGGGTGCGTAAATTGAAAATGTATGATTGTGGAATAAAGATCACATAAGATCAGTGACTTTTTCGCGGCAGCGCGTTTGCAACATCGCTACACTCTACTCTTCCGAGAAATGATTTGACTCTCTCATTTTCCCTCGCTCTCTCGCTTTTCTAACCGACGAGAGAGCACTGCGAAATGAGAGAGTCAGGACATCCCTCACTCTTCCTCTCTGTATCTCCACATTTCCTTCTCGCATCAGAATTGCTCTTATTTATGGATGAATGACAGCTGAATAGATGATGCCATTCTTTCGCTCTCACTCTCTTTATCGTTATCTTTGCTCCTCCAGTCATTCTCCTTATGATACAGCTTTTTTCCATCTTCATCCAGAGCTCTGGTATCGGATTTCTTCACGATACCGGGAGTGGTATCGAGTCATTTCACTCTTCGCAATTCGAGCGCCTGACTCGGTGCGATACCGAATGACTCGTCCCGAATTACGAGCTCTAGTAGGGATGAGAATAGCTCCATAGCTTGTTCCCCCCAGATCACCCAACCTCCATGTCATATGTGGAACTCGACCATGGCATGCCAAGAAGAACTGGACAATTGTATTTTAATAAAATGAGTTTTGAATAAATTGTACAAACAAACGACTGAGAAACACAAGAGAGAATGAGAAGACGTTTGCTCGAAATACTTATTTTTCGCCGTCTTTCTTATCATACCTTGTCAGTATGATTCTGTACTCAAACGTCACTGATAACCGATAAAGCAGACAAAGACTCGTTATCACTCAGTCATTCTCTTCTTTCTATCACTCCCTTTTCCCTTTTTGGCGCACGAGCCCCGTATTGTTGATTTGTGAAGATATCTCAATTTCAGTCGTCTATATCGACTCCCTCACTCATCTCTACACGATGAGGTTCGATTCACTTGTTCCGGCGCAAGCGCCGGGGTGTCGCCGGGAAAAGCGTACACAGTCATGCCAACTTAGTGCAAGGCGATATTCTACAGAAATGTAAAATTTGAGCTTAACGGTCAGAGATACAGATTTCTAATATCGATTTTCGGGTTCTACGTCAAAAGTTACTCCTAGGACGTTTTTAGCGAAAGAATACAAGAAAATATCTGAAAAATCCATTCATGAGTTCAACTCGATATTCACCCTGGTCAGACATCCTACGGGCCACAGTATTTCTCAAATTTGAGAAACTTTCCCAAATTAGAGAAAAAACGCCCATTTTAACTGCACTATAAGGGCAGTTATTGGTCATTCAGAATAGGCCAATTCACGTTTGATGAAGATTTGCAATCATACAGGATTTGCCTAGATGGGGTTGTGAGTAAGGCGAATTAGCCTAGATGGCCTAGACGACAACTGCCCTTTAGGTAGTTTGCACCTTTGGATCGGCTAAGGGAAATTGCCGAGGCCGATCGGCCCATGCCAGATCGTTCGTAACGGGAATTTGCGTAGACCGATCAATCCATTCCGAATCGCTCGCAAAGGAAATTTGCCTAGACCGATCAATCCATTCCTAATCGCAGGTAACGTAAATCCTGTATGGTGATGTTTCGAAGGATACTGATTCGGCAACGCGAATCCCCGTAAGGTGAGCAATGGGCATTCGTTTTCGAGTTACCTGGTCGACCCTCCCAGCGGTGATATGCTCAGATAAAAGATTAAGCCATGCATGTCTAAGAACATGTGGCTGAACTTGAATCTGCGAACGCGGCAAAAATGGTCTGGCGGTAGAGGCAGTGCAATGGGATCTATAGTTAATATTCGTGATTCAATTCGAGTTATTGGAGAGTGGAGAATTTGAAAAAGGTTGACATAGAAAAGAAGGTCCGTTATCAACCCAAAATGCGAAAACTAATCAGAGCGCAACTCAAATTCAGCGGTCTCTCCCAGTCTTTCCGGGACCTCCACGTTACAATGTCCTTTCGTTCAACTCTCGAAACACAAAAACGGCTGGTTACAGAAAAGGCGATTGTATTTCGCCTGTTTCCCTATGAAAAGGGGACTCGATAAATAGGGAACGGTGAAGAGATAAATGGCTTAGCTATAATGAACGTACAAACGAGCTATAGAGAAACTGTATCCATTAGAAAATCCGAGTAGCAAAGAGGAAAAAAACATCAATCTCATCGAGATTCATATCAAATTTATCTACAAAATAAATGTTACAATGCAAAGATTTCCCCATCAGGGGAGTCGCAGCTGGCACTCAAATAGTCGATGATGTCGTTGACGGCCTCGGGTCGATGTCGTCGCAGTAATCGTCGTTGATCTGCAATGCAAGTTAGTCAGTAAGGAATCAGGCTCCCGGCTCACGACTCATTCAGTCATTCCAAAACCGAGCTACTTTTAGAATGAAATTAGAATGAAAGTAATGAAAAGGAGTGGGGAAGGCATAATTCAGTACACAAATTCCTAGCTAGCTTGATAATAAATGCTTTTGAAACTTGACTCAACCTTATTCAAAATAGAAGAAGAGTAATACCTGTATCATGGGCGCACTCCAGCTCAGCCAGCGAGAAGAGTCCGTCCAGCGTCATCTCACTGCACGTGATGCCTGATGTGTGCAATTATTTTTAAATTTAAAAATGTACTCATGTTATATCTAGAATTAACAGTATTGGTATAAAACAGCAGGGTTTACATTTGACTATGCTGCTGAACGTGAATAAAGGTAACTCAGAGAAGCAAGATGCGCTTAACTAATAAACTCGAAAATGGAATGGAATTTATCTTTAGCGAAAACAAGGAACTCAGTTTGCAATAACCCTTTGAAACTAAATAAACTTAGTTGCGACGACTTTCCTAGATCACAAGTAAGTCGATCTATATAGATGCATCGTAAGCAATTAAAAGGGGCGACGATATTTCCACTAGGGAAGGTCGACTCACCTTGCACACAACTCGATCGAAGTGTGTGTTCTCCAGTCTCTCCAACTCTTATTTCATATCGTCCATTTCAATCGTCGTCCCATTACACGACAGCGAATTGGGGCGCTGCAGTAAACACGAATAGAAATAATCTATGTACGTTCAGTTAATACAAACAAACAATATTTTGTAGCTATCAGTACATTGCTCGAACAAACATTTAAATGTTGTCTTCTCTTTAATATTTTTAGTAATAATATCAATAACGCACAAACTCAAGGATCCCGTAGTGGAACTTCTCCAGTCGCTTATTCACTCGAGTTCTTGACTACTTGCGATATCAAGGCAGGGAAAGATGAGCACGTCATCGGGACGATCGAGGATTTGAGTCTACAATATTACTAATTAAATAATTAAACAGTAAAAATAGACGAAAGCGTACCTGTAGATGGACGACGTCTTCGAGTAGATGGACGTCGAGACCCCGACGGCTGCGAAAAATAAATTGGTACGTTTATAAAATTAAATCTACTTTATATTGTTATTGTCCGTGAGGCAAAGGAACACAAAAGAACGAATATTTCATGATTGTACTGAACCAATCAATGCAATTTTTTTAACGGCAGTTTCCGCATAATAAGCGGCCACTCGTTTAGAATGATGGAATACAGTCCCGTGCAAAAGTTTAGCAATAAATTTCAAATCGTCATAACTTTCTTCAAAATTGAGATAGAGACCCATGGTTTTGAGTGATCGGTGGCCAAACCATTGGGTAATAACCCCATGTGATGTATGAGTGTGCTCCCCCAAAGACTCATTCGTGGCATAAGTTCTGCTGAGGGGTGGTCGGAAATATTTTATTGAAACTCATGGGAATCTTTCCATGAGTTCTCACTTCCTGTGGTGGGAGCACATCCATTGATGAGTACAATGCACCATGAATCCCGTTGAACGCATTTCGCAATAAGCTGGGATATCGATTTTCCCAGACCCCTGAAAAATCTTTAAAGTGCCATAACTTCGTTGTCATTTGAGCAGGAGGTCCCAAATTTGGCATGTAGCATCAGTATGTCTTGGCCTACCATCCTGTAAAGTTTGAATCAAATCGGGCACTTGGCGCGAAATTTCGAAAAATTTCGGAGGCCGATTTTCAATGACTCAAAAAAATACCTTTTGCATCAAGCGAAAAATCTGATCTCGTGCAGCAAAGCGTATACTATGTTAGTGAATAGACTTGCAAAATTGCAAAGTGAGTGCTTCATCTTAACGCTTTTTATGGTGAAATATTCGAAGTGGAAAATTCATGAAAATTCTTACTTGGATAAATCGAAATAGTCAAAAATCGATAAATTCCTTCAGAATCGGTTGCAAATTGTTCCGAAATGACACTAAGCAATCATTAAAAGAGAATTAACATGTTTCGAAGCCAATGACTCACTGTTCTCAAATGGGCAATGAGACCCGATCCGCGTTTTCTCGATTTTTCCGCCTCTATTATTTCAACATAAAATGCGTTAAAACGAAGCACTCACTTTGCAATTTTGCAAGCCTATTCACTAACACAGTCTACGCTTTACTGCACGAAATCAGATTTTTCGCTTGACGCAAAAGGTATTTTTTCAGTCACTGAAAATCGGCTTACCAAATTTTTCGAATTTTCGCGCCAAGTGCCCGATTTTGTTCAAACTTTACAGGATGGTAGTCCAACACATACTGATGCTACATGCCAAATTTGGGACCTCCTGCTCAACTGACAACGAAGTTATGGCACTTTAAAGATTTTTCAGGGGTCTGGGAAAATCTATATCCCAGCTTATTGCGAAATGCGTTCAACGGGATTCATGGTGCATTGTACTCATCAATGGATGTGCTCCCACCGCAGGAAGTGAGAACTCATGGAAAGATTCCCCTGAGTTTCGATAAAATATTTCCGACCACCCCTCAGCAGAACTTATGCCACGAATGAGTCTTTAGGGGAGCACACTCATACATCACATGGGGTTATTACCCAATGATTTGGCCACCGATCACTCAAAACCATGGGTCACTATCTCAATTTTGAAGAAAGTTATGACGATTTGAAATTTGTTGCTAAACTTTTGCACGGGACTGTAGTGCTACTCACCCTTACTGCGTCCATCACATAATTTGGCGTCGTCAATGTTGAAATTGAGAGTGTAGAGTGGCTCGTCAATCTGCACCATTCCCCGATTGGCCACGAATATCGGTCCCTGCAATGCATCCTCAACTTTCAACGATCCCCCAGAGCGACGCCATTTCAATTCACTGTCAACATTTAGACGGGCGACCTTTCACCACACGCAACACCACGCACCTTGTCGCCCTTCTTCCGTCCGCTGTCCTCATTCTCGTTGAAGTCTGACCAGGACGTCGCGAAGCCGGTGCGGATTGGCTACAATTATACCGCTTGAAAGTCAGTTGTCGATCGCCACCCGTAGTGTGTCTACCGTACTCACATGGAAGAATGCTCCGCCTCCCTCGGGAATCGGCTCGCCGGCTGCTTTCTGTTCGGCGGCCTGGCCGGCGTTCGAGAGGCAGCAGAAGCGCTTGTCGCCCATCAAGTCGGCGCGCATCGTCACCTTCTGCCAGAACGAGCTGCAAAGCGTGGTGTTATGCGGATGACGATTCCCAATCGGCACACCACGGGAACTTACAGGGGCACATGGCGCGCGTGATACGTGTTGGTGGGTGTGGTGGACGAGCCCTGACGGAATGCCTGAAAGGTGGTGTGGTTGGCGGGAGAGGTCGCATGTCGAAATATCGACGGGAGAAGGCATTTGTGGGACTTGTTGGAAACGTCGGCCTACCTCGACTGCCGATCTGCCTGTGGAGTAGTTGCCGTATCTGCAGAAGGAGGGTCGACTGGGTGGGCCATGCGGGGAGCGCGAGCCAGAGAAGGGAGCCGGCCTGCAAACGGTTGGAAATGAGGAGAGTGAAAGTGATTGCTTTCGATATTTTTCAAAGTCTAATACAACTGTGTCGTCGTAGGAACTAGGCAGTAGTTTCGCATGGATTTTTTGATGAACTTGATTGGTGAAACACAGCGACATCAAGAAAAAGCAACGGGGTTTGCTTGCTTTTAGCTTCATTATAATTTCGACCTAATTACCGACAATAGCATCAATAAACAACGTTATGTGAGAGGATTTTCAGCTGATTTTCATTAACTGCGACAAATAAAAAGCAGCGGTAGAACGAAAAAAGCGCACCTTTGGAGTGACGACCGTCTTCTCAGTACCGGGCCTTCTCAGATTGCGGGCGATGCGTGCAATGAGCGGACGTCTGAGGACGATCTCGTTGAACTTGGCTCCGAGTACGACTAGCGAGGTACTTGTAGAGCTGAATTGTTTGAAATAACAATTACAAAATTGAGTTTAAAAAATAGAGAGGAACAAACCTTGACGAGAATACGGGATTACGGGTCCTCCCGTGCAGTCGCCGCTCCGCTGGCCTTGCGGTCATGCTTGTGGTTGATGTCGATACCCATCTGCAACAGCGAATATTGAAACAAATACAACAAAATACGTGGAGAAATTCGTTAATTTCAGCGGTAGGGCGACCAGGTAAGCGAGTTGAGGTGGACTAGAAGAGCGAGAGGTCAACGGAGGGATTCATAACATTATACGAGAGAAGCAGTCATTAAATCAAATTAGATTGGAGAAGACAAGATGGCAACAATAAGTAAAGGATTCGAAACGGGAGAATTTCAACAACAAGGCATTTCGACGCGGTTTACTCGAGAAAGTGTGATCAAAAGCTCAGAGACAGTTGACAGACGCGATGCGAGTACGTTAGCGCAATTGTTGATAACGAAATCAGCTGATAAATAAAGTAAATAGAGGCAAAGTAATCGATAAACCAAATTTCAAAAATCCCAAATTGTTGGCAACGTGCCAAACGCTGTGTAGCGACCCGATCTCGTGTAATCGCCCCTGCATAGAAAGTTTGAGCCGTTTTCTTACCGTAATCTTCGTAATCTTACTTGATTGTTAACTGGTTTTTTCTGGTAACAACAGCTTTTCTAATAAAATTGGTTTGATTATTCGTGGCTGCGAACATTGTGCTGTTTGTTTCCTATCCTTTATCGATCCTCTAACACTCCCCTTAGCCCCCCACCCGCATTTGCCGCATTTCCATTCAGTCATTGTCTCACCTCCCTTTGATTTCTGCTTATTTTTTATGATAGACTACCCAACATGTCGGGATTAGAGTCAAGTCTACTCTCAGGTACGGCGTGTAGCACGTCCCCATCCGTGTGCAGGCCATATCGCGACCGATCTCACGGTCTTCATGATGCTGTACGCGATATTGAATGCGTCCAGTTGAAGAATGTCGAGGGAGCACAGCGGTATTCCCGATTCCCCACTCTAATTTCCCACTGATTATATTATAAAATAAATTCAACCATCGCACAGGTGCTTAAAATTATTGATTGAAGCATTAGTGGATTCGGTGCCTCAAACTTAGGAGTACGGTAGTCGCCTGAATCGATAAATACTTGGACAAAAATTTGCCGATTGGAAGAGAATCGATGAAGAAAAGAAAATGTCTCCGATGTTAGTGCAAAAACGAGGCAAGAATAGGGCCTTATGTGATATCTAGTAAACACTTGGGCCCGTTGGAAGGATGACTTGTCCCGAGCCATTGTCAACAACTAATCCGCCCCATCGTCATCTGAGCAACTATTGCCTGATATGCTAAATTGAAATTGAAATTGGCAGCACTTGGGCTATTATCAATAGGCAACTTTGGCCGAATCACGAATCTCGTATCTGTAGGTTAGCAGTGTAATCGTCTCCATGCGCCAGTGAATTCCTAGGAGTCTTTCAACAATAATTGGGTGTGTGGTAGAGATAAGAAGAAGGGAAACATCGAAAAGGCAAGAAAAGGGAAAATATTTGAGCGCAGTGAAATCAAACTATAAAATAAGTGAAAAACGAAGATTTTCTCTCGCCAGCAAAACTAAGATTGCATTGTGTTGATTCTCAAAAATTGAATGAGCGAGAAACACAAGAAAATAACATCCGTAACCGCTAACGAGTATCGATTCTCTTTGCAGCGGTGACAATCTTCCCACTGATCGACGCGTTCGTGATCCTGTTTGGAGTCACGAGCTACAGGTGGGATTTGTCATATTCTGAATTAAATCAAAATCGTCTCTTCATTTCGCGTACTCTCTCACCAGTCAGAGAGGCGAGATAGCGTGCAGAATGATGATAGTCATTTCCTGCCAAGCTTTTCACAATGTTCAGCAATTGCCTGATAGAATAGACAGTGAAGTGCGTGAGAATGGAAATAAGAATGGCAATATTAATTTCACAGCGAAATACCGTGGGTGTGAGATACCCTTTGTTTACACTGTAAGTTTTCCCCACGACGATCAGACATAACGAGAGAGCACGAGATATTGAGAGAGGCAGTCATAAAATGCATTATTATCCATTGCAGGAACGCGATTCTCATCGCTCTCAAGTGCAAATCCAGCCCAACAGTGCGAATCGGGAGCACGATGAATGCTCAGACGAAGGAGACGAGATCGACAGTGCTCACTAGATCTCAGGCTACGGTGATGGGTTGATAATTAATCTTGTTCAATAAATCCTTGCAAAAGTGAGAATCGTTCAATGAATTTTGCGAGCAGTCTGAAGTGGGTAAGGCGTGACACCATACTCTAATCATGGCAATGCTTGTGGCGTCATCTTCGATTGATTCTATGAGGGACTCTCCGTTTTCCCGAATGGCAAAGGCGTAATGAAGAAACTTATGATTTATTCACTTGCTCATTCAATTCGTTGTCAGAAATATACAAATTCTACAATTCGGTTGATATTGTGATTATTCTAACTCCAACGAGCTCAGCACGAGGAGTCCTTCGGTAAGTCGATTGTCGCGATAGAAGTTGTAGTACAGCTCATATTTCAGAGGAAGCACTGCCTGTCTCATCATCCACCTGATAAATGTTATCTTATCACAGCAGATTTCTCAAATATACCGTACTTTTTCAATCGTCGCAGAGCAGAGGAGTTGGTGTAGCAAGTAGGCGAGTGGCGAGAGCGATCAGCATTAGTGAAATCATGCAATTTCTGGTGAACAAGTGCCTGAAAATGGCCCAGAAGTGAATGAAAACGCAGTGACGATCTTACCTGTGAGAATTGGAGTCAATATGATAACTAACAGCAAAGAGAGAAACATTCTTGAAGAGAAGGTGCAGACTTCTGAAAAATTTGATGAGTTAGGTTTCACAGGTTCACAAAATAGGGAAAGAGCCTCGAATAATAATGGGCGCGTTGGAAAGCGACGTAATTGTAACAACAAAAAAGATATTCGTGGCGAAGAGAGGCTTGCTTGCCGACCATGCCTAGTGAGACAAGGACTAGGACTGCCACTAGTGCTAACAATTAGAGGCCCTTGGCTGGATGATAGGTGAGCAAATACGATGGACAAGAGGTGTAGAAAGGTTGAGCAAACACGCATTGTACTAAATAATTCTGAACAATCTCAAACAAGCAGTCATCGACCTTTCTTCCGCTTCTTCATAACAATAGTAAAGAAAATGATGAGTTTCAGAAGTTTTGAAACGTTACACAGCGTGTCAGAGTTGATCGAAATCTCATTTGCGTGGCGGACGGCTATTTCTCCCTCCTCCCTCTCTAATCCTATGTCCACCCTCTCATTTTGCTCGCTGATCGACTCATCGATGGGTCGGTGGAGAGAAATGAGAGGATAATGATGTGAAATGATGTCAAATAATGAATGCCCAGTGAAGCATATTTCAAATTTTGACGACGTGCTCGAAGCGAAATACGTTCAGAGCAAGAAATATTGATGGTTAAATGAAACTCATTCAGAAACTAACGCAAAGAGACCGCGTCATTTCACACGAAATCGTGAAATGACGTTGAAAATGAATTTACGGGAAGTGAGTTTGCTACCCTTCATCATGAATTAAAGCCCATCACCATTATTATCATTTAAAAGCTGAAAAGAAGGGCTACATTTTGAGGAAGGCGATTGTTGATAACATCTCGGGTTAAAGAGATAATCAAGTTTATGTTCATTTTTTAGTGGTTTTTTCGACTTAATTTGAATATGCGGAAGTGTGTCAAAAATCGCCTTCCTCAAAATGAAGATCTTCTTGTAAGCTTTAAAATGATAATTATGGTGATGGGGTTTAATTAAATATGAGAGGTAGCGAACTCCCGGCGAAATTCATCAAAAATCAATAAGTGAGCACGGCAAGTTTTGTTGATATCCAAATGGCTCAAAAACAACAGGGAGACTTCTAGGTGGTTGGTTAGAGTGATTGCACACCGTGGATCATTAAAACCAATTTTTTTCTTGAAGATATTGCATGATTTTTCAGCCAAATTTCCGAAATTTTCACTCATTTCTCGCCGCTCCATTCCCGATCGAGCGACGCAGAATGACCCGGTGCATTAGAATACGTACGCCGCGGCGAACAAAGGAGTTCGTCCACTCTGACAGGCTGTGCGTTATCGTCAATCGCCTTTGCTAGATTACAGACCTCGGCGATTAATGGATACTATCATTGGATAGGATAACATCATGGAACTCATATGTTTATTTCGTTGTTCTAGAGCAGGAAATAAACAATAAATGCCACCAGAATAAAAAAAAACTCAAATTCTACAATTGTCAAGTATGAACGTGAAATCTGTTCCTTACTCCGGAGAACCTTCATTGTCGACTTCAATTTTTTTTCTTCTGGCGCCGTAGGATATTGCCAGTTCCAGAATGAGTGACTTGCGAGATCTAAGAAGGCGATGAATTCCCTCAATGAGATCTGAGCCTCAAATCGGTATTTTCATTCCATCATTGTGGTCGGATCTGCAACGGACGTTATTGTGCATTGTCAATCCATCTTTCGTAGAATTATTTGTCACAAATGAATTCAAAACTTTCTACTATTGCAAGTGTGGCTAATCCATGATGAATTATTGACCCCCATGGCCTGTCTTTCTCATTGTGGTACTCTATCCATCTAGGTCTAGGTGCCTACCCCAAAAAGAGTGAATCATTTACCTCTCGAAGATGGAGGCTTGTAAGCGAGGAAGTACACCATGACCAGGACACTATGAGCGAAGCCCATTGCCATATTGACGTGTGAGTGTGCGATGGTTCTAAAAAAAGTTCGTTGTTTATTTTTTACGGGCGTATCAACTAAAGTTGAGCTCAACTTACACACTGTTGTGCATCTTTATACCATGCGAATCACATTATAGAAATAAATCCCAGAATTTGTAGAGAAGATGTAGACTTCTGAAACGGATAGTGATGGATTACTTATTTGTCAAGTTATGTTCGCGAAACGAAATAGTACGAATAATACTCGACTGTGAGTACCGAGACATTAATCAGAGCAGAAAGGTAGGAATCGAAAGGAAAATGAAGAGAAATTTTCCCTTATGTGGGATTCATATTCGACAAAAAACTGATGGACCACTCTCTTCATTCGTCGCACTGACTCGCTGGTCGACCGGCTGAGAGAGCACGTAGAATGACGAGACTGATGAATCAGACTATGAAGGGCACATCAGAGAACACCGGCGAGGAAACACTATGAATGCCACTACCCTCTCCTCACTCGTGTGACCTAGGAGTGAGGAGGTCAACTCAAGGCCACGCACCCTCCCTATGATAATGGCCGAAAACGACAGGAAGATGGGGTCAGATAAGAGGGGTCAGGGGTGAGGTGTAATAGGAGAGGGAAAGGAAGGAAAGAAGAAAGGAGGAAAGAAAGGAGGAACGCGCACCCGGGTTCCTATTCAGGTAAACAAACGAGGTGTTTTCCATGCATCCAATGCGTTGAGGCGATGAGCTGTTTGAAACCTTTCCCATTGCCACATCCCGAAACGTCTCACTCTGCGCGATAAACACATTGGTCGACCTTGATCGAATGGAAATGACCTTGATGGAAACACGACCTTGATCGCTGATCTCGGTGATGGGATATCTGTTCATGTTCAATGAGGCACTGATCAATTTCCTTCTAGCCATTGAGATTCTTGCCACAAGATACACTGACATCAGAGAGACTGGAGAACTTTATTGACACTTCGGTCTACAATATTTATTGACTTTTACATTGTCTTTATGGTATACGAGAATTGACCCGTCCCGAACAGTTTTTAGGATGTACTGTCTCTACGGTAAATTCCTTGTGGAATTTCTTATCCAGGTTGGTGAGTGGTTTAGCCCGAGGTATTGTGCATGCCATTCTCTGGCCTTCGCCTGTCGGCTTCGATCCGTGACGGCTTCGCTCCTTATCTTTCGGAGGGCATCGTTCGCCCTGGCCTCCTATCCTAGAGTGGAGTGGAGCGGAACCACGCGCATAGGGACAGGACTATGGATGCGAAAGCTGAGATGAGCAGTCTTGGCGTGTAGTTTGTGCGATAGCCTGAAAAGATAACGGACTTGTGAACTTTTCAGGACAAGGTACGATTTGTAAAACTGCCTGGCGGTATAACACATTAAACTGTTAAAATTGGCATTTCAAAAACTCACATTGATAAAATTAGATGAGTTTCCAACGTCTTGTAGAGAAGGTGCAGACTTCTGAAACAAATTGAGATAACTTAGGCATAATAGAATTCGGAAATGGTCTGAATAACTGGAATTGCAATTTGACAAATAGGATAGACTCATTAATGCGAGGTAAAAACGGGAAACAACCATCTCCAGAGAGAGACAACAGTCAGACTGTCACTAGAGGATCCCTCGTGACCTCCCCATCAGGGCCAGAGGAGGAGAGGTTTAGGTCAACCACTGCCCCCCCCCCCTTCCCCTCTCCCTATGGCAGTGGCAGAGAACGACAGGCAGATGGGTCAAATACGAGGAGCAATCGTCTGACTCTCTCATTTCGCGATGCTCTCTCGTCGATCAGAGAAGCGAGAGAGCATTGCGAAATGAGAGAGACAGACGATTTCTCAATACGAGTGGTCAGGAGTGAGGTGTAATGGGAAAGAGGGGAGGGACGCGCAGTGGGCTTCAGGTAAACTAATGACTCACTGAAAATGGATGTTGTGTTTCCAACAACCTTCGATTTCGTGTTGATATCTCTTCCTGCTTTCTTTTTTCGCAGAGACATTATGTGATCATCTGCATTGATCGGAAGAACAGAAAATACATCAAAATGGACATTTATTACACTAATACGTGCACAAATATGATTAACGCACACTGAGGAACAGAGATTTTCTACAACACAGAACAAAATTAGTTCTTCTTCCTTTGACCAAGAGCGAATACCTGCCTCTCCGTGTCGCATTTCCCATAGAATATGCAGCAGGGAATCAAGCGCATCGAGGAGCACGGCATTGCGGATAGTGTGTAGACCCTTGAACCCCAACCTACTGCCCCCCCCAAATCCTCCCATTGGTGAGGATCTTGATGAGATGGGCATCCGACAACGACGAGAACTCGTTCTTGCTGAAAGAAATCACACTAAGAAAAGAAACCAGAGCACCTACAACTAGGAAACGACCAAGAACCACAGAAAACGACCCACATCTCCTTCATTGCACGTCGTAGCTGCGTATTGTGAGACCGATAATCCCGTTCACGAGCAAGAATGAGTAGATGGCGAAAACTGCACATAACACTTAGTGGAAAGTGTCGCCATGACTGCGATGGAGTAGAGAAGATGCAGACTTCTGAAACGATGAGCAGGCTCCTTTACGAACGCGAAAACAAATGTTCGATTTCCCCAAGGCAAACGCGAGAAACTTATAGGAATACTGCGACGAACGATTGAATCTACAGGAAATACGAGATGGGATGAGAAAGGAACAGTTCTCGCCCATCACACCATGATATCAGTCGTCATTACCATCTTACACTTGTCCAATCCTGTTATCGCGTGGCCAAAGTAGGCCGACTCTTATCTCTCGTCGACCTACTTTTCTCGTCACTCGATTGATAGGCAGAGTGCATATGTCATCCCTCGAATGTCCACAGGTACAAGACAGAGAACGATCATTGCGCACATCCTTTATCACGCTGTTAAAAACAGCGAAATCCAATTGCTTTTGGTGCCCTCAACATCTTCATAGCTACGAAGAAGGTGTGAAGGTATTCTGAATGGTGAGCTATTGAAATTTATCTCTTCGTCCGCGGAAAAGCGAGTTTGCCAACTTTTGCACAAAATACGGTTGTATCATAGCATTTTGATCAAATCTGTGTGACATTAAGAATATTAGTTCATCAACGAATGAAATCGCAAGAGGAGGAACAGTCGAGTGAGAATTGATCGAGTTCACCAATCATGGAACGATATTAGTCGCCCCTTGCAGGAATGCACTTGTCGATTTCTGTTTTATCTTTGGCCTACTTATCTCGTCTCTCGAAAAGGAAGAGGAAGATTTCGCGGAGGATAATGTTCACGAAATACGAGCATGCACATTCCACTGCATTTGGACACATTTCTCGACTTCCCTTTACCAAAACAAAAGAAACTCGGCGTGCATAAACTTTATCATATTTTAGATAGCAACGCATAAAATTTCATAATACACGACGTCCTTGTGGGAGATTCGCAACCGTTTCCTTGTCAGGAGAAGTCGCTTCCTGAAAAATATTCTCCATATCGCATCAGTTTGCAATGTCAAACTGACTTCGAGTGAGCTGGTGACTTGGCAAGGGCCTGGATGTCTATTTCATCTCCCCATACTGCATCCTTTTTTTTATGCTGGAATATCATTTTTGAAAGAAATAATTAGTAAACAAATTACCTCGATGTACTCGTCAAATGATTCCCCCGCTGGACGATATTCTGAAAAAAATATCCAGATCGTTTAAATAATTATCTCAAAATGTCAAACTATGTACAGACAGGCTGGCAATGATAATCGCAACAATATTTCAAGAACCACTAAATCGTACCTTTGACGATTATATCTTCAGTGATTAGTGACTCATCGGGATAAGAAATCCGAAACGATGTAGACGTTTCACTGTAAAACAAGGCTTGGTGATGCAGAAACAGTAGCAAAAACAAGTGAAATCGAAAGGAAATCGAAAGGCTGAACAGAGCGAGATACGAGGGCGCTCATTCAAAGTGTGGCGATCACTCTGTCTGTCCCCCTCCCATCTCTCCCACTTCGCCCTACTCTCTTCACCCTATCGATTCGCTCTCGGCCACTGATCGAGAGAGGAGAGTGGGAGATGGGGAGATAGATAGCAGTCGCTCAGTTTACTCTAGAGCGAGCACTACGCAATTCTTGTGTTCGCGATGTTAGCCCCCCGCCCCCGCCTTATTGTTAATCAACCTGTCAATTCCATACTCATTTTTTTGTCGCAGTTGACGCGCTAACTCGTATACTATTTCAGTGAGACGTCTACTCCGTTTCATCTTTCTCGTTCGATGAGAAGTCCGATCACCACGACCAAATTCAACTCAATAACGCGCGTCAATAGCACAACATGACCTGAATCATCTCAACCCTCCATCCTCCGACTCTCAACTGTTCCTAAAGTGGAGGAGTGCATGCAAACGACCCATTCGAGTGTGGATGCAGTTCGCATCTTTACTCTTTCGCCCACAAGATTGTAATTAATTCCATCGACTCTATGATAAAGTTTGTAGAGGAAGATCCGGTGCTTCTTACCCACTCTGATGAATATCAGTTCATTCATACATTCAATCGATTACAATGGTGGAATGGGAACGATGGAGCAGGCAATATGTATTGATTTTTCGATCTGCTGTACTCGTAATTGGCACCAAATATTGCTGCTTCCTTCTTTCACGATACCGTCATGGTAGGGCGGGCCTCATTCTGCAATTTATTGTTCAACAACTACTTTTCAAACACTACTCTAAGCAAAATACGCTAGCTGGCGACTTACAATGGAATAGGTAGTGTTACTTGATCTTCCTGCAACGAACTCCTTTACTGTTGAGAAGTCGAATTGATGGATGAAAATAATTTTCTCAACGACGCGAATCTGCGAATTTAATTATGAGTTGGATTTTCTAAATCCCAAAGTGCTAGAGATGAAAATTGATTGAGCGCACACTTATTTACCATTAGCAGCAGAAGAATCAGCGAAAGCTATGAGAATCGTAATAGCAATTAATGAACGACCAAATAACGAATAAGCATACCTTTGATGACGTTTATTTCTTCACAAATTGTCAACTCATCGTGTAGGGATGAGAGCACGGAAACAGTGTAGGTGTTTCACTGTAATTCAATTGATTCACAGCTTATAAATTGCAAAATATTGGAATAACAAGGGCTAGACTGAAGGGAAGAATAAACAAGAGAGGCAGAGTGTGGCACCCCTCTTTCTCTTCCGACTCTCCTCTTTCTCTCTGCACTCTCACTATTGATCACTCGAGGGAGGCAGCCAACTGTCTAGTGTGAGCACCCCAGTGTGGAGTAATGATCTGACTCTCTCACTTTCCTGTGCTCTCTCGCCTCTCTAACCGATGAGAGAGCATTGCGAAATGAGAGAGTCAGAACATTCCTCCCAGTGTGAGCAATACGCTATTCTTATGATGCCTCCTTGATTACCCATTTTCTTGTTGTTTTTTCACGTTTTATTCTTCTTGACGTGCCCGATTTCGTAATCTTTCAGTGAGACGTCTACACCGTTTCATCTCTCTCGTTCGATGAGAAGTGATGCTCCAAGAATCGATGCAAAACCTGCCAAGAAGAAATCACAAAAGGATCTGAAATGCTTCAACGAGCATCTCACTTATGATTACGACTCTACCAAGGATTGACGATATGTATGTAAACTGGAACAAAAAATCCCGCCTGAGGAAGTTCGATGTACTCTTTCTTCAAGAGTAGACCGATAGTTATGAACCCGTTGCTCGGCTGAGTCATCGTGTCTACTCGCAACCTGTATTTCGTCACCAGAAGGCGGAGACTTTCTCTCTCCTCTCCCTCGTCTCTCCTTTTTCTCTCGCCCCACCTTCTTCTCTCGCGCTCCTAGGATCTACTACTCTTCTTGTTGAGCTGATCATTGTGGACAGGTCAAATTGTATATTTGATGGCAGTATTCGAAAACAGGAAGTGCAATCATGCAACATGCCAGTGATAAAGATTGTAAGACATGCATTTTGCCCATTGCACAGATTATAAACATTACATTTTATCTATTCATTCAATAATTACAACGGTGGCATGGCTGGGATGGATGGGGCATCTTCGATGGCGAATGCAATGGGAATATACTCGATCTTGAAGAATACAGAAGATTCTGAAATTATTTATTATTATTACGGATAAATTGTGGATGAACAGTTATTGCAATTCATGAACAACCAACTCATACAAATCGCACCTTAGATGATGTTTTCTTGAATGATTTTCTTGAGTGAACTCATCGTGTAGGGATGAGAACGCGGAAACAGTGTAGACGTTTCACTGTAATGGAAAGGATTAACAAGATCAAAGACCTATCAAAGAACATGCAGAATCAAACAAAAATTCCATAAAGAACGAATGCAAAAGAAAGACGGTTGAGAAATAGAGTGCGCTGAGTATAATGGAGAAGGGGCACTGTCTCTTTCTCATCCCTTCCCCCTCTTTCCCACTCCGCCCTCCTATCTACACCCTATTGATTCGCACTCGGCCACTTGACGAGAGGAGGGAGAGAGAGGCAGTTGTCCTCTTTTCCTTTCAGTGCTCTGTCTCACTCATATTTTCTACTACTTTGTGGCGCATTTCGTTCTCGTTGACTGGAATTTTCGCTATCCCCGACGTTCTAAATCGAGTAATGTTTCAGTGAAACGTCTACACCGTTTAATCTCTCTCGTTCGATGAGAGGTCCGATCCATTGAAATCAATCGTTCTCTCCCCTAATTTACACCTCAAATCCTTGATTGGTCAATCGAAGTAGTCCAAGAAAGAAGACCAACAATCGCTGAAGAGGAGAAATATTCCGTCGAAGATGACGTTACGATCTTGAGCCCACTGCCAAAAATGAACATACCGCCGGTTCAGCACAGTAATAAAGATTGTATGAAAGCAATGATGTTTTACATTACACATTGCCAATTTTGAATGCATTCTCACATTATCGGACCGTAGGGTACGTGAGAAATTGTCGCTCTTTTTTCGCCGTCCGAACTATGAATTGATTCGCTAGTTCTGTTGTTTCACCCGTCATCTTCATCAGATTCTTATCCTAAAGGCATATCATTTATCATCATCATACATTTATCATTCGTGCAAGTCAGTTGCTGCCGACGGTAAGTGAAGTACACAATCTCAGATGTTGATTGATTGCAAAGAGGTCAGTCATTAAATTCAATCTTGGTGACAGAACATCATAGGTTCGAACACGAAGAAATCGATGGCCACGGACAAATTAGTGATATTTATTATTGAATAGTCAAGCAGCAAGGACCGACATATGAAAAGGAGCGAGAGGAGAGGGGAATCCATCGCATTGTTGCCTTACATATTCCATGCTCACAAGGGCGCCAGTAGTCTGCAAGTTTTAAGATTTAAAGTGTTTTACTCTGAAAACCGTACATCACACTCAGATGATTGCAATTCATTCTGAAATCTCCTCATCGTGTAGGGATGAGAACGAGGAAACAGCGTAGTTGTTTCACTGTAATGATTAGAAATTGCAATACAATGAGTGGAACAATGGAAGGGACAACAAGAGTGGAAGCAATCTCTCCTTCCCTTCCTCTCTCTCTCTCACTCCTCTCCACTCTCTACACCCTATTGATTCGCACTTTTCCACTAGACGAGAGAAGGGAGAGAGAGGGAGACTGCCCTGTGTGCTGTTCTTATATTATTATTATTATTTTCTTTTTTCATGGTTACATGTTGTTCCTATCGCCTAATGTCGACATTGTTCTTGCCACAATTGTCCAATAGCCTCTTCATTCCGTGCATTCTCTTGCCAAAACGGCTCCTTGTTCGCGTTTCCCATTGCCATCACCAAGTCTAATTGACATGCCAAATTGCATACTATTTCAGTGAGACGTCTACACCGTTTCATCTCTCTTCTATGATGAGAAGTCCGATCACCACGACCACATTCAACTCAATGATTCGCCCATGGCATCCATCAATCCCTTATGGAAGGCGTGCTACAAAGAAGTCTATCAGCGGTGCACGTCCCCCGTCTCCCATCCCCGACGACACTTAAAGTGGAGGAGTGTAGCTAGAGAGAAGCCTGCGAAGGACCATGCAATTCGCCTTCTCCGCCCTCGAATACTGTGCTCAATTCCGTCGACGGTCGAAGAGACAATCGCACATTTAAGTGATAAAGATTGTATGGAATTGTTCGTGCGTTACACAGGAACCCAACATTATTACAATGACAATGAGAATCTTGAGTTCTACACCGCCAGTTCTTTGAGATCATTTTAGTTATTAGTTACATCTGTGTGTCTGTTGTATACAATCAAGACGACAGATTCATTTTATTTCAATTGTGTGAAACAGGTGAACATCACATTGGTTAACATCCACAACCATGCTTTCATTATGATGTTTGCTTAATGATACTTTCGTCTCTGGTAGATGGAAGGCTCGGCGTGGCTATCAGAAGAGTAGTCTGCAAATCATGTCTGTTCACAAGTTATAAATGCAATAGTACCTTTGATGATTGGCATTGGCATATTGACTTGTTTTGCTCATCGTGTAGGGGTGAGCCGGCGGAAACGGTGTAGGCATTTCACTGGAAGGACATGGGTGGACATAGACATCAGGATACAGGAAAAAGGAAACAGGGCAGCGGGTGACAGAAATAGACTTGACATGAAGCGACCACGAGCGAGAAATGACTGTGGCTGGAAGTAATGTGAGGGATGGGAAGTATGACGTACGGTCAAAAGTAAAACACAATCACCATTGCTCACGTCCCCATGATTCATCCCGTCCACCCTTCTTTCTCTTCTTTCCTTCATTCCATCGATCTTTAGTAGTCGTTGGACGTCGGTAGTATCTGCAATTACATATTTAGCTTCTTCACGTCCTTTTTTCCTTTCGCAATACTGTGACCCATTTCATTTCAGTGAAACGCCTATTCCGTTTCTTTGCCATCATCACTGCACAATAATCATTGAAACGAACTTTTTTAATCAACTGCAAAAGGTAAGCACGTTCCTCGAATGGCATTGCATTTCTTCTTCAGATTCTCTCAATTCCGATTAAACTGCGCTCTATCGTGGGATAGTATTATTTTTTGGTGAGATATCTTATTCGCTTGTTAGCCGATATATCCGGAAGACGAGTACTATTGAAAAATTGCTGAACCTGTTCAGACATTCATCTCGTGGCACTTGTAAAAGGAATAAAAAATCAAATTATGATGAAGCATCCTACGAGGGAAAAC
Source organism: Pristionchus maxplancki (assembly GCA_900490775.1). NCBI lineage: Eukaryota > Metazoa > Nematoda > Chromadorea > Rhabditida > Neodiplogasteridae > Pristionchus > Pristionchus maxplancki. Next base: position 384,127 of record LS555566.1, on the reverse strand, counting down.
GCAGAGAAATAATCAAAACAGCTGCCATATTTTGTTCCTCGTGTTTTCAAATGCGCATTCTGTTATGGAATATTGCGCTAACGGGAGCAATAAGTTAGTTCCTACCAATATCGACGACAACAAAAGTGTTATGCCCTCCGTATGCTATATTTGCCCGACGCATACTGTTGTTCGATTGTGCATTGTGCCTACGTGAGTAACTAAACAATAAAAGAGTTGTCTGATGGTCCTTGAGTAGTGTTGGAACCACACATGTACAATCGCGCGATAACAAGGTTTATTTTTTATTTCATCTTTCGTCATCTTTCGTAAAAAATAACATATTTTCAGTACACTCCTCACTGGCAGCACATCCATTTTAAATGTTACTGAACGACACAACATTCGCAACTGGAGGACACTTCTCCTTATTCTTTTCCTTTTGTTTTTGATAAAATTGATCAATTCTGGCAGACAAGCAGTCGGTGTGGTTTCATCTCGGAAGAACGCAAACCGCACTACACAAACACTCTTTTTTGACCGAATGCTCCACTGTTTGCTACAAGCCCCTCCGTTCGCCCCATCACATTCCTTTCTCGAGAACGTCTCAACTCGCCTCATTTCACTTTCTCTTTCTCGCTTATTATTCTCACGCTCACTTTTGATCTGAATTGCAATAGTTTTCAGTCGCCTACATCGACTTCCCTCTCTCATCACTACATGATGATTTTTTCCAGTAAATTGCGATAACAAGGTAACAACACACAAATAGTTGTGATACTTTCGTGAAAATAACTAAATTTCAGAATACATTCTCACTGTCATCTCATAAATTTCACGGTTGGAAGAAACATGAGATCAGAGACACTCACAACCATGCTCGAGAGCAATCTCTGCCGACAGAATGGTGTCTCAATCAGCCAATTTGCTTTCTCTGCGAAACCCTTCGTTGGTTCATCATTGACTGCTGAACGATACTGCGAAGACGATAGCATTCAGTATCCACAATGCTAGACAATAATTTCTTGTGATGGAGTACTTTCTCATCCCGTTCCCCCATTCTTCGTTGACTGTTCGGACCAAAAAAGCCAGAAAAATGACAAGAAAGAATGAAGAAGCACTACAGTGACGTCAAAACGAGCGAAACCATGATCATGATCGTTGCTGTAATAATTGGAATAAAAGATTGAGAATATTCGAGTAGAAGAAGGCAATGGTAGGCCACAAAAGGATGGCTTCGCAAGAATTTTTCATTTCTCTCTCACCGGTCAGAGCAGCGAGAGAGTGTACAGAGTGAAGGCCAAATGTTCTTGGAACCATACTCAGACGTCAATTGTTGTCGGTCAAAGTAAACACTAGAGTTGTTTACCCGAGTGACACTCGGCGAGCGCTCGCCACTCGCCGAGTTCATTTTCGACCCACTCGGATCGGCCTGTCACTCGCGAGTGAGAGTAAACAAAATCACTCGCGAGTGAATTTGCACTCGGCGAGTGAATGGCCGTTGTTCTGTCTCTCTCATTGCTCTCCCTCTCTCTTCTCTAGACCAGCCACTCGCGAGTGAAAAACAACTCGCGAGTGAGAATAATGAAATTCACTCGCGAGTGAATAACAACTCGGCAAGTGAATTAGTTATTCTCACTCGCGAGTGCCGAGTTACTCGGAATAACAACTCTAGTAAACACTGCGAACGGAGAGCAGTGACACTGAACGCTTTTTTATTCAAAGTGAACGCCCTCTCTGTTTGCAATGAACCACCCCACTCTCCCCATTTCTTTCCTTCCGATCACCCGCTTCAACCGCTCGTTTTCCCTCTCTCATTTCGACTGTTATCGTCCAGAAACGACTCTTATTGCTTGAAAACCTTTCACACTTGCCTTTATTATTGACAATTCGGATGAAAAACACTTTTAGTCGTCTACATCGACCCCTTCACTCATCTGCACGATGAGGAATCATCAAAATTGCCAAAACAAGGTAATTCCGTTTATTATCATCATGAACGCCTCAATTTCTCCCATTTCAGGAGGATTCCTTACTGCCATATCGTATTCTTCGCAACGCACCGGGACAACATAGGAATAACTGTAACGTTCGCCCCAATGGACGACGCATTCTGCGATGAATTGGCCTCGCATCTTTTTCACTCTATCACTGGAAAAAGTAGACGAAATCGTAGTAATGATAGGAATTCGGGAGACGAAAGAGTATCTCTGTGCACGCTCCTCAACTCATCAATGTTTTTGATTTTGTTGTTGAATAAACGTTTTTGAATGGTTGAATGATGTTAATGGAAACCCACAAGTGTCCACTGGGAATGCAAACAGTTGAAGGTATGGGTTGTAAGAAATGACTCTCTACATTCTGAACGCTCTCTCGCCTCTCTGACCGGTTTCTTGCCATCCTTAGAATGTTGAAGGGTACCTGAACGACCGTGGTACGAACCACTCCCCTCTTCCCATCTCTTCCCATCGTTGGAACGTCTGAGAAGTCTTTTTTTTTGTTGGGCGAATACGTCATGTGTTTGCAACATCGCAACACACTCCGTCTCTATCTCTTCTCCGTTTCCCATTGCTCTGACTCATTCCCTTCCTTCTCCCTCTTGTCCACTCGCAGACTTTTTTCTTCTGTACTGTGACCATCATTTTCGGCATTCCGCTCTTGCTTCGAATTGCATTGAATTGCATTCTCGCTGTCTTCGTGTTTGATTTCTATTTGCGAATTCTCTTCCATTTAGAATAGGGTTGCTTTCAGAAGTCTACATCTTTTCACTACTATCATCTCTACGATGAAATTATTCCCTATTGATTCTACAATAACTTGATCTGGACCTTCGTAACTTGTACATGCTGAGCCAGTACCTAATTTACACATGCATGTTTGAGATGCGAACATGTGAGAATTGCAAAGTGTCCGTTGTTTAACTATTTTAATAAATTGCAGAACGAATTGAAATAAGAAATGTATAAAAATCAGATCAAGAGGAGCTTCATTTTTTTCGGGACATTCGATGCATAAAAAATCTATCGTCACTGACCTCGAATTTGTTTTAAAAAACTGTTTTCATCTTGATTACTTATGATTATAATATTTTTTGTGGCATAAACTAATGATAATTGTCGACTGGATGGCGAAATCAATGGAAAAAGTAAACGCATCGTAGAGATAGAGCTGTCGTTTTTTTGCTTGAGTGCGTCATCTGTTTGTCACCCCGTCTCTCGCTCTCTTTCACTCTTTCCTCTTACTTGCACGTTTGGACTAGCTCCTCTTCTTCTTTCCTTCACGTATTCATCATTTTTCTCCTTAAAAAATGATGGGGCTATCCCTGTCATAGATAAGAGGAACGAGTAATCGTCTGACTCTCTCATTTCGCAATGCTCTCACGCCGGTTAGAGAAGCGAGAGAGCATGCAAAATTGAGAGAGCGAGACCATTCCTCAGAGGAACAAAGGAGAGCTCGTTATCATCCGTTATCAGGCAGTTATTCTTAGCTTTCTTGCTCATTTCTCTATTGCTTGCGTTCGATGTTGATCACAACTTCCGATGGCAAATTACGTTCCGGATTTCAGTCGCCTACACTGACTCAATCACTCATCTCTACACGATGAGGAACTCACTGGAAAATAACAAAAAAAAATCAGATATCGAAGGTAATAATTCTTGGTGATTCGACGACTGGAATAACGTCGAATTATTTCAGAAATCTCCTGTTTCACACATGCGTCGAGGACTTAAAACGCGGTCTGCCTAAGAACGTCGAAATCTAGAAGGCAAGTGGCACAGTAGCTCAAAATGGTCTCCGGAGGTTCATACTTGGTGGTTAGACTCCCTAGGGATGGGATAGACTTTAGCCAAAAATTTGGACCCAAAAGTTGATCTTTGATCTTTGAGATCGAAATTTTTTATCTTCATTTTACCTCCACAATTTATATACCATTCGATAGAGCATCAAAAGTTGTGCCTAGGCTCAAAATTTCAAAGGTTTTGAACGTCAACTTTTCGAGAAAATTAAGAAAACGTAGAAAAATTGACGACTCAAAATTTTCAGAATTTTTTTTCACCATTTCCGCATGGGCTCTACTTCCTAGAAAATTGGCACCAGGTGTCAAATTGTGTGGAGAATTTATTAAAAAATATGCGGATATAATACAACATATCACGCCATGTCTTTTTCACGAAAAACTAGCATGCAATCGTCGACGCAGGTTCGAATCCGCCTCCCGACATCAATCTTTTGCCAGCCTTTTTCAAGCTCCAAATGATGTTTTTCGAAATAGAGGCACTTTTCATCAGTTTTCACCTTGTTTTGGTCGCTTTGCAAGTGTAATTTGATCGTAATTGTCAGCATCTTTCAGCGAGTTTTTTCACATAAGGGACCCACCTTTGGTCCAAACAGTCAGATCGAATCCAAAGGGTGAAAAATGTGGTTTTGGTCATGTTCGATTTTAGGTCTGAAAAGTAGTCACCGCATCGTGAAAATAACGTGTAATGATATGAAAAGTGACTCCATGTGGCAAAAACATCATTAGGAGCTTGAAAAAGGCTGGCAAAAAAAATTGATGTCGGGAGGCGGATTCGAACCTGCGTCGACGATTGCATGCTAGTTTTTCGTGAAAAAGACATGGCGTGATATGTTGTATCATATCCGCATATTTTTAAATAAATTCTCCACACAATTTGACACCTGGTGCCAATTTTCTAGGAAGTAGAGCCCATGCGGAAATGGTGAAAAAAAATTCTGAAAATTTTGAGTCGTCAATTTTTCTACATTTTCTCAATTTTCTCGAAAAGTTGACGTTCAAAACCTTTGAAAATTTGAGCCTAGGCATAACTTTTGATGCTCTATCGAATGGTATATAAATTGTGGAGGTAAAATGAAGATAAAATTTCGATCTCAAAGATCAAAGATCAACTTTTGGGTCCAAATTTTTGGCTGAAGTGTATCCCATCCCTAGGGAGTCTAACCACCAAGTATGAACCTCCGGAGACCATTTTGAGGTACTGTGCCACCCCCATCTCCGTTCTTACGCAGACCGCGTTTTAAGAAAAAGTAGGAAATGACGTCAGAACAGGCAATTTTGGAACAGAATCTATACAGAATTCTTCCTCCCCCCTTCCCTTTCTCTCCCCATAATATTGCTCTCATTGAGATGATTTAAATGACTTTATTCATGATCTTATCGTATCGGAATGCATCTGCCAGATCATGGTGATATAAATCGATTGCTCGGAACGATTGTATTTGTGTTTATGGAATAAACCATTGATAATTATCGACTAAAGACGGCAAAATCAATGAGGAAAAGTAGACTCATCGAAGAGATAGGGCAGTCGTTTTTGCGTCCTTACGTCATGTGTTTGTTACATCGACTCGCCCCATCTTCTCTCTTTCGTTTCGCTAGCACGTCTAAACTGAACCCCTCTTTTTTCTCGTTTTCAGCGCCAGTGATTTTGCGCGGCGATAAGCGTGACAAAGGAGAGCCTTTCGTTCTTGTTATCGCTCAGTCTTTCTCATCTCATCTTTCCATCGCTTGTGTTTCGCCTATTGTGCCCTCTCCATTGATCCGATTTTTGAATGGAAATCATGTTTTTTTTCAGTCGTCTACACTGACTCCGTAACTTAGCCCTATACGATGAGGAACTGACCGAGAAACTACTAGTAATTCAATATCTGAAAGTAGTTCAATTTCCTTCCTCAGCACAAAATGTGCTTAACAACCGTTCAATTTCAGATATCTGACGGAGAGATGGATCAATAAAACTCCCGGAAGTAAGAGGAGGAGATGACGTAACAACACTACGTAACAACACTTCCTGTGCAGTGTTTCTCTTCTTCCCCATTCCCATTCTCTCCCCACCTCATAGCAGCTCATTGAATTCATACACAAGGTGATCGGTCTCTATGTACTCTCATGATTCTTGTACATTTCACAACATTTCATCAGTCAGGTACGATTGTATTTGTGTTTATGGAATAAATTATTAATAATTATCGACTAAAGACGGCAAAATCAATGGAAAAAGCAAAAGCGTCGAAGAGATAGAGCAGTCAGTTTTTGCCAGTCATCTGTTTGTTACATCGACTCTCCCATCTCTTTCGTCTTTTCGTATCGCTTGCACGTCTGAGCTGGCTTTTCATCCCTAAGAGCGTTGTTATTTCTCAACTTATCACCATAATAGTGCTGAAAAACGTCACGTGATAAGCAGAACAAAGAAGATTATTTTATCACACGTTATCACTCATTCTCATCTTATTCACATTCTTCCATCGCTTACTTTCCTTCCATTGCTCGCTCGCGCTTTCACTGGTTAAAGTAAAATTGAAAAAATATCAATTTTAGTAGCCTACACTGACTCCTTCACTCATCCCTACACGACGAGGAACTTACAGAGAAATTTCTAATTATTAAATAATCAAAGGTTTTATTATTCGTTCCTCAAAATAATAGTATTACCTACCGTTCCATTTCAGACACGATGGCGGAATGGACAACAAAAACTGCTGGAAGTGAGGGGTGGAGACAAAGAAGACCATATTATCTCCTACATCATCGAACACGACATGTGCCTTGAAAGTGGGAGGAGTACAGCATGGATTACTTTCTAATCTTTCGGTCCGCTAAGCTACCTAGCCATTCACTACGATTCTTTTAACTCTTTCGCCTCATGGTCTCCTCGAGACTACCCCTCATCTCGTAATGAGAAAAGATTTCCATAGCTTGTTCCCCCCCCAGATCACCCTCCCTCCATTTCAAATGTGCATCTCGATCATGGAATGCAAAGAAGAACAGGACGATTGTAATTTAATTAAATGAGTTTTGAATAAATTGTTGACACGAACGATTGATAATACAAACAAGAGAAAATGAGCCGTCGTTTGACTGAAAATGTGTCGTTTTTCTTTTCTGTGTTCTTGTCAATCCTTGTCAGTATGATTCTGTACTCAAACGTCACTGATAACCGAGAAAAGAGACAAAGAGTCGTTATCACTCAGTCATTCTGTTCTTTCTATCACTCCCTTTTCCCTTTTTGGCGCACGAGCCCCCTATTTTTGAATTGTGAATGTAGCTCAATTTCAGTCGTCTACTCCGATTCCTTCACTCATCTCTACACGATGAGTATTCTTAAAGAACATTTAGCAAATTAGCACAGGTACTTATTTGAAGCCTTTGCTATTGTAATGAACCACCCTTAGAACGAAGGAGCACGAACCGATACCATTCTCGAAGCTTATTCCGATCTTTTTCTACTCGAGTGCCGGAAATGAATCTGCAAGTAGGTACTTGGTCAGTTGTCCAAGCAATAAAACTGTGAACTCCAGATCGACTGCAAGACGAGAGCCAGAAGAAAGTCGACTTCCATGTCATTGTATATAAGCAATGAATGAATTCGTGTGCAAATACCCCTAGATCAGACAAAACATACCGGTGATCGACCAGCCGAAGGCGAACGACGGGATTTCCTGGACTTGTGCTTCTTAGTCTTCTTCTCCTTCTTGCGATGACGTGGGAAGTCGAACGCGAACGCTGAAAAGAAGAATAATCATCACGAGGAATGAAGTAGAATTCAAGCAACACGGAAGACCGAAGAGAGAGAGAGAACCAACCTCACGCTGTTCTCTCTTCTTCACCACTAGACTTTGAAAAGTAACACTTTACCAACTAAACAACATGTTGCTTCGCTCGCAACATGTTGCTAGACCGCTTTATTAACCAGAGAGAGCGAGGAATAAACGAACAGTTACTCCACCTTTCAAAGTCTATTCACCACCGCCCCGACGAAGGAACGAGGTCGGTCCTCGTTGTCGTCCTGCAACGTGGGTTTGATATCAGAGTACGTACAAATGAGACACAAAAATACCAGGTTGCAAAAATCAAACCTCAGATTCGGAACTGGAGTCAGGCTCGGATGAAGAAGACGATGACGACTCGCTTGAGGACTGAAAAGAAGGAAAATCAACAACAACATGAGGATATCCGAACCACCAGCAAGCTACAAACACAGGATTAAAATCTCACCTGTTTCCGCTCCTTGCGATGGCTCCATTTAGATTTCTTGTGGAACGAAGACAATTCCTGAAAAGAAATTTGCTGAACCTTCTCATCACTATGCCAACAAATCACCTATACTCTCGCATGTCAGCGATGCCGACTATGGCACCAATACAATACAATACAATATTTATCAGTGTCGCTTTCTGGGCGCTGATCAAGATGGGGTGTCAGAGGGCTGTTCTTCACATTTCGAAATAGTCATTTTGAGGGATGTCGGGTCAGGGGATTGGTCTTCTTTGGGATTGGGATTGGACTATGGCACCAATGAAGACCAACTCCTCCTCTCACACTGAGAAGTTGTAGATTTCTGAAACAAAATGCGATTGAACCTTTCCCGTTACTTCCGAAAGTAAGTCGCGAAACAATGGAAAGGAGAAAACAACAGCGCCCTACCAATTGGATAAGTGTGTGAACAACTACTCTGGCCGCAAATGTAAGAGATTAGATGAGCAGAGCACGGAAATAAATGGACAAGTAAGGCATTGATATCATTCGACCCTTACAAGGTTAGAATTGTCCAATCCTGTTCTAAAAACAGGTCAACTGTTATCGTCCCACCTTATTGATGTTCGTCTCTTCGACAAGTGATAGTGCACATTCCCCGCCGTAACCCGATTGCGATAATACCACTCGAACAAGAGAGAGAATCATTGCACACATATTTTTATCACGATTTGAGAACAGGGGGTTCGGAAGTGCCCAATTGCCATAACCTTGCCAAGGAACTCATGATGACATGATGTAGGAGTCCGTCGAGTGTTGGCTCTCTCAACTTCTCTCTCTTGTCTCTCTTGTCCCTCTCGTTCCTTGTATTCCTCGCCGAAACCCCCGAGAAGCGTGATCGCGATGGGTGGATTAACGCGCGCTCTGCAAGCACAACAAATTTTAAAACACCGAACGAACAAACTATATGATGCAATATGTGATGTATATGTGATGAAATATCTTACCTTATCTAAATTATTTAATGTCGGCCTAGTGGATGCCTGTGACCTTCGTAAATACGAAGAAGCTTAGAAGGTGTAGACTTCTGAAGCAGGGAGCAAGTTCTTATACGAACGCGGAAGAGCAACCACGAAACGAGAATTAGTACGATTCCCCAGCTTTTTTATTGGAGAAGCAAAGCGTATTGAACGTTCAGGATTAAATGATTGCTCGCTATGAAATAATCACAATAGATACTAATACGAATGAAACTGCAACACAATCTTAAGGCAGACAAAATATTGCAACCAATGGACTAAAGCAAGGAGAAACAAGAGCGCTCATAAGGTAGTGGAGGAGTGAGGCAGCTTTCTTTCTCTTCCCTTACCCTGCTCTCTCACTTCGCGCTGCTCTCTACACCCTATTGATTACTCGGCAAATAGTCGAGAGAGAGGGTGGGAAGAGGAAGGGAGAGACAGGTGTCCTACTCCGTTTCATCTCTCTCATTCGATGAGAAGTCCGATCGCCACGGCAAAATCCAACTCAATGACGCGCGTCACTAGCACAACATGACATGAATCATCTCAACCCTCCATCCTCCGATCCTCAACTGTTCCAAAAGTGGAGGAGTGCATGCAAACGACCCATTTGAGTGTGGATACAGTTCGCATCTTTAATCTGTCGCCCACAATATTTTACGATTTCGAAATAGCGAGAGAACCGTTCTATGATAAAGTTTGTAGAGGAAGACCACGTGCTTCTTACCCACTCTGATGAATACCAGTTCATTCATACATTCAATCGATTACAATGGTGGAATGGTGAAGATGGAACAGGCATTCTGTAGTGCTATCATTGTTGCTTCCTTCTATCACGAAGCCGTTGTGGCAGAGCGGGGCTCTTTCTGTAATTTATTGTTCAACCACTACTTTTCAAACACTATTCTAAGCGAAATACGGTTGTCAGTCGTGACGACTTACAATGATATTTGTTATGATGCTTCGTCTTTGCAACGAACTCCCTTGCTGTTGAGAAATCGAATTTATGTGACCCCGAATCTGCGAATTCAATTATGAGCTGGATTTCCTAAATCCCAAAGTGCAAGAGATGAAAATTGATTGAGCGCACACTTATTTACCATTAGCAGCAGAGGAATCAGCGAAAGCTATGAGAATCGTAATAGCAGTTAATGAATGAGCAAACAATGATAAAACGTACCTTTGATGTCGTTTATTTCTTCACAAATTGTCAACTCATCGTGTAGGGATGAGAGCTCCGAAACGGTGTAGGCGTTTCACTGAAAAAAGAAAATGAATTCAACTCATCAATGACAGATTAAAAGCTAACGTAATAGGAACAACTCGCAAAGCCTATCAATAGAGTAATCAATCGGACGAAAAAGAAGGGTGCGCTGAGTATAGTGGAGAGGAAGCACTATTTCTTTCTCTTCCCGCTCTCCTCTTTCTCTCTGCACTCTCACTATTGATCAATCACTCGAGGGAGAGAGGGAGGCAGCCAACTGTCTTACTCACTCTAGAGTGAGAACTACGCGATTCTTTGTCCGCGTTATTGGTATTTCTTGGTCAGCCGGAGTCCCCGAAGCCGAGCCTTCCTGTTAATTCCATTGTTACAACCCGACCGACTTCATTTTTATGTTCGCGTAGTTTCATCAAATGAATCCTGAGCCTACCTTACCGCTGCATCCATTGTTTCTAACCCCATTGAATTGCCCAATTTGTTCATCATTTCTATGCTTGATACTCATTTCCACGCAATTGACGTATTCATAATCTCATAATATTCAGTGAAACGTCTACACCGTTTCATCTCTCTCGTTCGATGAGCTCCATGAATCGATTCAAATCACTACCACCAAGTTCTTGCGAGATAACCAAGAAGAAAAGATGATTTTATTGCCATGGACCTCGCCATGATTGAGCAGTGTATTTTCTTCAGAGAACGTTGACTACCAAAACACATTTTTGGTACATGACAGGGATAAATATTGTAAGATTTCAGTATGTATTTCACGCATTTTACTTATCACACACACAATGGTGACACGGCTCAGACGGAGCATGGACTTTTCAACTACTGTAGTATACTTGAACCATTCGGTCAATCGGTAATGAAATAGTCTGCGATTTGTTCCAATTCAATGGAGACATAGAGCAGAGATGGAGTACGTATTCCCTCGATCAAATGTATCCAATCCACAATATTGAATACTCGTTCATTTGCTCGACATCACACATCTCGTTGCGGAATCTTGGAGTTCAGTCCGCGTAGAGTGGGGGAGTCAGCATCCTGCAATTGGCTGATGTTTCATTATTGACTTTACGACTTCTTCCAAGGAATCGCATTTTCGGCACGAGTGTGAATCTCGGAAACGACTCATGAGCAACCAACTCTTATAATGCGTGCCTTTGATGACGTTTATTTCTCCACAAATTGTCAACTCTTCGAGTAGGGATGAGAGCTGGGAAACAGGGTAGGTGTTTCACTGCAATTCAATTGATTCACATCTTATAAATTGCAAAATATTGGAATAACAAGGCCAAGACTGAGGGGAAGAATAAACAAGAGAGGCAGAGTGTGGCACCTCTTTCTCTTCCCACTCTCCTCTTTCTCTCTGCACGCTCACTATTGATCACTCGAGGGAGAGAGGGAGGCAGCCGATATGTATGTAAAGTTCACTGGAACAAAAAATCCCGCCTGAGGAAGTTCGATGGCAGTATTCGAAGTGCAATCGTGCAACATGCCAGTGATAAAGATTGTATGACATGCATTTTGCCCATTGCACAGATTATAAACATTACATTTTATCCATTCATTCAATAATTACAACGGTGGCATGGCTGGGATGGATGGGGCATCTTCGATGGCGAATGCAATGGGAATATACTCGATCTTGAAGAATACAGAAGATTCTGAAATTATTTTTTATTTTTATTTTTATTAGCACTCCCGTTTTCCTATCAGCTTAGTCAGCTAATACTAAACATTATTGAGATAGCGACTTACACTACCGGACAAAAGTATTTGCGGTTTTTTCAAACTATCATAACTTTCTTCTACGACGAGTTAGAGACCTCTGGTTTTGTGCATGTTGTAGGGAATCTTTCCCTCTACGCAGCCCTACTCTGGAGCATAGGACTTGACTTTATCGTCTAATTAATTACTAATTAAGTGTATTTAGTGGTATTTTCGGATTTTCCAGTTCGTGAACGGATTTTTTTCCAGCGGTCTCTACCCACAGGGGTGGAAGACCTTCCATCTAGGAGTACATCCGACCATTGGTCCTTTTGTTTCGCAATCGTTCCGGCCGACCAGGTCACTTTTCCGAGACCTCAATTTTCCCGTTTTTTCGCTATAACTTCTGTTCTAGTTGAGCTAGGGAGCTCAAATTTTGCAGGTATGATACATTAGTGATAAGGAAGCGTTGCTATAAATTTGAGCATGATCGGACACGAATTACGAAAAATCGAATTTTGAATTTTCCATATTTTGACTGCACCGTATCTCGTCACTCTGACTAGCCAAAAATCTGAATCGGTGCCCAGTAGTGCTACTCCATCTAGGGACTAAGTGTGCAAAGTTGCAAAGTCAGACATTTGGTTTCACATGTTTTACAGCCGATAAAATGACGATAATGAAATTGCAAACTCATGTGGTGTCGAAACACAATGCTCTATTTTTTTGAGATCTCGTAATCAAATGGCTCAAAAATAAAAATTAAAGTCATAATAGGTCTCGCTGATTAGAATTGCACTGATTTGAATGGGAAATCTCAGTGTTTCCGATAATGTGTTAAGAATTTCCTTGATTTTTTGAATCGGAATTTCGGCTGTAAAACATGTGAAACCAAATGTCTGACTTTGCAACTTTGCACACTTAGTCCCTAGATGTAGTAGCACTACTGGGCACCGATTCAGATTTTTGGCTAGTCAGAGTGACGAGATACGGTGCAGTCAAAATATGAAAAATTCAAAATTCGATTTTTCGTAATTCGTGTCCGATCATGCTCAAATTTATAGCAACGCTTCCGTATTACTAATGTATCATACCTGCAAAATTTGAGCTCTCTAGCTCAACTAGAACAGAAGTTATAGCGAAAAAACGGGAAAATTGAGGTCTCGGAAAAGTGACCTGGTCGGCCGGAACGATTGCGAAACAAAAGGACCAATGGTCGAATGTACTCCTAGATGGATGGTCTTCCACTCCTGTGGGTAGAGACCGCTGGAAAAAAATCCGATCACAAACTGGAAAATCCGAAAATACCACTAAATACACTTAATTAGTAATTAATTAGACGATAAAGTCAAGTCCTATGCTCCATAGTAGGGCTGCGTAGAGGGAAAGATTCCCTACAACATGCACAAAACCAGAGGTCTGTAACTCGTCGTAGAAGAAAGTTATGATAGTTTGAAAAACCGCAAATACTTTTGTCCGGTAGTGTACTATCGGTAACTTCAGCAGTCTCTGGTACAGATCCATCATCGAAAGAATCTACGGTCGTATTTCAAGTAGTTTCTCCTGGAAAAATAAATTCCATTCATGAATCTCTCTATGCTAGAGGAAATGGGAATAATGCGAACAGTGTGCGGACAAATTACCGGGTTTCTCAAAATCTCTATGTAAGCGGATAATTTGTGGATAAACAGTGATTTTCTTGAGTGAACTCATCGTGTAGGGATGAGAACGAGGAAACAGTGTAGACGTTCCACTGCAATGGAAAGGATTAACAACCTAACAAAGAACAGTCAGAATTAAACAAAAAATTCCATAAAGATCGAATGCAAAAGATATACGGTTGAGAAATAGAGTGCGCTGAGTATAGTGGAGAAGGGGCACAGTCTCTTTCTCATCCCTTTCCCATTCTCTCACTTCTTTCTACTCTCTACACCCCATTGATTCGCACTCGGCCACTAGACGAGAGGAGGGAGAGAGAGGCAGTTGTCCTCTTTACCCTTCAGTGCTCTGTCTCACTCATGTTTTCTACTACTTTGTGGCGCTTTTCGTCCTCGTTGACTGGAATTTTCGCTATCCCCGACATTCTAAATCGACTAATGTTTCAGTGAAACGTCTACACCGTATCATCACTCTTGTTCGATGAGAGGTCCGATCCCTACTATTGAAATCAATCGTTCTCTCCCCTAATTTACACCTCAAATCCTTGATTGGACAATCGAAGTAGTCCAAGAAAGAAGACCAACAATCGCTGAAGAGGAGAAAGATCCCGTCGAAGATGACGTTACGGTCTTGAGCCCACTGCCAAAAATGAACATACCGCCGGTTCAGCACAGTAATAAAGATTGTAAGAAAGCAATAATGTTTTACATTACACATTGCCAATTTTGAATGCATTCTCACATTATCGGACCGTAGGGTACGTGAGAAATTGTCGCTCCTTTTTCGCCGTCCTAACTATGAATTGATTCGCTAGTTCTGTTGTTTCACCAGTCATCTTCATCAGATTAGGCATAGCATTTATCATCATCATCATTCATTTATCATTCGTGCAAGTCAGTTGCTGCCGACGGAAGAAAGCCAACAATCTCGAATGTTGATTGATTGCAAAGAGGGCAGGCATTAAATTCAATGTTGCTTACAGGACATACTAGGATCAAACACGAAGAAGTCGATGGCCACAAACAAATCAGTGATATTTATTATTGAATAGTCGAGCAGCAAGGACCGACGTATGAATAGGAGCGAGAGGAGAGGGGAATCCAACGCATTGTTGCCTTACATATTCCATGCTCACAAGGACACCAGTAGCCTGCAAGTTGTTAGATTTACAGCATTTTGTTCTGAAAATAGTACCTCACACTCAGATCATTACAGGTTATTCAGTGATCTCCTCATCGTGTAGGGATGAGAGCTGGGAAACGATGTAGGCGTTTCACTGCAATAATTCAAGCTCATCAGTTCTCTATCGGTACTTCTCGGCTATTTTTCCTGTGGACTGTGGTGACTTGTTCAATTGTTGATTGATCAAATTTCCCCGATCTAATGTTACTGAACGACACAACATTCGCAACTGGAGGGATGCTTATCACTATCATCTTTGTAATTGTATGCGCTAAATAAAGCAATTCTGGAAGACGATCACTCATTGTCAGTGAGGTGACACCTCGTCGGGGAGCGCGGTTCTCGTTTCGCAAACACTGCGCAGTCTTTTTGCCCGACCGTTTTCTCTCCCCATCTCACTCCTTCCTTCAGAACATCTCAACTCGCCTCATATCACCCTCGATTCGCTCCTTATTCTCACTATTCTTATTGTTACGTTCATTCTGATCTGAATTACAATAGTTTTCAGTCGCCTACATCGACTCTTCACTCTCATTTCTACACGATTATGTTCTTTCAGTATATGGCGATAACACGGTAAATCCATTTCTCATCTTCCCTATACTTTACGCGATTTCAGAACACTCCTCACTACCAGTTCATCAACTTTACGGTCGGAAGGAACAAGATCAGAGAGACTACTTGTAACAACCATGCTCGAGAGCAATCTCTGCCGACCGGAGGGTGTCTCAATCAGACCATTAGCATTATCTGCGCAACCCTTCGTTGGCTCATCATTGACTGCTCAACAATACTGCAAAGACGATAGCATTCAGTATCCACAATGCTAGACAACAATTTCTTGTGATGGAGTGGTTTCTCATCCCGTTCCCCCATTCTTCGTTGACTGTTCGGACCAAAAAAGCCAGAAAAATGACAAGAAAGAATGAAGAAGCACTACAGTGACGTCAAAACGAGCGAAACCATGATCATGATCGTTGCTGTAATAATTTTGTGGAATAAAAGATTGAGAATATCCGAGTAGAAGAAGGCAATGGAAGACCACAATAGAGATTTCTCGTACTCTATCACCGGTCAGAGCAGCGAGAGAGCGTGCAGAATGAAGAGGGCCAAATTTTCTTGAAACCATTCTTAGACGACAATTGTTGTCGGTCAAAGTAAACACTGCGAACGGAGAGCAGTGACACTGAACGCTGTTTTTATTCAAACTGAACGCCCTCTCTGTTTGCAATGAACCACCCCACTGTCTCCCCATTTCTTTCCTTCCGATCGCCCGCTTCAACCGCTCGTTTTCCCTCTCTCATTTCGACTGTTCTCAGAGAAACGACTCTTATTGCTTGAAAACCTTTCACACTTGCCTTTATTATTGACAACTCGGATGAAAAACACTTTTAGTCGTCTACATCGACCCCTTCACTCATCTATACACGATGAAGAATCATCAAAATTGCCAAAACAAGGTAATTCCGTTTTTTTATCATCCTCAACTCTTCAATTTCTCCCATTTCAGAAGGATTCTGTACTGCCATCTCGTATTCTTCGCAACGCACCGGGACAACATAGGAATAACTGTAACGTTCGCCCCAATGGACGACGCATTCTGCGATGAATTGGCCTCGCATCTTTTTCACTCTATCACTGGAAAAAGTAGACGAAATCGTAGTAATGATAGGAATTCGGGAGACGAAAGAGTATCTCTGTGCACGCTCCTCTACTCATCATTGTTGTTGATTTTGTTGTTGAATAAACGGTTCTGAATGTTTGAAGTCAATGGAAACCCACAAGTTTCGACGGGAAAGCAAACACAACGGGAGAGAGATGAAGTAGTTTCTGAACGATCGCCATCTGTTTGCTACGAACCGTTCCTCTTCCCATCCCTTCACTTCGTTAGTGCGTCTGAGAAGTATTTTTTTGTTGTTGGGCGAATACGTCATGTGCTTGCAACATCGCAACACACTCCGTCTCTATCTCTTCTCCGTTTCCCATTGCTCTGACTCATTCCCTTCTTTCTCCCTCTGGTCCACTCGCAGACATTTTTCTGCAATACTGTGACCATCATTCTCCGGCCTTCCGCTCTCGCTTCGAATTGCATTGCTTCTTCGCTGTCTTCGTGTTTGGTTTCTATTCGCGAATGCTCTTCCATATTGAAAAGCTCTGCTTTCAGAAGTCTACATCTACTCACTATCCTCCTCTCTGCACGATGAGATCTTTTCCTACTAGAGCTCGAAATACGAGTCGCCGTCTCTTCATTTTGCACACTCTCTCGCCCGGTCGACTGGCGAGAGAGTGTGGAGAATGAAGAGACGGCGACTCATATCTCGAGCTCTATTTCCTACTGATTCTACAAGATCTTGGCCTAGACAATCATAACTTGCACATGATGAACCATGAGCATGTGCCTCACATGCCACCACATCGAGGTAAGAATAACGACATGCCTGTTTTTATAAAGCGCATTGCAGGTCAAAAAGAAAACGTCTGAACAGGAGCTATAAAATATTCGCGACATTCGGTGCTGCAAGCACATATGCCGAGTTGACTTCACATTTGTTTCTATGCATCCATCGTGGTGACTTATGATTATAATATTTTGGTGGTGCAAATTGTGAATAATTATCGACCAGAAACGATAAAAGCTATGAAGAAAGCAATAGCATCAAAGAAAGCATCAAAGAGCAGTCGTTTTTTTGCTTGAGTGCGTCATCTGTTTGTCACCCCGTCTCTCGCTCTCTTTCACTCTTTCCTCTTACTTGCACGTTTGGACTTGCTCCTCTTCATCTTTCCTTCACTTATTCATCATTTTCTCCTTAAAAAATGATGGGGTTATCCCTGTCATAGATAAGAGGAACGAGTAATCGTCTGACTCTCTCATTTCGCAATGCTCTCTCGCCGGTTAGAGAAGCGAGAGAGCATGCAAAATTGAGAGAGCGAGACCATTCCTCAGAGGAACAAAGGAGAGCTCGTTATCATCCATTATCAGGACGACATTCATAGCTTACTTGCTCACTTCACTATTGTTCGCAATCGATATTGATCACAACTTCCGATTGCGAATTACTTTTCGGGTTTCAGCCGTCTACACTGACTTCTTCACTCATCCCTACACGATGAGGAACTAATGGAAAACAACAACAAAAATATCAGATATCGAAGGTAATAATTCTTGGTGATTCGACGACTGGAATAACGTCGAATTATTTCAGAAATCTCCCGTTTCACACATGCATTGAGGACTTAAGAAAAAGAATGAAATGACGTCAGAACAGGCAATTTTGGAACAGAATCTATACAGAATTCTTCCTTTCCCCTTCCCTTTCTCTCCCCACAATATTGCTCTCATTGAGATGATTTAAATGACTTTATTCATGATCTTATCGTATCGGAATGCATCTGCCAGATCATAGGTATTTTCCCAATTGATAGATTCGATTGTGTATGTGTTTGTGGAATAAATTATTAATAATTATCGACTAAAGACGGCAAAATCAATGGGAAAAGTAGACTCATCGAAGAGAGGGAGCAGTCGTTTTTGCGTCCTTACGTCATGTGTTTGTTACATCGACTCGCCCCATATTCTCTCTTTCGTTTCGCTAGCACGTCTAAACTGAACCCCTCTTTTTTTCTCGTTTTCAGCACCAAAGATGCTTTGTACACCTAATCAAAACGATCGAAACGTTTTTGCGCGGCGATAAGCGAAACAAAGGAAAGCCTTTTCTTTCTTGTTATCACTCAGTCTTTCTCATCTTATTCTCATCTATCCATCTCTTGTGTTTCGCCAATTGTGCCCTCTCGATTGTTCCGTTTTTTGAATGTGAATCGTGTTTATTTCAGTCGTCTACACTGACTCCGTTCACTCATCTCAACACGAGGAGGATCATACTGAAGAAAACGGCTAATTACAAACGTAATATTCTTCGTTCTTCAGATTGAAATGGTTTACAACCGTTCAATCTCAGATCTCTGGCAAACCAGATTTCTGAAGGAGCCGGAAATGAGAGGAGGGGATGCTCCATACGTCATCCAGAACGATGTATGCATTGACAGTGAGAGGAGTACATCATGGATCGAGATCTGTGCAGTGGATCACCCAATGTATTTTCTCCAATAAATGTTTTCCCAAACTTTATTGATAAAACTCATTCTTTTTCCTATGAATCGGAGCCTTCTCCATCGCAAGGAACGATTGTATTCTGTGCAGATCTATGCAGTGGTTCTCCCTTTTTATTTTCACTCTCTCTCTCTCGAAATTTTTCTTCTTTCTTGATTGATAAAGCACATCATTCTCCTCTGATTCGGCGCATTCGCTGTGGCACGAAACGATTGTAGTTGTGTTTGTGGAATAAATTATTAAAAATTATCGACCAGAAACTGTAATCTACGAAAAAAATTGAGCGCATCGGAGAGGAACGTATGTAGTCGTTATTGCAAGAGTTTGTTACATCGACTCTTCCCCCTCATTCACTTCGTTCTTTCATTTTTTCGTATCGCTTGCACGTTTGAGCTAGCTCTTCTTCCCTAAGATCGTTCTTCCCTAAGATCGTTGTTATTTCACAACTTATCACCAGAATAGGACCAAAAAGGTGACGCGATAAGCGGGACAAAGAAGAGAATATTATCTCACGTTATCACTCATTCTCATCTTATTCACATTCTTCCATCGCTTACTTTCCTTCCATTGCTCGCTCGCGCTTTCACTGGTTAAAGTGAAATTGAAAAAATATCAATTTTAGTCGCCTACACTGACTCCTTCACTCATCCCTACACGATGAGGACCTCACTCAAAAACTAAATATTCAATTTTCAATGGTAAGGTTCGTTCCTCTGACACAAATGTGGCAACCGTTCAACTTCAGATATCAAAGGACGGAATAGATAGCGAAAACTGCTGGAAGTGAGGGGTGGAGACAGAGAAGACCGTGTTATTGCATACGTCATCGAACACGACATGTGCCTTGAAAGTGGGAGGAGTACAGCATGGATTATACTTTGGTTTTGCCTGTGCTTTGGTTTTTTTGCTCACTAGCAGCACGTAATGGACAAGGAACCGTGCAGTGGATCCCTTCTCCTGTTATGGTCGCAGACACTGTGATCACTTAGTTCGTGAATGAACTGGATTTGAAAGCTTGTTTCTAATCCTCTGTTCCTCTGAGCTACCTAGCCATCCATGACGATTTAATTCTCTCGCCACTATCCCTCATCTCGTAATGAGAGAATATTTCCATAGCTTGTTCCCCCCAGATCACCCAACCTCCATGTCATATGTGGAACTCGACCATGGCATGCCAAGAAGAACTGGACAATTGTATCTTAATTAAATGAGTTTTGAATAAATTGTTGACATGAACGAGTGATAATACAAACAAGAGAAAATGAGCCGACGTTTGACTGAAAATGTGTCGTTTCTTTTCTGTGTTCTTATCATACCTTGTCAGTATGATTCTGTACTCAAACGT
>LS555566.1:332932-354530 GCA_900490775.1 Pristionchus maxplancki | reverse complement strand
GACCACCCTATAAAATGACGAGCTTCGCATTCTCCATCTTAGTCCAGCGCTCTCCTATCGGAGGAGAGAGCGGGAAGCATTGGCTCCCTTGGACTGTGCTCTCCCAAATGGGAGAGCATTCCTCCCTATGCAAGGGAGGGGTTCTGCAAAGTGCAGAACTATCTGCAAAATACCCTGGGTCAAAAAACAGAGAAGTTCCAACTTTATTGAGTGGATACAATAAGGAATTATGAACATTCTTCATTTCCAAATGAACTGGATTCTCGGTGCTTAACAGACATCGAGACAACCCAAAGTGCATTCGAACTCCGATCGGGGAAGAGACTTGGAAGAACTTTCAACTGGTTTGCAGAATGACAGCACGGTCCCGAGGGATCCGACACTTTCACGATGGCAAGAAGCGAATAGAATAAGATGGCTGCCTGAAAGCAAGGAAATTACAAATTGTCTTCAAGCCGGAAATAAGGAACCCACAATGACAGCAGACATCTCTTCAGGTCCAGAGAGAAAGGTACGAGATCCCGCTGAGACGGGAGGGAGTCCAGAAGGGAGCCCGTTGCGGACAAAGTATTTACCAACAACATTTTCACAGACGCATATCGTCGTTGATTTTTGTTTACGTATTGCTAAATGATTTTGTTTTGGAGAGTCGTCTACACCGACTCTCTTCACTCATCTCTACACGATGAGGTCATGAATTCAAGGATAAACAGCTGAAAACTGTGAGTATTAAACTTAAATTAATCTTCATTCATTAACTTCAGATTGCCCATACGAATACTAAACCCTTCTTTAATTTATTTTCTGGAACACTCTTCAATCATAACGGAGCCTGAGAGAGATGATTTCAACGTATTCTGGAAACGCTTTTCGCTTCCATTTCAATTATAGTGCCCCCCCCCCCGATAAACTGTTCTCCAACAACCACGTAAATGTATATTCTTCCACCAAAGACAGACGTTCTCAAATGCCACTGAAATTGTATTTTCCTAGTCGTCTAACGCCACCTTTTCTCGAATCCTCTACGATTCTCTCTTATCACTCGATGACAGCTGAAAGGAGAAGGGGAGTGCATGACAGGGTAGTGCAACATTTTGCGAAACTCTCTTTTCGCAATGCTCCCTCGCCGATCAGAGAAGGAGCATGCGAAAATGAGAGAGTTGTAAAAAATTTTGAAGCACAGCCCTGGTGCATGAATGATCTATCCATCTCTTCATCTCGCGCGCTCTTTCGTTGGTCGGAGCATTTGAAAGTCACGCAGAATGGAGTGACGTACTCCTCATTCTGGCAGCTTTGCTCGTGATCCTTTGGCAACCATTGTCTCCTTTTCACGTCGTTTCGCTACAGATTTTCCTTACTTCCCCTACTACTTTGTGGCGCTTTTCGTCCTCGTTGACTGGAATTTTCGCTATCCCCGACGTTCTAAATTGACTAATGTTTCAGTGAAACGTCTACACCGTTTCATCTCTCTCGTTCGATGAGATGTCCGATCCCTACTATTGAATTCAATTGTTCTCTCCCTTTTTTATCCTCGTCTGAGCTATGGCGAAAGAACAAGCGAAAGAGTCCAAGAAAAAAAAATCAGGAACAACGTGAATTAAGCTTTATTAATACCATATCGGATTGTAGAATATTGAATCAAGCTTGTTATTGTTATTGCTACCAAGAAATCTATCAGCGGTGCGCACCCACTATCTTCCGATCCTCAGTGACTCGTCTAATCAGTATCGAACAAGTATAATGGTGTGGTTCGATTCACTTGTTCCGGCGCAAGCGCCGGGGTGTCGCCGGGAAAAGCGTACACAGTCATGCCAACTTAGTGCAAGGCGATATTCTACAGAAATGTAAAATTTGAGCTTAACGGTCAGAGATACAGATTTCTAATATCGATTTTCGGGTTCTACGTCAAAAGTTACTCCTAGGACGTTTTTAGCGAAAGAATACAAGAAAATATCTGAAAAATCCATTCATGGGTTCAACTCGATATTCACCCTGGTCAGACATCCTTCGGGCCACAGAATTTCTCAAATTTGAGAAACTTTCCCAAATTAGAGAAAAAACGCCCATTTTAACTGCACTATAAGGGCAGTTATTGGTCATTCCGAATAGGCCAATTCACGTTTGATGAAGATTTGCAATCATACAGGATTTGCCTAGATGGGGTTGTGAGTAAGGCGAATTAGCCTAGATGGCATAGACGACAACTGCCCTAGAAGTAGTTTGCACCTTTGGATCGGCTAAGGGAAATTGCCGAGGCCGATCGGCCCATGCCAAATCGTTCGTAACGGGAATTTGCGTAGACCGATCAATCCATTCCGAATCGCTCGCAAAGGAAATTTGCCTAGACCGATCAATCCATTCCTAATCGCAGGTAACGTAAATCCTGTATGGTGATGTTTCGAAGGATACTGATTCGGCAACGCGAATCCCCGTAAGGTGAGAAATGGGCATCCGTTTTCGAGTTACCTGGTCGACCCTGCCAGCGGTGAGATGCTCAGATAAAAGATTAAGCCATGCATGTCTAAGAACATGGAGCTGAACTTGAATCTGCGAACGCGGCAAAAATGGTCTGGCGGTAAAGGCAGTGCAATGGAATCTATAGTAAATATTCGTGATTCAATTCGAGTTATTGGAGAGTGGAGAATTTGAAAAAGGTTGACATAGAAAAGGAGGTCCGTTATCAACCCAAAATACGAAAACTAATCAGAGCGCAACTCAAATTCAGCGGTCTCTCCCAGTCTTTCCGGGACCTCCACGTTACAATGTCCTTTCGTTCAACTCTCGAAACACAAGAACGGCTGTTTACAGAAAAGGCGATTGTATTTCGCCTGTTTCCCTATGAAAAGGGGACTCGATAAATAGGGAATTGTGTGAGATAAATGGCTTAGCTATGTTTGAACGTACAAACGAGCTATAGAGACACTGTATCCATTAGAAAATCCGAGCAGCAAAGAGGAAAAAAACATCAATCTCATCGAGATTCATCTCAAATTTATCTACAAATAAAAGTTACAATGCAAAGATTTCCCCATCAGGGGAGTCGCAGCTGGCCCTCAAATAGTTGATGATGTCGTTGACGGCCTCGGGTCGATGTCCTCGCAGTAATCGTCGTTGATCTGCAATGCAAGTTAGTCAGTAAGGAATCAGACTCCCGACTCACGACTCATTCAGTCATTCCAAAACCAAGCACTTTTAGAATGAAATTAAAATTAAACTAATGAAAAGGAGTAGGTAAGGTCTAATTCAGCTATACAGATTCCTAGCTAGCTTGATAATAAGTGCATTTGAAACTTGACTCAACCTTATTCAAAATAGAAGAAGAGTAATACCTGTATCATGGGCGCACTCCAGCTCAGCCAGCGAGAAGAGTCCGTCCTGCGTCATCTCACTGCACGTGATGCCTGATGTGTGCAATTATTTTTAAATTAAAAAAAACACTCACGATATTACTAGAATTAAGAGTATTGGTATAAAACTGCAGGGTTTACATTTGACTATGCTGCTGAACGTGAATAAAGGAACTCATAGAAGCAAGATGCGCTTAACTAATAAAATCGAAAAAGGAATGGAACTTAGCTTTAGCGAAATAACCCTTTGAAACTAAATAAATTTAGTTGCGACGACTTTCCTAGATCACAACTCCTTGAACTAGCCAAGTCTATGTAGGTGCATCGTAAGCAATTAAAAGGAGCGAGGATATTTCCACTAGGGAAGGTCGGTGTCGACTCACCTTGCACACAACTCGATCGAAGTGTGTGTTCTCCAGTCTCTGCAACTCTTATTTCATATCGTCCATTTCAATCGTCGTCCCATCACACGACAGCGAATTGGGGTGCTGCAGTAAACACGAATAGAAATAATCTATGTACGTTCAATTAATACAAACAAACAATATGTAGTAGCTATCAGTATTGCTCGAACAAACTTTGAAATGTAGCCTTTTCTATTCTATTTTTAGTGATATCAATAACGCACCAACTCAAGGATCCCGTAGTAAACTCGTCTCGATTCTCTCCAGTCGCTTATTCACTCGAGTTCTCGACTACTCGAGGCAGGGAAAGATGAGCACATCATCGGGAAGAGCGAGGAATTGAGTCTACAATATAACTAATTAAATAATTAAACAGTAAAAATGACGAAACCTGATGAGGAGCGGCGACTGAAGTTGGCATCCGTCAGCTCGACGATGTCGTCCTCCTTCGAGTAGATGGACGTCGAGACCACGACGGCTGCGAAAAATTAATTGGTACGTTTAAAAAATTTAAATCAACTTTATATTATAATTGTCCGTGAGGCAAATGAGCACTGCACATGCGCACAAAAGAACGATGGCGGCGAACGTCAAAAATATTTCATGATTGTTATGAACCAGTAGCACTTCTTTACTTTATGCATCATAGGAAGAAATGTAACCGCGTTCTAGTTGATGGCTAATGAAAAATGCAAGATATAGAAAGGGAGAATCTCTCACTCTTACAATGACGCCTAAAGTAAAGAAGTGCCGAACCAGTCAATGTAATTTTGTTGAACGGCAGTTCTCGCAAAATAAGCGCCCACTCGTTTTAGAATGATGGAATAGTGCTCACCCTTACTGCGTCCATCACATAATTTAGCGTCGTCACTGTTGAAATTGAGCGCTCGCCAGTCTGCAACATTCCCCGATTGGCCACGAATATGCCTGAAAGGTGGTGTGGTTGGCGGGAGACGTCGCATGTCGAAAATCGACGGGAGAAGGCATTTGTGCTACTTGTTGGAAACGTCGGCCTACCTCGACTGCCGATCTGCCTGTGGAGTAGTTGCCGTATCTGCCGAAGGAGGGGTCGACTGGGTGGGCCATGCGGGGAGCGCGAGCCAGAGAAGGGAGCCGGCCTGCAAACGGTTGGAAATGAGGAGGGTGAAAGTGATTGCTTTCGATATTTTTCAAAGCCTAATAGAACTGTGTCGTCGTAGGAACTAGGCAGTAGTTTCGCATGGATTTTTGAGCGAACCGGATTGGTGAAACACAGCGACAACAATAAAAAGCAACGGGATTTGCTTTTAGCTTCATTATAATTTCAGCCTAATTAACGCCAATAGCATCAATAAACAACGTTATGTGAGACGATTTTCAGCTGATTTTCATTAACTGGGACAAATAAAAAGCAACGGTAGAACGAAACAAGGCGTACCTTTGGAGAGATGACCGTTTTCTCATTTCCGGGCTTTCTCAGATTGCGGGCGATGCATGCAATGAGCGGACGTCTGAGGACGATCTCGTTGAACTTGGCTCCGAGTCGTCTAGCGAGGAACTTGTAGAGCTGAATTGTTCGAAATAACAATTACAAAATTGAGTTAAAAATAGAGAGGAACAAACCTTGACGAGAATACGGGATTACGGGTCCTCCCGGGCAGTCGCCGCTCCGCTGGCCTTGCGGTCATGCTTGTGGTTGATGTCGATACCCATCTGCAACAGAGAATATTGAAACAAATACAACAAAAGACGTGGAGAAATTCGTTAATTTCAGGGGTTGGGCGACCAGGAAAGCGAGGTGAGTTGAACTAGAAGAGCGAGAGGTCAATGGAGGGATTCATAACATTATACGAGGGAAGCAGTCATTTAAATCAAATAGATTGGAGAAGAAAAGATGACAAAAATAAGTAAAGGACTCGAAACGGGAGAATTTCAACAACAAGGCATTTCGACGCGATTTATTCGGGAAGGAGTGGTCAAAAGTTCCGAAACAGTTGATAGACGCGATGCGAGTATGTTAGCGCAATTTATGATGACGAAATCAGCTTATAAATAACTTAAACAGAGGCGAAGTAATCGATAAACCAAATTTTCAAAAAAAAAACCAAATTCTTGGCAACGTGCCAACGCTGTGTAGCGACCCGATCGCGTGCATTTGCCCCTGTGTAGAAAGTTTGAGCCGTTTTCTTACCGTAATATTCGTAATTTTATTTGATTGAGAACTGTTTTTTTCTGGTAACAACAGCTTTTCTAATAAAATTGGTTTGATTATTCGTGGCTGCGAACATTGTGCTGTTTGTTTCATATCCTTTATCGATCCTCTAACACTCCCCTTAGCCTCCCACCCGCATCTGCCGCATTTCCATTCAGTCATTGTCTCACCTCCCTTTGATTTCTCCTTATTTTTTTATTATAGACTACCCAACTCGTAGGTAGTTTCGGGGTTAGAGACAAGTCTACTCTTAGGTAGGGCGTGTAGCACGTCTCCATCCCGTTTGCAATCCATATCACGACTGTGATCTCACGGTCTTCATGATGCTGTACGCGATATTGAATGCGTCCAGCTGAAGAATGTCGAGGGAGCACAGCGGTACCCCGATTCCCCACTTTAATTTTCCACTGATTATGTTATAAAAGAAATTCAACCATCACTCAGGTGCTTAAAATTATTGATTGAAGCATTAGCGGATTCGATACCTCAAATTTGGGAGTACGGTAGTCGCCGGCAGCCAGAAATTCCCGTTCAATTGTAGACTGTATTCGTCATCCGTGTTTTTGTTATTGTTATGAATAAAATAATAACAAAAGAGATCGGTGAAGATCTGAAAAGTGCAAGGGCAAACATGAAGGGGAGAAGGGACGACAAACTAGGGATGACTTGATAATAAATGACTCTCCTCATTCTGCACGCTCTCTCGCCTCTGTGACCGGTGAGAGAGTACGCTAAATGAAGATACGATTTCTTGCGAAGCCATCCCTTTTTCAAACTCCATCATCCTCACCTCTTTGCCTCTTCATTTCTATCATTTTTATATTTCCCCGTTTATAGCAGATCCATCATTTTTATCTGTATTTTACTGAATGAAACATCTTTGAGTTGCCTACACCGACTCCTTCTTCTCATCTTACACTATGAACTCCAAAACAAGCAGAAGATATTGAAACTGTAGGCGATTTCGTTCATTACTCTACTTCGTATTCAGATCACGGAAGTATAACATGGACCTTTTCTTCAATTGTGGATCGTAATGTCGCTTATTGCCTGAAATCGGATAAGATATTGATACCTCCATCAGTTCATTCAGATCTTCCTTGAATCCAAATGGAATACCTGGCCTTACTGGTCCGTAGTGCTCCTTTCCATTTCAATTTGATTAAAGTCCTGATCAAAATGGCACAGAATGTCACGATCTCGGAATGTTCTGTATCTTCGTACTGGTTGTATTTTGAATGCGATAAATAATATTTTCTTACATTCAAGCACTCAGTGAGGTGACATCTCGACGAGGAGTCGGTTTACGCAAACAAACACTGAAGAGAAGCGCAGTCGTTTTTGCAAGTGTTCAGCGTCTGTTTGCGACGAAACGAACCACTCCACTCTCCCGTTCTCTTCTCTTCCGCTAGAGCGGCATTTATCGTTATTTCCAACTGTACTCACCTCCGAAAAGACTTCCGCATAATTCAAACACTTTATTCAATGTTTTATCGCATCTGTTGTGTATTCTTCCAAAGTCTGAATGAAAATCGCCTTTCAGTCGCCTACACCGACTCTTCCTATTCATCTCTACACGATGAGGCTCCAAACAAGAAAATAACTGAAAATGTGAGCAATTTCGTTCATAATACTCTATTTGTTTTTCAGATCGTGAAACTACCGGAACAACATGCAATTCGGCACGGGAAAGGCCGAAGAACGATCAAATAAACATCAGACTCTGACACCACTCAAGCTCATCAGTTCTCTATCGGTACTTCTCGGCTATTTCTCCTTTGGACCTGAGGTGCCTTGTTCAATTTAGATTGATCAAATTCCCCGATCTATTGGTACTGACAAAGAATATCACTATCTCAGGATGTTTTGTATCTTCGTACTGTTTGTTGTATGCGATAAATTTGAGAAATTGTGACAGATGAGCACATTGTGAGGAAACACCTCGGAACACGGTTCCCGTTACACAAACAGACACTGCGGAGCAGTCCTTTTTGCCCGACCGCTCTGTTTGCTACGAACCCGCCGTTCTCCCCATCTCATTTCTTACGTCTGTCTCAACTCGCCTCATTTCACCCTTGATTCGCTCCTTATTTATTACTATTCTTATTCTTACGTTCATTCTGATCTGAATTACAATAGTTTTCAGTCGCCTACTTCGACTTCCCTCTCTCATCACTACATGATGATTTTTTTCCAGTAAATTGCGATAACAAGGTAACAACACACAAATAGTTGTGATACTTTCGTGAAAATAACTAAATTTCAGAGTACATTCTCACTGTCATCTCATAAATTTCACGGTTGGAAGAAACATGAGATAGTGTATCAGAGACACTCACAACCATGCTCGAGAACAATCTCTGCCGACCGAATGGTGTCTCAATCAGACCATTAGCTTTCTCTGCACAACCCTTCGTTGGCTCATCATTGACTGCTGAACGAAACTGCAAAGACGATAGCATTCAGTATCGACAATTCGAGACAACCATGTCTACTGTTGGAGTAGTTTCTCATCCCGTGCCCACATTTTTCATTCACTGTTGGATCAAGAATGTAGAGTAAAGCTAACAAAAATTATGAAGATTAACACAGAGAATTACAACTAACCTTCATGTTTCAGTTCATTGATGTTCATGTTTATAATGATTTTGTGGAATAAATTATTGAGAATACCCCAGAAGAAGAAGGCAATGGAGGACTTCGCGTCTTTTCATTTCGTGTACTCTCTGACTAGTAGAGAGCGGGTAGAATGGAGAGAGAGCGTGCAGAGTGAAGAGAGCCATTTATTGCAAACCCATGCAAAGCTAGACAACTGTCGTCAGCCAATGTAAACACTGCGAACGGAGAGCAGTGACACTGAACGCTGTTTTTATTCAAAGTGAACGCCCTCTCTGTTTGCCACAAACCCCTACACTCTCACTATTTCTTTCCTTCCATTGACCCGTTTCAACCGCTCGTTTTCCCTCTCACATTTTGAATATCTGATCGTTATCGTCCTCTCATCGCATTTGAGATACACTTTTCATGTCGTTAATAGTTCTTTGATCTTCCTCTTAATAAAATTACAGTCGTCTACACCGACTCATTCAATCGCCTCTACACGATGAGAAATTATTAAATTTCGCATTTGTCAATACAAGGTATTTTGTATTCCCGAATATACTTACCACGGCTCTTCTGAGAGACTGCATTCGAGACTCCCCATTTACATACTGCTCAAAGTGCCCCGATCGGCCTCAAATTTTTTGGGTTCAACCACCTATGGTCTAGTAACACATTCCTGACTTGTATAGGCCAAGGTACCAAAAACCCCTAAAATCCGGCGAAAAGGAAAAATATCCGCCTTGGAAAACTGAACAATTTTGCTGTTGAACAAGTCTCGCCTAATTCCAGACAGATTCTTCACTGCCACCTCTTAGACTTCAGGATTAGACGACACAGAAGATGGCAATCCAGATCACCTTTACCGATTAATCGACTATTTTCTTGTTAGCACTGGAAAAAATCGACGAAACCGTAGTAATGATGCGAACTCGGGCGATTATACAATTTTTCAACCATCAAGAATGATTAATCGACTAGGAACTCGGAGATGCAGTAGATCTACATCCCACTGGTGATTGGCTGAGTAAAAAGTATAGATGTTGTCATGAAGGGTGCTCAATACACACTCCTCAACTCATCATTGTGGCTGATTTGGTTGTTGAATAAATGATTGTGAATGTCTGAAGTCAATGGAAACCACAAGTGTCGACGGGGAAAGCAAACACGCCGGGAGAGAGTGGGAGAGTTGAAGGGATGGCGTAAGAACTAACTCTCTACAATTCGCATGCTCTCTCGCCTCTCTGACCGGTGAGAAAGTACGCAAAATAAAGAAACGATTTCTTTCCATCCCTAGAATGTGGAAGGGTTACCGAACGATCGTCATCTATTTGCTTCGAACCGCTCCTCTTTCCATCTCTTCACTTCTTTAGTTAGTTCCAACTCTCAACTCGCGCTTTTAGAACAGACTTTCCTCGCACTGACATTATTGTATTTGCATCTTTTTTGTTGTGGTAGTATTTGTGAATATCACGTGTATTATTTATTATTGTATTTTTTTGTAGTTTTTAAGAAACCCGTTTCAGCCGTCTACATCGACTCTACTCACTCAACCCTACACGATGAGTAACTACAATTCAGAAAAAAAGAGATTATGTAAAGGTTCTTGTCTAGTTCTCCTGAGAATAGAAAAGAAATAATGATTTTCCCATTTCAGATGCAATTGCCTGACAGATGGAAGATTGAACTCGTTATGGAAAAAAGTACTGTGATTGGACAAGATGTCTTCTTTGGCTTTCATGCCGTTCATCTTGCCCCACCTCTGCAAAAAAAAATGAAAGGACACGTACTATACTATACGCGAAGTACGGTTACCTTTCCACGCTAACATTCGCCTCCGGTTAAAGCATTCATCCTGATAAATCATTATTGTGAATGTGTTGTGGAATAAATAATTGACAATGATTGAAGAGAAGGAGCAGTCGTTTTTGCGAGAGTGCGTCATCTGTTTGTCACTCTGTCTCTCGTTCCCTTCCACTCCGCTCTTTCCTTTCGCTTGCATGTTAGAACGAGCTCCTCTCTATTTTTCCTTTACTTATTCATCATCCATTTCTTCCCTCAAAATGATCGAGCCATCACTGTCATAGATAAGAGGAACAAGGGAGAGCTCATTGTCATCCGTTATCAGGCAGTTATTCTTAGCTTTGTTGCTCACCACTATCACTCTCTTTCCATGTTATATTTACTTTCCGATTGCGAATTACTTTCCGGTTTTCAGTCGCCTACACTGACTCCTTCACTCATCCCTACACGATGAGGAACTCACTGTAATCAACTACAAAAATATCAGTTTTCGAAGGTAACTTTATTCGTTCTTAAGATAATACACATTCAATTTCAGACCACTAATCGACGACATAGACGATATAATTCTCGATGAGAGGAAGAAATGACGTCATCACTACTATACTTCATGGAGCATAATACAGTGGATCTATCCGTCTCGTCCTTTCTCTTTCTCTCACCTCCTCGTAGCTTCTCATTGAGAAGGAAGAATTCGAGATTTAAAAGAATTCATCCACGAGCTTACCGGTCACAGAATGCATCGGCCAGAACATGGTTATAGATGCTTTCCCAATTGATAGATTCGATTGTATTTGAGTTTGTGGAATAAACCATTGATAATTATCGACTAAAAGACGGCAAAATCAATGGGAAAAGTAGACTCATCGAAGAGATAGGGCACAGCGTGTCAGAGAGGGAGATCTCCTTTGTTCTTCGCGTCCGACCCCATTTCATGGTCATTTGAACACAATGATTTTATAAAACCTGTGAAGCATATCCCATAACTTACTGATAAGAGATGATAATGAAAATCTAGAAAGATAGAATTATTGATCTATGACCAAAGGTGATTCTCACTTATTTCTGAATCGATCACTTTATTTTGAATTTTTTAAGAGACCCTCCACGAGAGAGTGGAAAGGGTCCACGGATGGCCAAAAATTGGATTCGGCTCATATATTTTTTCTAGAGTGGGGGCCCATAGGGACAAGTGATGGCATACATAGCTAAGGTCTGAGGTCGATTTTGGGTGAGTTACGTGGGGGGTCGATTTTGAAGGTCGAAAAAATCGATATTTCAGATTCATTTATAAAGAAGTTTTTCCGGTGTAATTTTGGCAGTAGAGTCCGATTTTCAACATTCGAGAGCGAGAAAATGCGAAAGAAAAAAGTTATACTCCAAAAACATGATTTTTTGGTATAATTTGGTACATAATCAATTTTCAAAATTTTTATTACATTCCAATGTTGTCATTTTCGAAATCTACGTGAAAAAGCAGTTCTAGCCTAATTTTTTCAGATTTTTAAAAATGGGTATTCCTCGTTTTTTCTGCGCCTTAACATGACTAAATCGTGAAAAGTGCCAGATTATTCCATCTGTATATCGTCTGAATTACTTTTAACTAGCTTCAAATATGTTAGTATGTACTTACAATAACATTATATGATTGTGGTAACAATTAATGATGTTTTCAGACATTTTAAAGAAAATTTTATTTTTTGAGGTTGGTGAAAGTGCTAAAATTTCGAAAAAATATTTTGATCGTTTTAAGCATTGAATTCGCTGGAAAACTATTTCAAATGATTATTCAGCTTCAGATCAGTTATTTCCAACAAAGATTCAGCCTTTTTACGTAAAAAATATTTTTTCGAAATTTTAGCACTTTCACCAACCTAAAAAAATAAAATTTTCTTCAAAATGCTTGAAAACATCAGGAATTGTTGCCACAATAATATTATGTTATTGTAAGTACATAATAACATATTTGAAGCGAGTTTAAAGTAATTTAGACGATAGACAGATGGAATAATCTGGCACTTTTCACGATTTTGTCATGTTCAGGCCCAGAAAAAACGAGGAATACCCATTTTTAAAAATCTGAAAAAATTAGGCTAGAACTACTTTTTCACGTAGATTTTGAAAATGACAAAACTGGAATGTAATAAAAATTGTGAAAATGGATTATCTACCAATTTATACCAAAAAATCATGTTTTTGGAGTATAACTTTTTTCTTTCGCATTTTCTCGCTCTCTCATGTTGAAATTCGGACTCCACTGCCAAAATTACACCGGATAAGCTTCTTTATAAATGAATCTGAAATATCGATTTTTTGACCCTCAAAATCCCCACGTAACTCACCCAAAATCGACCTCAGACCTTAGCTATGTATGCCATCACCTGTCCCTATAGCCCCCCACCCTAGAAAAAATATATGAGCCGAATCCAATTTTTGGCCATCCGTGGACCCCTGCCCGTTGTTACGTTCTCTCGTGGAGGGTCTCTTAATATAATTTTTAAGTAGTATATTTTGATGTCACCGATTCCGGAAGCTCGTAATTGGAAACCCCCACACCATTATTATTCACGGATGCCTAAGAAGATCCTCTACAAATCTGTTTGAATAGATTTTCATCGATACACTACAAAATTTCGAGAAAACCACATTTTTCTGCTTTATTCGAAGTTTTCTCGAAAAATAGTAAAGTATCGTTGAAAATCTAATCAAACAATTCGCTAGAGAATCTTCTTAGGCATCCGTGAATAATGATGGTGTGGGGGTTTCCAATTATCAGTTTCCGAAAACGGTAACACCAAAGTGAATATGTTTTGCAAGATTCTCCTGGTGCAAAACGAATATGTTTCACCGAAACATTGAAAGAAATCTAACGATTTTGTTTCAAAATGTTCGAGTGGCCCTTCATTTCCTCATTTCCAACCGCCCCACTGGCTCGAGATGGGCGAGAATGATATAGCGACACACATTGGTCTCGGACGCGATAATTGAATTATCTACCCCCTCTGACACGCTGTGTAGGGCAGTCTTTTTTTACGTCAGTGCGTCATCTGCTTGTTACATCGACTCGCCCCATCTTCTCTCTTTCGTTTCGCTAGCAGGTATAAACGGAACACCTCTTTTTTCTCGTTTTCAGCACCAACGATGCTTTGTACACCTAATCAAAACGATCGAAACGTTTTTGCGCGGCGATAAGCGAAACAAAGGAAAGCCTTTTCTTTCCTGTTATCACTCAGTCTTTCTCATCTTATTCTCATCTATCCATCTCTTGTGTTTCGCCTATTGTGCCCTCTTGATTGTTCCGATTTTTGTATGGAAACCTAGTTTTTTCAGTCGTCACTGACTCCTTCACTCATTCCTACACGATGATGAACTTACTGAAAACTACTAAATAATTATCAAAGGTAAGGTTAGTTCCAGAATAAAATGGTTAGCAACCGTTCATTTTCAGATATCTTACCAGAGCGGATTCTGAAACAGTCGGAAGAGATAGGAAGAAATATTCCAGCCCGATCTATGCATGGAAAATGGAGTGAGAGAAGAATATCATGGATAAAGACCTGTGCTGTGTTATCTTCATCTCTGTTCCATTTTCTTTAGTGCTCCGTATCATGTACCTCATTGAGTTCGATCATGAGCGGTATCTATGTACTTATTCTTGCAAATTTCGCAACATTTATCCAGTCAGGTACGATTGTATTTATGTATGTGGAATAAATTATTGACTAGAAACGATTAAGTCCATGAAGACTGCAATATCATAGAAGAGAAGGAGCAGTCGTTTTTATGAGAGTGCGTCATCTGTTTGTTACATCGACTCTTTCCTTCCCCTTCCACTCCGTTCTTTCGTTCTTTCGAATCGCTTTCACGTCTGAGCTAGCTCTTCTTCACAGAAATCACTTTTACTTCACAACTTATCACCAGAATAGGGCCAAAAACGTCACGCGATAAGCGGGACAAAGAAGAGAATATTATCTCACGTTATCTCTCATTCTCATCTTATTCACATTCTTCCATCGCTTACTTTCCTTCCATTGCTCGCTCGCGCTTTCACTGGTTAAAGTAGTGAAAAAATATCAATTTTAGTCGCCTACACTGACTCCTTCACTCATCCCTACACGATGAGGAACTTACAGAGAAACTTCTAATTATTCAATTATCAAAGGTTATATTATTGGTTCCTCAAAATAATAGTATTAACTACCGTTCAATTTCAGACTTCAACTTGGGAAATGGATCAGGAAAATAAACGAAACTGGGATGAGGAGAGGAAGAGATAGCTCGCGTGCAGCTCTCATGAATCTTATCTCTGCTTAGCCATGTGGTCGCTGACATAGTCATCACTTAGTTCGTGAATGGAAAGGGTTTTGAAAGCTTGTTTCTATTGTTCCTGTCCTCTGGCCTACCTAGCCATCCATGACGATTTGACTCTTTCGCCTCGTGGTCTCCTCGCGACTGTACTTTAGTTCACTATGAACAAAAATATCATGGCTCGGTTCCCTTTAGTTTGCCCACTCTCCATGCCATATGTGGAACTCGACCATGGCATGCCAAGAAGAACTGGACAATTGTAATTTAATTAATTTAATTTTGAATAAATTGTTGACACGAACGAGTAAGAAGACACACAAGAGAAAATGAGCAGACGTTTGCTCGAAATACTTATTTTTCGCAGTCTTTCTTATCATACCTTGTCAGTATGATTCTGTAATCAAACGTCACTGATAACCGAGAAAGGAGACAAAGAGTCGTTATCACTCAGTCATTCTCATCTTTCTATCACTCCCTTTTCCCTTTTTGGCGCACGAGCCCCGTATTGTTGATTTCTGAAGATAGCTCGATTTCAGTTGTTTACACCGACTCTTTTACTCATCTCTACACGATGAGGAATCTTTCAGAACATTCAGAGAGTTAGTACAGGTACTTATTTGAAGCCTTTGCTATTGCAATGAGCAAGAACCGATACCATTCCCGAAGCTTATTCCGATCGAGCTCTACTCGAGTGTTGGACAGGAATCATCAAACAGGTATTTTTTCGGTCAATTATTCAATCCAATAAGCAGTGAATTTCACAGCCACGCTTCAGAAAATGGAAGCCAGATAAAAGTCGACTTTAATGTCATTGTATACAAGTAATGAATTAATTCGTGTGCAAATAACATATTCGCAGAGCCTAATCAAGATCCAGTCTGCTAACATTAGTGCGGAGAAATGACGGAAACTTATGGCTTGTCCACATTCACATGTCGAAAGTTTCTCATTGTTATCTCTCTACGTGCATATCATTAATGAAGACGATCTCTATTCCTGATCGTTGCGATTGTAATAGTGTATTTTGAATAAAATATAATAAAGCTAGCTAATAAAGCTAATAAAGCTCGGCTTTCATTCTTTCTCTCCCGCTTTCTTTGTCTCAATCTTATCAGCAACTTTCTCATTGTCCTTTCCTCACTTCTTTCTCCGCGACGTGCGGGAAGAACAGCTTAGTGAATGCGTCATGTGTTTGCAACATCGAATCGCTATCTGCCCTCTCTCTATCTTTCCATCTCCTCATTCCATTCCACTATGATTCATTTTCGGCTTCCTTCCTTCACTTCGCTTTTTCCTTTTTACGATTGTCATAACAGTTCTTGCCTCGAATGCCGCTCGGTACAACCCCTAGTTGTCATATGTCTTATCAGGCTCAAGTCACGCAACCATTCCTTTCATTATTTCTTTTCCACATGCGATTTCTCATCGCAAATTCTTTTCAAAATGTTGCAATCTCTCTTTTCAGAAACCTACATCTTCTCGATATATTCGATCGATGAAGTTATTTATCTGGTATTATTCGCACCAATTACGTCTACACCGTTTCATCACTCTTGTTCTATGAGAGGTCCGATCCATTGAAATCAATCGTTCTCTCCCCTAATTTACACCTCAAATCCTTGATTGGACAATCGAAGTAGTCCAAGAAAGAAGACCAACAATCGCTGAAGAGGAGAAAGATCCCGTCGACGATGACGTTACGGTCTTGAGCCCACTGCCAAAGATGAATATACCACCTATACAGCACAGTAATAAAGATTGTATGAAAGCTACCATTGTTTCTACAATGTACATTTCCGACTGATCGAGGAAAAAAACGTTACATCAATTTCTTCTCCTTTACGTTCGCATCTAGCAGAGTAGATTCGTGAACTGCTAATTGTGCTGTTTCACCCGTCATCTTCATCAGATAGGCTTTTATCATCATCATACATTTATCATTCGTGCAAGTCAGTTGCTGCCGACGGTAAGTGAAGTACACAATCTCAGATGTTAATTGATTGCAAGTAGCTTAGATACTCTCGATACTCTCGATGAAAAGAAGTACATGCTTTGTGTGAGGTGGCCACAAACAAATTAGTGATATTTATTATTGAATAGTCGAGCAGCAAGGACCGACGTATGAATAGGAGCGAGAGGAGAGGGGAATCCATCGCATTGTTGCCTTACATATTCCATGCTCACAAGGGCACCAGTAGTCTGCAAGTTGTTAGATTTTACAGCACATTATTCTGAAAATAGTACCTCACACTCAGATCATTACAGGTTATTCAGTGATCTCCTCATCGTGTAGGAATGAGAGCTGGGAAACGATGTAGGCGTTTCACTGCAATTATACAATGCAATAAACAACCGAAAGAGCAAACATGAATTACCAAAATAAAGCGGAACATGGAAATAAGAGCGTGCATAGAGTAGTAGAGGAGTGAGGCAATCTCTCTTTCTCTTCCATTTCCCGTTCTCTCACTCCTCTCTACTCTCTACACCCCATTTATTCGCACTCGGCCACTAGACGAGAGAAGGGAGAAAGAGGGGGGGGGGGAGAGGGAGAGAGAGAAGCAGTTGTCCACTTTACTCTTCAATTCAATGTGCGCTGCTCTCATAACTATTATTTTCATTTGCACTTACATATCGTCCCTAGGGCCTAGATGTCGACACTGTTTGCACCATAATTGCCCAATAGTTGCTTCTTTTCGTGCCCCGTTTGTTCGCGTTTCTCATTGCCATTACTAGGTCCTTCATACATTTGCTTCTTTTTTCCGCTCGCAATTCCGTTTTTACGTGTTATCTCGTATACTTTCAGTGAGACGTCTACATCGTTACATTCCTCTTCTATGATGAGAAGATCACTACGACCAGTTCAACTCACTTCCAATGACTCGCCCATAACATACGACGACCGATTGCGATGTGGAGATGCTACAAGGAAGTGTACAATAGATGTACGATCTTTCATACGTGCCGAAAGTGATATACTGCCCATCTGGTTTGAACAGCACACAATGGACAATCATTGGCGATTGAATGGGGTCCTCTTCATTCTGCCGAAGATGCATTCGAAAAATCATTGTATGCCTCCCCAAGTAATGAATAAATCTGATATCAAGCGCTTGTTATGAATCGAAACAACACGTTAACAACTAATCACAGTCTTTCACTTCTGACTCCCTCTCCTCTTCATCTCGCTTCCTTCAAATGATAAGAGAGTGGACGTAAATTGAAGAGACCGACAGAGAGAATTACACACTCTTTCGATGCGTCTCTTCTCGAATTTCCCTCCCTTCTCTTCTCACCCCCTTCTTCTCCCTGTCTCCCTTCCCCGCTACTTTTCGGTCGTTTCGCGTTACTAGTGTTCCTTTATTGAAAGTAGCTTCTAATTCATAGCGTATTGGTTGATTTAAACAGTAAAATGAGGTAAGTAGAACGCATTGATCATACCGAAATAACCCCTCTACTCTCCTTCGTCTTTAGTTGAAAGTAGCATATTCGCTGTGAGTGAATTATACAGATTCATTCCTTGTTTTCGCGTGCCTTCCAAACGTTGTTTCGTTTTAAAAATGTATGCATTCCAGTGAAACGTCTATACTGTTTCCCCGTTCGCTCCCTACACGACGAGTTAATGAAAAGGTGAGCATGTTTATTCACAATATTTAGTCAATATTTTATTGATTTATCATTGTAAGTGATACGGGTTCTCATTTCAGAGTCGTTCCCTTGCCACTCTCAGACGCGAACTGCAGGAGTCTTCCCCTGCCTATGGTCTCGCTCCAACCTCCTCACACTTTGATTAGTCTCAAGCCCTGGAACTGGAGGTTAAACAACAATCCTTGCCGTTTCACAGGAAGCGCTAAATATCGCATACAATAGAGTGAAACATTGCATTGAAACCCACCCCATAACAATATGATGAATAAAAGTATTTGCACTCAAATCACGTCCACTCTCATTGTGCATAGCGAGGGAGCAACAAAAGACATCAGGATACAGGAAAAGGGAAACAGAACAGCGGGTGACATAAATAGGCTTGACATGAAGCGACCACGAGCTGTGGCTGAGAGTAATGTGAGGGATGGGAAGTATAAAGTAGGGTTAAAAGTAAAAACGCAATCACCATTGCTCACGTCCCCATGATTCATCCCGTCCACCCTTCTTTCTCTTATTTCCTTCATTCCATCGATCTTTAGTAGTCGTTGGACGTCGGCAGAATCTGCAGTTATATTGAATATTTAGTCCTTCGCCTTTTCGCAAACCTGTAAGCCCGTGCCATTTCAGTGAAACGCCTACTCCGTTTCCAACTTATCATCAGGATGAGAATGTAGAGGAAAAAGTCAAGCGAAGGAACAAAAAGGTACTTTCCACTGATGGTTTATCATATCAACATCATCAGTATCATGTATTTCTTTAGATTCGCACGACTGACTGCGTTGCTCGATGTCTTCAACATTTTTTGTAAGTCATATTCGGATTATTTCATTCGTGCATTATAATCTCTGAAAGCTTACCTAAAATTAAGATTATAATAATAATTGTTTATCATACATTATATAGTGATAGACTATAAAGGAGTGACGGATTAAGTATTGCAGGATCTATTCAAGGATTCATCTCGTGGCACAGCGTTCTGACCCCCTTTGTTCTCTCCAGATAAGGGTGAACAAGGGGATTAATTTTTGAATTTTCCCGCGTTACCGTAATCGAACTGCAAAACACTTTCGCAATTTGAGATATCTCTGAAACATATCGCGAATACGGCAACGCGGGAAAATTCAAAAATTAATCCCCTTGTTCAGAATGAGAATTCGGATATGTTTCAGCGACCAGTCAAGTTTCGAATTTGCAGTTCGATATGCAAAGTGATCACCCCTTTTCTGTAGGGGTAGAATGCTGTGGTGGCACTTGTGAAGAAATGCCAGACTCTATCTGACTGAGTTTGTGAGTGTCATCCAACGATGGAAAACTCATAGCACACAGAAACCTATTCATGGCAGCTTCCATATTTTGCATCATGGATGTACATACAACCCAGTGTGCTAAAATTCTGAGAGAAAGGACACAATGAACGAGATCATCAGAAATATCGACGAGTGTTGTGTCTTCCGCATGTTATGTCTGCATATCACATACTAGTGTTCTACAATGTATATTGTTGTGAGTAACTAAATAATAAATGATTTGTCTGAAGAACCGTGTATTGTGTTGGTACATCACTCACAATGGTATCTACAATCGCCATATACATCCTCCGTTGTGGGAATGGCTCATCATGACTAATTATGAGTCAACCATCCTCTTTTCCTCTCGCATTTTCTTCATTCGTCCTATCATACATGCTGTAGCATTTGTTTAGATTTTCATTCGAGTTTTCCTTTTTTTTTAAACCGTAAGCCATTTCAGTGAAACGCCTAATCCGTTTCCCTGCGATCTTCCCTACACGACGAGCATTTGGATAGATAGAAGAAGCATCAAAAGGTGACAAAATTCCTTCCATTCCATTATATTTATATTTAATTGAGAATATCCGAAATCCATTTAGACTTCAACACCGTTCGATCTTGTGGCACTAATAATTAATGTTGGTAAGATATGTAATCAAACATTAGCCGAGATCTCCGGAAAACGTGGACAATATTGCAGGATCCGTAGAAGGTTTCATCTTGTACCGGGCTGAGTGTGGCATTATCAACCAACGAGTGTCGAATAGCTAAAGAATAAGAACTAGACAAGGCAGAATTAACTTTTTGCTGTGTAAGCACGTTCTCGAACTGTGTGCTTACGGAGACAATTGATGAATGTGTGCACACACGCGCAGATCCCTAGATACAAGGATCTCACGACTCCCTGATACTGATATTGACATCCCATTGAGGTCGGATGCATTGTCTATTGTGTTGTATCATAGTCTACGCTTAATAAAAATATTAGAATAATTATCTGACGAGTCCTATTCGTCACAAAGTACAGTCGAACAATCACCGTCTACATCCTCCGTTGTATGAATGACTCATCGCGAATCATTCCGCCCATCATCCTCTTTTCTTCTCTTTCTTTCTTCCCTTTTTCATTTGATCGTACTGCAGTAGTCGCAACACATGTTTTTCTCTTCTCACTTCTTCATTTTCCCCGTTTTTATAAGGCGAAATCGTACATTTCATTACAGTGAAACGCCTACCCCGTTTCTGTGCTCTTCACGATGAAAATTTAAATTTTGAATTGAAAATAGAAGCTACCACATCGCCGGATTACCAATGAGGTTCGAAATATTATTTATTAATTCTGGAACTGACGATAAATTGAAGGAATCGTTTGATGAATCGTCGCACTGGTGAAATTCGGTCAAGGTCTGGTTCAGAAGATATAATTGGAACCACAGAGACTGCGTTCCCGATGTCAGAAGAAACCGGAAGAATCTCAAGAGCTGACTGTAATCCAATATTCTTTCGAACTTACCGTATGCTCATTATGAGTAGAGTTGGCAATACGAGGGATGCGAGCTCGCAATAGCGTGACCTCTAGGTTGCGAGCCCGCAACGGCAGGGCGAGAGGAGTGGGAGGGATGCGGGCTCGCAATCCCTCGCATCCCCTCGCAACGAGGGAAGAGAGAGCTCTCTCCATTTCGCACACTCTCTCACCCTCTATGCCCTTCCCTTCTCTCGTTGCGAGGCCTCGCAACCGTTGCGGGCTCGCATCCCTCTCGCC
This sequence comes from Pristionchus maxplancki, assembly GCA_900490775.1. Classification (NCBI taxonomy): domain Eukaryota; kingdom Metazoa; phylum Nematoda; class Chromadorea; order Rhabditida; family Neodiplogasteridae; genus Pristionchus; species Pristionchus maxplancki. The sequence continues at coordinate 333,180 of LS555566.1, read as the reverse complement.
CCTCGTTGCGAGCCCGCAATATCGCGATCGCATAGCCAACTCTAATTATGAGACGAATCGCGAGAGAATCACCCATTTCCGAACGCGCTGTGCGATCCGCCAAAAGTTGTTCCTACCATCCCCCAAAGTTAACCCAAGGTACTTCGAACGATGCTCTTTCAAACTGCGCTTCAGGAATTTTGATATCGGGTCTAAATTTCGCAATACGAAAGATCAAAGATCAAGTATACAATGGGATTTCACAAAAT
>LS555566.1:299370-319437 GCA_900490775.1 Pristionchus maxplancki | reverse complement strand
CAAAATTCATTTTTGACATTTTTGACAAAGGTGCGCCCCCATTTTTTTCTCCCTCTCAGATTTTTCTAATTTTTGGTGATTTCTTAGACATACGTAGGTACTTTGAAAATATCATAGTTATTTGCCGGCCAAAACGGTATCCCCATAGTGGCACCTTCTTGTTACCCACCCGTTGGCCAGAGGGCATTTTCATTGGCCAAAGGGTATTTTAATGTTTCAAATTATTGTCCGAACTTTTATCTCTCTAATGCAACTTAGATCGAGTCAATATCTTTATTTTGAGCCGAGTTATGGCCATTTCCGTGACGAGCATTTTGCGAAAACCTGTTGTATACTTGATCTTTGATTTTTCGTATTGCGAAATTTAGACCCGATATCAAAATTCCTGAAGCGTAGTTAAAAAGAGCATCGTTCGAAGTACCTTGGGTTAACTTTGGGGGACGGTAGGAAAAACTTTTGGCGGATCGCACAAGGAGCTCGAAAATGGGTGATTCTCTCGCGATTCGTCTCATAAATTCATCGCTTTCACTCGATAATCGAGCATTTTTCAGGTGTTTCGATGCCTCAAGCAGAAACTCACTGACATCAGAACAATTATTGAAATGAAAAAAAATCAAAGGCATACGTGGCAATGGAAATCCAGTTCTCCAGATTAAGAATGAAGTTTTCTTCCTTTAGTGATCTCACAAGATAATGTGAAGAAGGCTGAAAATTATTTTGCTACTTGTTGGAATTAAAAAGATGAAAACTTACTTGCCCCAGCGGCCCGAAACCACTTATTGGCAGCTGTATTCTATTGTTGTTGTACATATTGTACATTACTTCACCAAAATGCGCATTGCAAATCGGACAGCATGCCACGGGCTAAAAAGAACATCAACTAAGAAGTCTGCATAAAATTAAAACAACAACAAACAGCAATAACAAAAGCAAATTCTTACTTGTTGTTTAGTGCCCGATTCGTACCAATTTAGCAGACAAGTACGATGCAATTTGTGGCCACAGGGAAGGGAAAGGATGCGCTGTAACGTGACTTTAAAGGAGGACGAAATTCAATATTTTCGGGGCAAATCTGACCACCTGGTTAGGTTGGTCCCTTAAAGTACAGGGGACATTCGAAAACTAGAACATTCCTGCTTTAGTGTGAAGCGAGAAAATCGCGCTCAAAGTTTCGACAGGGCACAGGCAACTTCAAGATGCGCGGTGCAAAGAGAGGGCAGAGACGCAGAGAAGGGAAGAGGGTGGGAGAGAGGAGGGGACTCTAGTGTACTCTGCCGCTCTCACCCGCTTCCCTTCTTCCCTCCCTCCCCACAGTATCTCGCCCTGATCGCACAGGGAATTGGCTCTTCCAATATTTGAGTTTCGTCCTCCTTTAATAACAGTGCCTAAACAGGTCTAACACAAGGCTTGTAAGCTGTTCTTTTGTCGTTAATTTCAAATTGGTCTAGATGGCTAACTTTTCTATCCAACTCCGTGTAGCAGATCCCACACTCTGTTGATTCCCTGTTGTTCTCGTTATCGATAATCGGCGAGGAATTGGAATCCATGATTTCTGAACGTGAAAGAATCTACAAAGGAAGGTGAAAAAAGTGAAGCATACAATAAATACAACTTTAATTGCAAATACTTTAAGCGTGCAATTGCAAATTGCAAATACTTTAAGCGTGCAATTAACTAGACAATTTAAACAGAGCCCATTTTTTCCCTGAGAGATCAGTGGTTTCGAGAGATTACTATGACATTCACACCTCGTTTCACACGAATATTTTCCGACCGGCAGCATTCTTCGATACTGTGCAGTGAATGCGCTTTCCCTCCTGATCACGGATCGTCCCGGGCGGCCCCTGGATATTTTGAAGCTTACGGAACTTTGTTTGGCATTGTCTAGTTGGGCCGTGACTTTACTCGTGTTGCGAGTGCAGTAGAGTGAGAGACAAGACGAAGTTGAGAGACCGGCAGACAGAGATGGGAAAGCGAGAGACTACTCTCCTGCACCCTTTGCCGCCGTCTAGTCCATTGATTTGGCTCCTTCCTCCCCTTTCCTCTCTCCCTTCTCGTTCATTTCACGTCACCAGCATTTTATTATCCATTACCATTTTTCACGTTGCGCTTTACCCTTCCGTCAAATTATATCGAGAGTAATAGATGCGATTCTTTGTTCCATTGCTTGGCTTTGACGCGTGTTTAGCATTGAAAATCCTATGATTTATAGACTGTGAAACGTCTACATCGTTTCCCCGCTCACACGATGAGGAGTAAATTGTAATTGGATAAATATTGAAAAAGGTAACCATTTATTGGCCCCTTCCTCTTACTCTTTTTCACGACAATGTGAAGACATTTAGCAGGCCGATTAGTGAAAAGTCCTAAGCGGATTGCAAGAAACCACGGTCAACGCTCATACAACCTTCTCATCCAGCACATAATGGATAATCGATGCGATGGATTGACTTCTACTACAGCGTGGATGTGATGTATAGATAATTTCAAATTCTGGGATACGGAAAAGTAATAAATGGAATGTATCATGAGATGCCTTCCCTCGCCCCCTTCATTGTTGGTGTTGATGAGTGAATGATAAAAGTTCTTCTAATGAGAATTAGTCAAGTTTTGTGAGTTCAAAACAAGAACAATGTCGTTAACGCAAGTCGGAGAAATGAAAGAGAGTGCACGTGAAATGAAGAGACCGATAGAGATAGAGAGAACACACACTCGCTCCCCTATGCGTCACTCCATTGATTTCTCCGCTCTCTCTTCTCCTCTTCCCGCTCTCTTTCTCCACTCTACTCTGCTCAGCTCCTCTTCTCTTCTACTTTCCCTTCCCATCTCTCTTCTCACGTTCGTTTCACATTACTAGCTTCTCGAGTGAACTATCTTGCATCTTCCTTTTCGCTTTACAATTAGTTTGTGAGCAAATATAGATCCCTGAGACCGTGTTTATCGTCCAATTCCGCTACACGCCTCCATTTCTCGCCTATTTCACGTCACCATTTACTTGCCACGTTTCTTGCCTCTTTTGGTTCTTCAGTCTTCGCGCTCCTTTGCTATCGACTCTTTTTTTCTGTATTAAATTAAATTAAATTAATTAAATCATTAAATAGATCCATTCCAGTGAAACGTCTACACCGTTTCGCCGCTCTCATCCCTACACGATGAGGAGATTCTCAAGATCGAATAATTCATGAAAAGGTAACTTGCCATTTCAGAGGATTCAGCTCATTTTTGATTGACTCTTCTAAGCATGAAAGGTGCCACTTGCAGAGACGCATGCCATATTTGAACTCATGTCAAAGAAATCAAGTCAAATCTTCTAGAGGCCCCCTCCATCTCCCACGCATTCTACGGAACATGCTCAGCATCCAAAGGGCGAAGGCGGAAGTGTCATACACTTTCGAGCATTCGACGTGCCCATCGCCCGGGTTCCTCTGTTGCCTTTGGAGGAATGCTTCGAGCCTGAAATAGCTTGAAATGAGAGCCAAATTACCATATCGGATTGTTGAATATTGAATCCAGCTTGTTATTGTTATTGTTATTGTTTTGAATAAAACAATGAGAGATGGAGCGGTGAAGGTATGATCATTGCAAATGCAAACACGAAGGGGGAGAAGGAAGGAACACATCAAGCCACTTTCCACCCTTCATCATGCATTGTCTCTCTCTGTTTCACACGCTCTCTCGCTTCTCTGACCGACGAGAGATCATGTAAAATGGAGAGACGATATTCTTCCGTCTGTTCGTCCCATCATTCCAACTCTTCGCCTGTTTGACTCTCTTCGCATTCTTCTCACATGTTCTTCAAACGGTGTTCAACTACCGTGTCGTTTCCATTTTTCTCAATCTATGTAAATGAATGAAGTAATCATTCAAACTACGACAGCACTTCCTTCAATGGAGTACTTCACAAGAAGTGCACACACCACGTTATGAATGCAGAAAATATTAGTTGTTGTGTGCATTTTCATTGATTGTGAAGACGTCCGGAAGCTTGTCACTGTTCTGAATAAAGTAATTGTAATTGACTTTGTTTGAAACCTGATCAGTGAAATGCATTCTACGAGGAAATAAACAACAGAGAGAAGGAAGATTTTTTTGCGATCAAGTGTCATGTGTTTGTTACATCCCATCGCCCCTCTTCTTTTCGCTTCTATCTTTCCATTGCACTTGTCCGCCTTCTCTCACTTTCGATTCATGTTATTGTCGCTGCATTGAGTACCTTTATTGTGCTAGTTTGCACATTCTATGCTTTTCTCGCATTTTTCGAAGCAATTATGTTGCCTCAATCTCCAATTTTTGTTCAGCTGCTTACATCCGCTCAACACTCATTCTTCATCGAAAAACGAACATCAAAAGCTGAAACATTTGAACATGTATGGTGAGTTTTGCCCTCATACTTGTGTTCAAATGTAACATTTCAGATTCTGAACTATCAAGGGCGATCATACATAAAAGAAGCGAAAGAGGCCTGGAAGAAATCGAGCCAGGAATGAAACCGAGCCTCCTCTTCAGTGTTGCACTTATTATCCACTAACACGTTCATGGCCAGTGAAGAAATTCCATGTGCTCCATTCTTGTAACTGATAAATAATCGTTGCCGAGAAAGAATTGTTTCACATATGCGAATACCACACTTTCCATTTTGTCCCCATTACTGATACCGACAGATTTCCTTATCAATGTCCGTCTCTTATCAACCTAGAGGAGACAAGGTGGAGTCACTCTCTGATAGTTGTGCCTCCCTCATTGTAAGATTGCAATCGAATTCGAATTTCATTAATTATATTGCTCTCCATTTTTCATGCGCCAACGATTATTGATCAAGCCGTTATATTTCAGTGAGCCGTCTACACTGGCTCCTCGCGACCATTCCTACACGATGAGCAACAACCTCTAATCAAGCTATTCTCTACTAAATACCTGAAGTTCCCTTCCTTCGTCTCGGTGGACTATCTAAGGTTGTTCATTATGTCATTTTGTGAATAATGAGCTGAAAATTACTCTCCCTTATCACTTTCTCAAAATTCCGATTTGTAGCTCATCATCGCCTGACCTGGTTCTGATTTTGTCACTTGTAGTTTCAACAGGGGAGTGACTAGATCACGCGGTAAAGAAGGTTTGAACAAGAGATTAGGCCCTCCGGAGTGAATTAGCCTGTAATATAACCGCTGGCTTAGCAGTGGCTTCCCGCAGGACGCAAGTGCCTAGATTAACTGGGCGAGCTTTACCTTTTACCTTACAGAGCGTGTCCGAGTGAGATATTCTTGCAGTGATTCAATGAGTATTTATTCGCGTGCTGTTTCTTCAGTGGCACTCTACAGTCTTCGAATCATGTCTGTGAAAATGTTGTTGGTAAATACCTTGTCCGCAACGGGCTCCCTTCTGGACTCCCTCCCGTCTCAGCGGGATCTCGTACCTTTCTCTCTGGACCTGAAGAGATGTCTGCTGTCATTGTGGGTTCCTTATTTCCGGCTTGAAGACAATTAGTTATACCCTTGCTTTCAGGCAGCCATCTTATTCTATTCGCTTCTTGCCATCGTGAAAGTGTCGGATCCCTCGGGACCGTGCTGTCATTCTGCAAACCAGTTGAAAGTTCTTCCGAGTCTTATCCCCGATCGGAATCCGAGTGCACGTTGGGTTGTGCCGCTGTCTGTTAAGCACCGAGAATCCAGTTCATTTGGAAATGAAGAATGTTCATAATTCCTTATTGTATCCTCTTGATAAAGTTGTCTACCAGTGACTAACAATTGCTTTCAAGACCTTGCTCAAGTTCACTTGGGTAGCAATAAGAAAAAGAAATTTTTGTTATAAAGAACCAAAGATCAACATAGACAGTCTTCCATACAAATGCCACACTGTCCAATTTCCTCTGGGTGCTAGGTCGGATGAGAACCGGAAGTAGGCGAGAGAAAACCACTATGTCAGTGACGGCATTGCGAAATAGTTCTCATCCGACCTAGTGCCATTCACTGATGTCAGCATATCCGACCGGGTATCAGTATCATACAATGTTATCGTCTCTCCATTTCACATTATCTTTCACCGTCGGCAAAGTGGTTGAGTGTGTGAAATGGAGAGTATCACTCGCTCTTCTTATCAACCAAGATGGTGGAGTCACACTGATAGGCGTGCCCCATTCAGTATAGCAGTGAACTTGTATTTTCTCCCCTTTTCTTTATCTTTTATCTTTTATTTTCAGTGAGCCGTCTACACTGGCTCGATTCTCTCATCCGATGAGTAACAATGTACGGAAATCTACAGTAAATGTCAGTTTCTGCTCATTTTTTTCTTTTTTTTTAAAAACGCAATAGAGTTCTTTCAGGTCATTCATCTTCCATTCTTCGAGGATTCGAACACAATGTCTGTATGACAAGCTGTGCATCTTTTGCGTTCGACATCGGTACGATTGAAAAGCTGACTGGAAAACGCAACAAATTATCTCCAGAAGACGCCATACGGAGCCAAACTAAAAAAAAATTCCAGAGATATCCATGACGATAATTGGTATTATGATGCTCTCGTCTTGCTGTGTAATTATCGTGCTGCCTGAACCAAATAAATGCTACGGTATTAATCACTGATATTCGATCGATCAGACGAACGTTCAATAGGGAATTTGTGCACTTCACTTCGTGTCTTTGCATAATATCACTCGCCAGGGACAATGTCTCTTGACTATGTACGCTGTCTCGTCGGACATACTGAGCGAGATAGCGTGCCAAACGAAGAGAGTCGCTCGTCACAAGGGTATCCGGGGTAGAGAGGGACTCTTATCAGCTGAGAGTCCACAGCTGAGAAGGGGAATCATTCTTATTGGTCACTTTATATTTCTTGATTTATATCGTCGTTAATTTTTGTTTACGTATTGCTAAATGATTTTGTTTTAGAGAGTCGTCTATACCGACTTTCTTCACTCATCTCTACACGATGAGGTCATGAATTCAAGGATAAACAGCTGAAAACTGTGAGTATTAAACTAAAAATTATTCTTCATTCATTAACTTCAGATTGCCCATACGAATACAAAACCCTTCGTTAATTTATTTTCTGGAACACTCTTCAATCATAACGGAGCCTGAGAGAGATGATTTCAACGTATTCTGGAAACGCTTTTGCTTCCATTTCAATTATAGTGCCCCCCCCCCCGATAAACTGTTCTCCAACAACCACGTAAATGTGTATTCTTCCACCAAAGACAGACGTTCTCAAATGCCACTGAAATTGTATTTTCCTAGTCGTCTAACGCCACCTTTTCTCGAATCCTCTACGATTCTCTCTTATCACTCGATGACAGCTGAAAGGAGAAGGGGAGTGCATGACAGGGTAATGCAAATTTTTACGACACTCTCATTTCGCAATGCTCCCTCGCCGATCAGAGAAGGCGATAGAGCATGCGAAAATGAAAGAGTTGCAACAATTTTGAACCACAGCCCTGGTGCATGAATTATCTATCCGTCTCTTCAACTCGCGTGCTCTCTCGTTGTTCAGAGCATTTGAAAGTCACCCAGAATGGATAAACGTACTCCTCATTCTCATTTCGCAGCACTCTCTCTACACTCAACGGTGCTAGATAGCATTCAGAAGGAGGAGAGTCGGAAATTTCCGACCCTTATCTGTGAACAAATGACAGCCGAAAGAATGATGACTCCCACTCTTCCACATTTCACTTCTTCTTATCATGCATCCACCAATCATTCTCCCATTGTTCTTTAGTTTGCTTGAGGATTTTTGAGCTGTATTGCAGTTAAATATATTTTTTAGTGAATCGTCTACATCGATTTCATCCTCTCATTTCTACACGATGAGCTGCTTTATTCTTCAATAACACACAGTGAGGGTCACTTGTAATCGCATTTGAAAGGTCATAACTTCAGTTAGAATTTGCCTCTCGTTTTACAAGGAGAAGAAATTTTTTATCTTTTCTCCTTCAAGAAACTTCATTATTTTCTTTTAATCTTAAACCTAGTTTCGTATTAATTTCAGATGTCTGGACTTCGTCATATTCGTCGTCTTTTCCTCTACTCGTCGTCAGCGTCATGATTCCACCAGATCCCTCGTCTTCGCTTCCACGCTGACGTCCTACTACCCACTGAAGCGGTGTTTCAGAGACCATCTCATCTGCTCGCCCGTTGATATAGAATCCAGTAACAATTCATTGGGAGAAAGATAAATATAAAGCATCGTATCTTCTTAAGTCACAAAGTAAATAAAGTCTCGCGCTCTCTTGTCATTGACAAGCTGATAAGGGCGAGAAGGGGAATCCATTCCAGTGCACACCACAGTCGCGACTATAGTCGTCTTGGATTTTTTTTGTTTAGCTGTGTTTGAATTTCGATATTCGTTTTTCATCATTAGCTATCCTTCTTACAGTGAGCCGTCTATACCGACTCTTGTTTCTCATCGCAACACGATGAGGACTCAAGCTAAAATAAAATAGCTTCAAATTGGTGAGTCAAACATGGGCACGCCTGAATTAATGATAATCTATTTGCAGGTCGCACGATTTTTGAAACTCCCGTAAGAGTGAAGAAATCCAGTGCTCTCTAGTTGCCATATTGGTTAATGCGATTTTGACGATTCTTCTTTGAATTCATGACACTTTGTCCCGATAGTGACATTGTAAACCGATAAATATTGTTCCAATAACTTAATTCTGTTTTTTACATGTAATTTTTAATCGGTATCAAGAAGTCGTTTCACTGCGATAAAGTATTGAAAATGTGTGTTTTGTAATTTGTAGTTTCAAGTCAGTATCAAGAATGTGCCCTCTTATCTGTGCAAACACGATGAAGAGTGAAAACAAGTAATACTGAGTCATTCCGTCCAATATTCCGTTTTTGCTGATCACTCTTTCTCTTTTCTTACTGAGAATATCTTTTCAGTCGTCTGCATCGACTCTAAGCGTCCATCCCTCCTCGATGAACAGCAAACCCAGTTAAATAATGAAAGTATGGAGAATGCAAGGTTGTAATAGTGAACGCGAAAAACGGTATGATGACTACGAAAGAAGCATAAGAAACCCTTTCATTGCGGTGTCCAGATATATCAGGAAATTCGTTTAACTCAGAACAAAATCCTGGTGCGTTACGTTTTCCCTGTCACTAATAATCGTTGACCAATCTGTCCTTTTAGCTCGTTCTCAACGAGGAATTCATGAAGCCATTTGACCGCCGGTTCTCGCAAAAGACTACGAAAATAGGTGTGAATGACAATCACAGTGTTGAGAAAGTAAACCAATACGAAGAGGACTGGAGTGAAGATCAGCATTGTTTTGCATGAATAAAGTGTTTGGCGATCCAAGAAGCAGACCTCACAAAGTATTGCCAAAGTGCAAAATTTGCAAAATGATCTCCTCAAACTCTCTTCATAAGAACCCGAAATACTGGGTAGCTCACATTTCCCTCCTCAATTGTAGTGAGTCAGCCTCTCCTCTCCTATATCCTCATTGTCCTCTGTCCACGCGCTCCCACCATCGGCGGAGTGGCCGAGCGGTCTAAGGCGCTGGTTTTAGGCACCAGTCATTCGTGGCGTGGGTTCGAATCCCACCTCCGTCAAATCTTTTTGCTTTTCCAAATCAGACATCAGTTCCTTCTCATCTTGCTGTCATTCACCTCAGTGTTGCAGAGATAAGAACGATAGGAGAAAAGGAAGCGTCATCCCATTTTTTCATCGCTCTTCTCTGTTGCGAAGCTGATGCGTTTTATGAAGCCTTGCCAGAGATCGTGCTCATTCAGTTGCTTGTTACTAGGGTTGTTTAAACGGATTTTATACCGGTTTGCCGAGTCGATTTTCCCACTCATTCTCAACATAACGGTTATCCGTTATGGGTCGAAGCATAACGGATATCCGTAATGAAATGAAAGAATATACTTTTACTGAAACATATCCCATTTCCACCTTTCTTGGGTGACCGCTCTCCCCAATTCCAAAACGGCAGAATGCTCAAAACGGCTCGACGTCTCAAAACGGATCGCCGTTTTAAAAATGAGAGGGCACGGCCGCATAACGGATTTTCCGATATGAAGAATGAGAGGGACGATTCGCCGTTTTCCGTTTAGACATCCCTACTTGTTACATCATCTTTTTGCTAAATGTATATCTGTTCTTGAACGGGCCTTTTTTGACGGTAGATCACTTGAGTCGATGGGAATCCGTCCTGGGTCCTCCTCTTGGCCATTGCCTGATGTCAGGATAAATATGATATGATATGATCTGCTATCTGTTCAGTCGCCTACATCGACTCCCCCCTTTTTCATCCTACACGATAACGAGTTGATTGACCCATCAGCATGATTGAGAAATGATTCAGTGGTAAGTAGGATCTTGGAAAGCGTGTAATGATGATTCATTTTAGTAGCTGAAACATGTGATGAAAATTGGAATTCATTACTTCAGCGAATCTGCACCGATAACAGTAAAATCTTGCCCTACGTATCACGAAAGTAGAATAATTGACAATATCAGCGAGAGTTTCGGCAGCAAATCTCAATTGAACAATTGCAACATTGCCAATTGAATAAACTATATATTCTCCTAACTGTGAATCGTTACTAAATATCGACTTCTTGCCGAATTGGATTCGTACGATGAATTGAATGAGAAAGTATTGTAATGGGCTGAATTGTTCTCGCAATTCATGTGATGCTATGTCGAGGGTATTCTGGATGCGCTGACTCACTGATTTGTGTCCGCATCCTTTGTCTTCGAGATAATTGAGGCAAGAGGGTGATAGCCTTATCACCAGCCATTCTTCATCGCAGCACTCTTCGACGTTTCTCCCTGATATTTTTTTCGCTTTCATTAAATAATTTCAGAAATCTACACCTTCTCATCGCACTCATCCCTACACGACGAGCGTGCCTCTCTATAATCTAGTAAGAAATGTTCCTGTAAAAGACACAAATAACTTAATTGCAGGTTCTCCTCAAATTCATCATTGTTCCGTCATCAATAACCATACTACATCACCCATGGACTTAATGCAATGATCAAGTGACGTGCACTCAGTTTCTCAATCTCGAATTTGTTATTGGCGCATACAGCCTTTGATCGCTGTAATAACTCAATAAAAATGCACTGGTATCGCAACCGAGATAAATAAATTGTTTGAATGTGTGTCGAGTTCAAGCATTTCGCAGGCCTGAGAACAGAAACGTCTCAGGAGAGGAGGAATCTTCTGACTCTCTCACTTCACAATGCTCTCTAGCCGCTTTGAGAAGCGAGAGAGTGTGCAAAATGGAGAGAATCAGAACATTACTCCAAGAGAGGATGATGTAGAAATGCGCAGGCTTGTCGTGTTTGCTGTCTCTCCTTTCCGCTCAATCATCTTTATCAGCACAACCACTTTTTCGGGGCTGTCAATCCACAAATTATCTGATTCTTCAGCATTACAACGAGAGGAGATGGGCGTCATTGTCGTTGCACAGCGTGTCAGAGAGGCCGAACTCCTTTGTTCTCCGTGGCCTTTCACTTTCCATGATCGTCCGGAGACAATGTTTAAGTAAAACCTGTGAAACATATCCCGTATCTTACTGATAAGGAAAAGATAAGAAAATCGTGATCGATAGATCTGTCTAACTCTAAGCTAAGGAGCTTCTCTATCGATTTTGCATATTTTGCTGAATTTTAAATCACTTATTTGTTTATTTTTACTCAGGTATCTCCGGAATTTTACTCCTCAAAAACCGTTCATGGAAACCCCCACACCAATATTCTTTTTGGAATCGTCATCACCTACGCAATAACGGCGCTGAAAAAAATGAAGCATTATTTTCTTTATTTTCGAGAAAAATGCGAACGAAAGGTATTTTCTGCGTTGTTCTCGAAAATAAAGAAAATAATGCTTCGTTTTTTTCAGCGCCGTTATTGCGTAGGTGATGACGATTCCAAAAAGAATATTGGTGTGGGGGTTTCCATGAACGGTTTTCGAGGAGTTAATTTTCCGGAATTTTCAATTTCTTATTTTCGCGAAAATTTTTCCGTCGTATTTGAAATTAGTTTCACAGAAACTATGAATGAAACCTAGCTATTTTGTTTCAAATTGATCTTATTCTTCATAATCGACCGCGCCGCTCACGGGAGATGAGTGAGAATGAAGGGGAGGGAAAAAGAGTCACGCATTGGTCTCGGCCGCGATAATCGGATTATCTTCCCTCTCTGACACGCTGTGCGTTGTTCATCAATGCGTCGCTTTTCGTTTTTACTTCGTAGGTTTCAAATTAGCCCTTTTCAGTCGCCTACACCGACTCCCTTACTCATCCCTACACGATGAGGATTTGCACAATTAATTGACAATGAGTGTTTACATGACAAAAGTGAGTGCCTTTCTCTAGTGAAGTTCTCCAGGTTGATTCAGATAAAGCCGGTAACGATTTCTGGAGATAATGGAAAAAATTCAATTCTTGATGCCTTGACCTTTCTTCCTGTCGTTATTAGACCGAAAGAAGTGGAATTCGACCCATGCAGCCAATACGGAGCGGAAACGGCTACTAATTATTAGTCTGAAACTCTCAGAAGATTGCTGCGCGTATTGCAAACCTTGTACTATGTATACATTTCGATAAAATGTTTTGTTAGCTCACATTATATTCAACAGTGGAAGAATAGTGGGGCGCATTTTGATTGACAGAAATGTGACAACAATCTTATCTTTTCCATTGATAAGGAGAACAAAAGACACTGTGCCTTCATTCTCATTATTCTTTTGCATTTGTGGTTCTAAACGTTGTATCTCTCGTTCTCATTTTTATCACTTCAGAAGCCTACATCTTCTCAGCAGACTCATCACTACACGATGAGGAATCAACATGAACAGCGCCAAAAGATTCAGGATCTCGGTAAAGAATATGAAAATATTTTTGCCCCTACAACGTGAGCAACCCTAAATCATATTTTTGACCAGAAATTTATTCGTTGTTCTGAAGCTCAATTTGTATGAAGGAGCATGCTCATTGGAACGAAAAAATATACCGAAAAAAATAAAAAAAATAAAAAAATAAACCGAAAAAATAGAAAGTAATTTATTGAAGCACTTCTCACTATCCTATGTCAGGCTATCAACGGTCAGTGATTCAGATATGGACTGGGAAGGCACGGAGCTCTGGAGATTATTTCAAGGAACATTCGGTCAAGGTTTTCAATCGTTATTCCTGCCCGAAGAGGATCGACATCTAAACCTGCTCCATCCAATGTGGACCTGGAAACGTCCACTAGGACTGCTCAATACAGACAGAGCTCGAATGAAGATCAAGGAAGCGTGCTCGTTGCTGATGTTCGTTATTATCGATAAAATGTGTTTTTATTCCTCACTCGTTGACATTGAACAACAAATGGAGAAGACTGTGGTGCATTTTGATTGACAGGCAGCACAAAACGTCTCGCTATCAGTGATAAGGAGAACAAAACGCCCTCTGCCTTCATCCTCATTGTGCTTTTGCATTTGCGGACCTTAGCGTTGTTTCTCTCCCTTTCTTATTGTGATCATTTGCAGAAGCCTACAATTTCTCGACTCAACCCTACACGATGAGGAATTAATGGAATCTAATCAATGTAATTTGTGAGTTGTGCCCTTGACACGATTACATATTTCCTTGAAGGTTTTAACTCAGAAAAAACTAAGATGTTGAAAATGAAGCCACCTGATGAGTTCATGTCTTGATATCACGAAGCGTCTAGCATCAAGTAATCGGGAGACGTTCTTCAAGGGAAACCTACGAAGATTTGCCCTGCAATATCGATTTGCTCTATCTACATCATTCCGTCCTCGGAATATTTCTCAGATACTATGACATAAAATATAAAATGTTTTATAATTTGTTGAATGATGGAATCATTCTTACTGTTGGCTGAGTACCTTGTTTCGTCAAGTGATAAGAGTTTCGAAAAAAAAAGTTCGATATCGGCTGAATTCTCTAACAATACTTCTCCAGACAGTACCTCAACAGTCAACAAACCTCTGTCTTAGGGTTGTCTATACGGAATTTTATTCCGCAATTCCGCATCATTTTCCCTCTCATTCCCCATTCCGCATTTCGGCCACACCGGTTCATTCTAATGCGGAAATTCCGCAGAATTGCGGAATTTCCGCATTGAAAATAGCTTTGGGAAGTCAAAATCTATATGAAGTGAAACTGAAACATAACCCCATTCTCGCCTACAAAGATTGAGCGAGGCAAACCGATCGCGCCAATTCGAGAGATGAAGAGTGAGAAGTGCGGAAATTCCGCAATTCTGCGGAAATTCCGCATTCGAATTGAAGAGGCCGACCGCATTGCGGAATGAAGGGAATAGAGGAATGAGGAGAGGGAAATTCCGCATTCCGTATAGACAACCCTACTCTGTCTCCTCTGATCGAAGAAACTTCTGTAGAACTTAGCTGCACCAAAGCAACGCAAAATTTTATGGCTCTCCTCATTTCCCATGCTCTCTCGCCGGTGAAAGAAAACGAGAGAACATGAAAAATGAAGATAGTCGTACAATTATTGCGTAGCTTTGATCTCCACAGTCAATGGCGCTCACTTCGGCTGTCAATCCAAAGTAGGGATGGCAACAAATCGTCTCTTCATGTTTCGTACTCTCTCATCGACGACAGAGGAGCTTGCAGAATGAAGAGAGTCATTTCTTGCCAAGCTTGCCCTTATCTGAAGTCTTTTCATTCTTCCATCAGAGACACGTGTCATAGTCGCTTTACTCATAGCAATGCCCCTTTTCATTCCATTTTTAACTTCTTAATTGTTCAAACTCACTCTTATCCAGTCGCCTACACCGACTCCATCCATTCATCCCTACACGATGAGAAATCGAAGTGCTTATTTTCATGAAAAGTGAGGTTCTCACTGCATTTTTTGTCAGCCACTATCCTTTTCAGACTATCAACTGACCGTCGTTGACTTTGGAACTTCATAGACTGATGTCCATATCATATTCAGGACCAAGATCTATGTGCACGTTTGCACATGTGCCTGAGGTTCCACGTAATAAGGAAAAGTGCCCAAAAGGCGTCTGTGCCAAGCCCAGTAGTATCTTTCCCATTATTGCCGATAAACTCTTCACAATGATTTCACATTGATCGTTCTCTCGCATTGTATCTAGAGTTCGAAATACGGGTAATCGCCTCTTCATTTTGCACACTCTCTCACCGGTTAGAGAGGCGAGGGAGTGTGCAAAGTGAGTAGACGATTACCCGTATTTCGATCTATAATTGTATCGTAGCAGATGGAACTCAATGACTATGACGCGTAATCATTGACAGAAAAGTGGCAGTCTTGTCGGTATTCCGCCTACTATCTCGCTGCCCTGATCGGCGATAGAATGTGTAAAATGGTGAGATTACGCCCCCCCTTTATGCACACTTCATAGTGACGTTTTTGGCGTATACGACAGTGCAGAGATAGGCACGTGTGTCATTCCTTTGTCTCTTTTGTTTCTCCTTGCCGGCGTTATTCTGGATCTTCTTTCTATTTTTATTTACTTACGAAATATTCTTGTTTTTAGATGTCTACATCATCTCAGCCACTCTTCTCTAATGAGTTTCTTCTAATTCAATATTAATGGGTGCGCCTTCTCAACTCCACAAGCTGCATTACTTCAATCTCTGGAAATCATGCTCTCTCAATTCCCGATCCACTTCACAATGAGTAGATGCAGAGAGTGCCATTGACGAATATGCAAAGCTGTGAGTGTCATTTCATTTTGTTCCTTCACTGACAGTATTTTGCCTTCTAAAAATGTATTATTATTTGATGTCATCGTTGTGCTTCTTCAGACAACCTTCTATCGTCGTCAACGACTACACGCGTTGACTTCAACGACTTCTGACACCAAAAAAGGGCGCTGACTGCGTCAATGGTTCGTCGGATGTCGTTGTCACGAACTGCAGACACACCCTGGAATGCGTCATGGAAAAACTAGGTACATCTGCATATCCTCCCACCTCACCTCGCTTCCTCTGCTTATCCTCTATCCTATATCTACCTGTACCGTTCATTGTGGATAAATTTTTTTATTGGATGAAACATGTTTGATACTTCGGTTGTTTTCGAATGCTGACAGCATTCATTGTTGCATTGTTTGGAGGAGTCTTCTGACTCTCTCATTTCGCAATGCTCTCTCATCGGTTAGAGAAGCTTCTTTATTCACGTTCTCGTTTCGACTTTTCCTGCTAATTTCTTTCTTCACAGAAGCCTAGACCTTCTCCATCTCTCCTCTCTACATGACGTGAACGTGATGACGGCAGGAAACAAGTAAGTTTTTTTCTAAATATAAATCAGTCAATTTGTTCTATTCAGGTGATTCTCCTTCATCCTCAACATATCGATTTCTACTTCCACTTATGCCTCAAGTGTCACATATGCCGACAGTCCGCCATCTATCTCCCTGCTGGTTCCGTAACGGGCATACTCGGCGTAATGCATGCATCATTCATATGCAATTCGGTGCTGCGATATACTTGATAAAGTTTATTTTGTAGTTGATTAGTTTTTTTGTAGTTGCGTTCGAATTCTACAAAGTAACTCCTGAGCTGTGCCGACAGTCTGCCTTCCACAGTTCGAAATACGGGTAATCGTCTCTTCATTTCGTGCACTCTCTCACCGGTCGGAGAGGCGAGAGAGTGTGCAAAATAAAGAGACGATTACGCGTATTTCGAACTCTACTGAATTCTACCATTCTGCTGGTTCTGGGACGAGCATGCTCTAGTCGTACCAATTCGCACAATAAAACATTGTCAATTCGTCACTTGTTTACTCTGTACAAAGTTTGTGACCAATTTAGAGATCTCAGTATTTATTCGTCGTCACTGAAGAACAAACGTGTTTGATCGCCATCGGGTATAAATTTTAGCAAGCCAAGTTATGAACTTGATATGATGTCAGAATTGCCATCGGTCCTCATGTCATCTTCCCGTTGCACTGATAAGAGCGCCGAAGCAATCATTTCCCAGTTTTCTCTGCGTCCCTTGCTTGTCTTTTTTCACACCATCATCATCGCACTATTCCTTCTTGGTTCACCACTGTCTAATTAATAATTTACAGCCGTCTACATCGACTCTCCTCGTTCATCCTCACACGATAAGAGGATTACGGACGCATTTGAACGAATGCGAAATGCATGTGAGTTTCTAAGAAAAGAAGGGTCGAGATCCGTGAAATTGATGACCCTCACGTTATTTACAGATATTGATGTACTGCAATGCACTGAAGATGTGAAGTAATAGAAGAGTAAATGTTCAAGAACTTAACGTCAAAGGAATGAAAATCGAGAGGAAATGAGGAACACTCTGCTGGGAAAACGAATGCGTACGGGAAGGATTCGATGAATTGAGATCAACCACGCACTGAACGAAAAAATGTTCCCGAACAAAAAAAAATGTGTTGATAAATATTTCCGTAAATGTCGATGACTGTAATTGTGAATGCACTGTGAGAAGCGAATGTCGAAAACACTTCTTAGTCTCATTGTGAGGAGCATTTCATCTGCAACACTGGTTGCATTGCCAATCGATTGGCTGGAAACGAGCATTGTCTGCTTGTCAATCACTCGTCACTTCGATAACAGAGGAAGATCCTTGCTATCTTCATTCATGTTGTGTGCCTTACCTGCTCCTCGCTATCCATTTCCTTTGTTTTTTTTTCTGAAATACGCACCGTATCCTTTCAGCCGTCTACACCGATTCAATCCACTACAAATGCACTACTGCTGCGATAAATCACACCTTCCCAGCCATTCTTCACTTCCATTTACGCAACTTACGACTACGGCTCTCATATCCCTTCTCGAAGATCAACAAATCATGTGGATGCAAATGGCTGTACGCATGCCAAATTGTAGCCACTCGAATTGATAAATTCGCATTTTGCTAAACGCTGTGATACACTCTTTCGAAATACAGATAGTACTTTGGATCACAATAGAATGAACGGATTGAGACGTGTATGAGTGATGCAATTATGACGATGTGTGAACTGTCCGTACTCTCAATACTTCATGTTTTCTAACCTTTGTTGTTCTAGTCGAAAAACAAAGCAGAGTATTTGTGTCTCTTGTCTGCCTGTCAATTAACAGATAACAAAGTAAGAGCCTGAGCAGTTGTTATCTTTATTCATTGTTCGCGTTGTTCTTGTATTTACGTTTTCTAAGCACCATTTAGTTGACGAAAGCAGCGTGACTGCGCCTATTGTCTGTCTGTCAATCTCTCCTCACTCTGATAACAGAAAGCGATTGTTATCACCACTTCATTTCTCCCTTTGTTCCGCATCACTCTCTGTCTGCTCAGTCTATTGTGATTCTTTTTTCCAAAGTACAATCCGATTTTCAGTCGCCTACACCGACTCAGCATCCGTCTCTACATGAACTGAATGTTATTTGAAATAATGAATACTAAAGGTACGTTCTCTCTTTCCCATTTTTAACATTCAAGTACGATTTTTTACAGTCGTCTATCACAGGAGACTCAAAACAAGGCGGAGATCTGGAAGGAGATTGTCAAATAGCGTACATTAATTAACGCTTCGCGTCCTGCGTCACCTTTCGAAAGGCCACACCATCAGCATTATTATTCTTCCGGGACAAAAAAGTATACGGGAATCAACCCCTTCACAATGGTTATCGGAAGGAGGAACGTTGAAGAGCACTCGTCATTACCGTTCCATCCTTATTGTGTGAATGATAAAGTTTTATCGAAAATATAAAATATATTGGCATTAATTGACAGACGCAATCATACTCACCGTTTCATTCGAGAGAACAATGGAACAATAAGTGATAGTGATGTCTCCTCATTTCACGTTATCTCTCGCCACTCAGAAAGACCTTCCTCCCACCTGTCAATCATATTCACTGATTTCAATGAAGACTCTGATCACCATCCCTTCTTGTCCTTTTTCTTTGCATAGTCTCGTCTCATTTCGACGTTTTCCAGTTAAAATTTATTAAATTTTTGTCTTTCAGTCGCCTACATCGACTCACAACTCGTTCTACGCGATAAATGTTGAGGAATATAACCGAACTAAAAAAGTAAGTACGAGCATTCCTCAGTCTTCACCGTTTCCTTCTTGCAGATCGATCACCGTCATTCACCGAGAGTGAGATGCTTACTCTGCTGTGCGTACTGCGGTAGCACACAAGCATTGGATACGATAGCCGGAGAGGAGATGATTCGATTCAACAGCAATATGCTCTGTCTTATAATAGTCCTTTGATAGTGGTTGGGAAGTTCTCCGCATGATTATGGATGAGGACTAACTGCGAAATCACGCCAGACTCGATACAGCCATCGTTGAGATTTTTCAAAAGGAACATTTGGTGTATGGTGGAAGAATCATGAACTATTGTGTGAATAAAGAAATTGTGATTGAACTGTCACAGGCGAGAGGCCATGTCAAACGAAGAGACGGGAAAATTGATATATTTGATGACATCATGATGTAAAACGCGCTGCTCTTCTCTGAATGACGCCATTTATTGTCTTCTTTTGATGTCTTGAGTGACAGGGATGAGTAAGAAAGAGTACCCATCGTTTCTTTGTTTGAGCAAAGAGAGACGTTTATCTCTTACCACTCACTCTTTCTTCACATTGCGTTGCTTCATACGTGGTCTTAGATTCCTATTTTTGTCCCTATTCACGCTTCTCATCAAAGTTCTTTGCAGAAGTCTACGTCTTCTCACTATGTCCAACCCAATGGGATCTACTTTATCGATAGTTTGGAATTAATCCGGTTTAAAAGTGAGTAAATCCTCTGCAACATTCATTCAACGAGCTCTTCAGGTATCAGGTCTCTTCTATTACTGCACTCATATCCTGGGTATCTGCCCCGTGCATGTCAACCAAGAAAACGACACATAGAGAAAGAGTTGATTAAGAACACTCCGAGCTTTTCCCGCCCTTCGACGCAACAACGAAAATCAGCACGTATGCACAGCAGCAATGTTCTGTTTTGTGTGAATAAAGTATCTTCAGTCTAATGTTGGCTGAGCAGTTCAATGTTTAGAGTACACACATAAACCTGTCCTTGCAAAAGTGGGTCATCGTGCACTTCACTTCGAGTGCTTGATTCAAAATTTAACATGATACTTGAT